>VTFQ01000017.1:28578049-28705549 GCA_036281575.1 Ancherythroculter nigrocauda
TTAAAAAGTTTCTTTTGAGGTTCACATAGAAAAAAAAAATCAAGGAGTTTATGAGACTGATTTCTGTAAAAAATATGAACTGCAAATAAATGTTGCAAAAAATACTCTTTTGTGATTATTAACAAGTCTGCTGTTTAAATGATCATGCTCTATGAAATACGTACAATTGCTATTTTTTTACTTGTATAAAGACAAAAATAATGTATTATATTATTTAGAATAATATAATTATTATATTATTGTTGATTATATATTTTTAAAATAATACATTATATTATTGCTTAATATTTGCAATTCTATTCTATTTTTATTACATAATATGGTGACACTAGTGGTGCAGATATTGTACACTTCACCTTTGAGTGCTCACTGCAAAGAAATCATGCACAGAATAGATTGGGATCAGACCAAAGAGAAACTCACTGTAGCAGGTTGATTGGCAGGAAAGGGTTAAAGTTCTCCAGGCCGTCAGCCTGCAGTGCGGTGAGGAGGGAGGCTGTGAGGTCATTGGTGGAGGGTGAAGCTGACTGGCCGAAGATGGCAGTGCCCTCAGAGCCATTGCTGTAAAGTGAGACCGAACTGGAGGATTTGGACACAGGCTGAGAGGAAGAGTGACCCCCTGAATCTATGTACACAAAAACACACATGAACAAGTGGTAATTTTAATTAATACACAAGAAAACAAATAAATTATTATTAATTAATAATTATCAGCAGCAGCTGCAGCTATTTTTACAGACTTTTACTACTACTACTACTACTACTACTACTACTACTACTACTACTAATAATAATAATAATAAACAAAATTATATGAAATGATTAAATTATATTAAATATATAAATAATAAAAACCTAAATAAACAAACAGCAGATAAAAATAATAATTTATTATAATTATTATTATTAGCTATTTTTACAGACTTTTGCCTTTCTAAACTATGATAATAATAATAATAATAATAATAAATAATATATTAAATTAAATTACAATATTCAAATTATACTAATTAATTTAAAAACAAATAAACAGTAATAATAATAATAATGATAATAATAATAATAACAACAATAATACTGTATTAATAATAAATTACATTATTATGTTGGAATTATTAAATAAATAATTTAAAACAATAAATGTACAGTAGTAGTAGTAGTAGTAATAATAATAAATTACTAATATTTTTATATACAGTAGCTTAAAAAAGCAAGTCTGTAAAAACAGCTAATAATAATACTGATATTAATAATATTAATAAGAATGATAATAAATTAATTATGTTAAAATGAAAACAAATAAACAAACATTAATAATGATAAATGTATTATTATTAGCTATTTTTACAGACTTTCGCCTTCCTAAACTATATGAAATAATAATAAAAATATATTACAAAAAATAAATTCTATGAATTAATAATTAAAGAACAAATAAACAGTAATAATAATAATAGATATGTAGTAATAATAATAAAATAATAATGTATTAATGATATATTACATTATTATTATTATTAGAATTATTACATTATATTAATTAATAATAACAATAAATGGACAGTAATAATAATATTATAATAATAATATAATTAATAATAATTATTATTATTTAGCTTACAAAGGTAAAAGTCTGTAAAAACAGCTAATAATAAATATTAATAATAATAACAATAATTACAATAAATTAAATTATTACATTAAAATTTAAAAAAAAATAAACAGTAATAATAACAATGTATTATTATTAATATTACTATTACTACTACTACTACTACTACAACGACAACTACAACAACAACACCAAGTTCAGTTAACCAGGCTTATTATTATTTTTAAACAGTAAATGTGGTAAACAACTGAATAAACTGTATTCAGCATTTTATCTTCTTCACATGTTCATGCAAAATCAACAAACCTTTGTGTTCCTTGCTTCCATCCTCATGCAGTCTGTTCAATGCTCCTTTGAAGATGATGATCTGGGCCCTCTCGAGGTCTGATAAAGCCATGGCCTGTTTAATCGGACAGGGTCTGACGGCCCACTTCACCATGCTCCGCACCACAAACTGCAGCACAGAGCGCAGCTCGGCGTTCTCCTCCCCACCAGCAGAGGTCCTCGCTGAGTCAGGGCTAGTTACGCTGACCCCTGCATCAGATTTGGGAACCAGGAGAAGATCTGTGAACTTCCCGCAGCTCAGAATGACAGCCAGAGATTTTAGCGCCCCCAAGAGGAGGTAGGAAATGCGGACTGCACGAAGTTCCAAAGCAAAGAAGTCCACCCTGGGTTGGGGTGCGAGTATTGGTGGACAGGGGGCGCTAGCACGTTCCTCGTTTGACTGTGTGAGGGTTCTGAACATGTCATCTGGGTTCTCCTCTCTCCTCTCTTCTGTGTTATTTCTGTCCTCAACCACCGGACAGCTCATTCCCTCTTCGTCCATCATAATGCGAGCGATGTCCTCGTCCAAACGTCTCTCCAGCTCACTACGCGGGCCACCCTCTGAGCTGATTCGGTTCCGTGGCAATGCAGAAGTTCCAGATGATCCGGAAGGAAGCTCCTGTTCATTCAAGATGCCGGTCATCAGGATGAGGTCGAACAACACAGGCGCTTTGAGGCCACGGCAGCGGGACACGTCCAGCTGGGGGATGTCGCACGGCTCCAGGGAGGAAAGAGGTGTGTCGCTAGGTGACCAAGAATTCAGGAAGCTTTGGGTTAGTGGGACCACAGCAGGTCACAAGCAGTATGAAGATGAGGAGAGGAGTGAGACGGAAGGGGCAAGACAGAAATAAAAGAGTGGAAAGGAAAGGATACCATGATTAGAAAAAAATGAAGAGGACAAAAGACAATACAAGAAAAGGGAAGTGAAGAAATCGAAAAGGAAAAATGCATGCAACTGGCAAAAAGAACAGGACAGATATAACATACAAAATATACAAAAATTACAATGGCATCTGAACACAGAACCCAATGACAGTGCTGGAGAACATTAAGTCTTGGGGTAAAAAAAATTACTCTAAAACAAGGGTTTTAGGGCAAGGACACCAAAATATGAGGGACCTCTTTCTTAAAATATAATGGCAGCTAAATATGTTCATGCATTAAGATCCATTTGTTATGTGTGAGAAAATATTAAGTGTCATATTATAAGGACATCTTTTTTCTAAAATGTAATAATTAGCTTTTATTTTGTCACTAAACTAAATTAAAAACAAATTAATAAAATGTTATTAGTTGGAAAACGTGAGTTTTAAAATAAATTAGGGCTGCACAATTATTATTAACCTGAAATCAGGCTTAAACCGGTTTGAACTCGCAAAGGCTGCGATTTATTTTATGCGCAGCTTGTCAGTGAAGCACGGCTCTGTGATCAGTAATAAATGCTGCTCTGTCTGAAAGCACTACGAGTTAGAGTTGCATATAACGTGCATTTGAAAAAGCAACACGTGTCAAACATCTTTCCAAACGTGAAGCATTTATGAACCTCTTGTCCAACAAAAGACATTTAGTAACATGTTTTTACTCCAAACTTACTTCATAATGTCAGTTGAGTGTTTGAAAACATCCTTCTGTGAGATGATGTGGCTTCTTACAGAGAATAAGGCACACAACATATTATTTCATAGTATTCTATACAGTGATAAAGGCTATGTCGATTAGCATTGCATTATAAATATACTTTATTGCGTGAGAGCGCCCTCTGGCTTTCAGATCACAGAGCCGTGCTTCACTGACAAGCTGAGCATTAAAAATAATAATAATAAAAATTTTAAAAAACGCAGCCTTTGCCAAATCTCTTTCAGTTTATTTTCGATTAGTCGTGCAGCCCTAAAATAAATAGATAAATATATATAAAAAGTAATTATACTGAATTTGGTAAATGTGTTAAATATATTGGATTACGAATAAGATACTCAATATCTTAAGTTACAGTAACATATAAATAGTAATTTCATAGTCTTGTTTCTCTTAAAGGTGCAGTGTGTAAATTTTAGCGGCATCTAGCGGTGAGGTTGCAAACTGCAACCAACGGAGCTCACCCCTCCCTTTCAGAGAAGCTACGGTGGCCGTCTGGCCGACACAAGACAAAGATGTCATCATCTGAGACAGCAGAGAGTACATTAGCCATTGAAGCAATGAGGTTTCTTCTTCTAACAAAGAACGGTCTCTGCTTCAAATAAACCAGATGACTACTACTACTACTACGTGCATATTCAATGTAGTGACGATGTAAGCTGCCTCTAAAAACACGAACGATTTAGAAGAAAAACAACATCATGACGAAACGCGCTCTGTAGAGTGTTTGTCAGTTTAGGGCTGCTGTAGAAACACACTGGCGCAAAATGACGACTTGACATGGAGGGGGAGCCGCGGTGTATGAGACAGAAATGGCTTGTTCTAAGTTAATAAAAACATAATGGTACAAATGGCATATAATGTAAGGTCTTTATACACCACTGAAAACATAGTTATGTATATTATATTGCATTTCTGTCAATAGATCCTCCCAAATTTTACACATTGCACCTTTACATTTTTTGCAGACCCCCAAACACCCTCAGAACTCAGTTTGAAACTGTTTGTTTACACCGGGCATTTTCACAGTGAACTTTTCATTCTGTATTTAAAAAATGTGTGATAGGCTCTTGCTCCCTAATTTTATATTAAAGAATATATATAGTGATTACAATACAAACTTTCAATTATTTGCACGTCTGTATATGTGTGTATATTTGTGTGCTTACCTCACAGTGAAATCTGTCTCCTCCCACTGAAGCTTAGCCAGGGGGCTTCCGTCTTTCAAGACTCCAAGCAGGGTCGCCCGTCGACCGCTGGGTTTGTGCAGGCAGGTCCCCCCCGCACGGAGACCGCTGTCCACCCCTCCGATGAGGGCCATGACCGGCCAGACCTCAGTGCACAACACGCTGAGCTGGGCATCAGATAGCCCCGCCGGGCCAGAGAGATGGTCTGTTGACATCCCAACATCTACCCAAGCAGAGCCCCTCTCTCTTTTCACCCCACATTTCTCATCAGACTCCTTACTGGCATGACCTGCTGACAAGAGGACAGAATACAGAATACATTAACCTTTAAATAAGGACTCTGTTCTTCATTGTTTTAAATCATCCTCAGTGTGTGCATGGACATTTTACTGTTTTCCTACAATAACTGACATATTGTCCTATTAAAAAAGGCCTTTTCTATAAAGTATTTAACTTAAAAAATTAATTTATATTATGCTACTGCGAACAAGATATGTAATCAACATTTTAGGTCCAGATAAAACACATATTAAATGTATATTAATATATTTTGTATACATTTAAATACATTTTGTATTTTATATTATTTAAATATCTAGTTTATTTATAGAATTTTATTTTGCAATGATGAATTCCCAATCATTCTATACAAGACTATATATAATATATTAACACTTTAGTTTAGGATCCAATTCTCACTAACTAGATTATTAGAATGCATTTTACTAGGATATTGGCTGTTTATTAGTACTTAAAAAGCACATATTAATGCCTTATTCTGCATGACCATATTCTATATCCCTTAATCCTACCCAATACCTACACTTAACAACTACCTTATTAAGTATTAATAAGCAGTACTTAGGAGTTTATTGATGCAAAAGTCATAGTTAATAGTTAGTTAATAATGAGAACTGGACTGTATATGATATCCAAGTAACCGTTTAAGCAGATGAGTTAACTGACCTATCTTGCCATGTCCCTCCCTCATGAGAGGGTTGATGAGCTGTAGTTTGTTCAGCATGTGCTGGTTGATATGTTGCACCCAGTCATCGTTCACATACAGTCGTCTTAGCAGCTGAATTGTGGACTCCAGCAGAACCGTTGCCCGCGGGCTGCACAGTGGCTCCCCTGGTAAAAGATCGCTAGGCATGCCACGCATCTGCAGGTCACACAGCGCCACCTAAAGGCCAGTGAAGGAACAAGAGGGTTTTTTAAGTTTAAAGTTGATTTGTAGAGATTTGCTCATTTATTTTTAGCAAGCTTATTATGAATTGTGTTTCAGTTCTGGCATCAACTGCTTAAAATGGGGCCACTAGTGTGTAGGTTTAAGAAGCTGACCTTTTCTCCAGGGTTGCTGCTGTAGAACAGAACACAGGGATAGAGTTCCACGGCATCCACTCCTTCAAATGCCAACTTGGGCTCCTAAACACACATAAAAACAATTACAGGACTTCGGAACTCAGTTTGCACACAGATTTACATCTCAAGTTCATTAGACTATATATTTTATTATTTTATTTTGTATTTATTCGTACAAAATTATTTTCCATAGTAATACAGCTTAACCTAAAATATTCCTTAAAATTTGCCAGAAGACTTCAAATCAAAATTATAATTTGCAATAGAAAAAAATACTACAAAAGTAATTTTGGCTTTTAAATCAGATACATGTAAACAACTTCATAATACATCATAATATTTCCAAGTGAAATATTACAGGACTTGATTTTATCCATTGGGACTGAATCATTAAAAAGGTATTATTTTTCTTAGTATTAATTATTAATTAATTAATTTTTTTCTGGCCCATTCTGGCAAAAGCGGTTACACAAACCGAAAATAAAAAACTTCTGCAATTTCCAATTCAGGTTATTACAAGAAAAATATTTTTTCCTTAAGGACATTTGTGCACATTTATAAAAAAAATAAATAAATAAATAAATAAAAAAAAGATTAACCCTGTAAAGCCTGGCATATAAAACAATAGAACAGTTTGTATGGAATAGTATAATGTGTATATGTGTTTGAGTATCATATTTGATACATCAGACTTTTATTGCTCATATAGTATGATATACATAAGAGAATATAGAGCTCACACTCGAGAAGTTAAAAAAAAAAAAAAACACTATTGCTGAAAAGTAAGATGGAATTCTGATAGCTTACAATTAAATCAATGATTGTACAGCAGACTACTTTACATGCATATAAATATCAGTAGTCATTCAATATCTCCCAATAATATTTCTTAGTAACAAGATATTTAAATGCTTAGTTTTATGATAAAAGCTCTGTAGATTTTATTGCGGTGTGCAAATTATATAATGCAATGCAATACAATGATGATTGAGATATACAAATAAACGTTTCTCAAAATCCTGATGCATCACATTTGATACTTACATTTTAACATGACTTTTTTTAAAAAAAAAATGAGATTTTGGATAATCAAATCAAAGATAATCATAAAAGTTGCTTCAGTCCATGTAACTAATACAATTAGTTACAATTTTTTAGTTTTAGGGAGTAAAGCATTAATATAACACATTACTTTTAAAAGTAACTTTCCCCAACACTGCAAGTACATAATCATCTTGAAATATTGCTAACAATATATAAGTTGAAAAGTAAATTTATAAAAATCACTAAAGATTTCACAACAAAAAGTCACAAGTACCACAACCTGAAGGAGGACATTCTTAGAATGATACTAAAAGGTGCTTTATTTGAAAGCATTTAGTAGGTTTTTCAGCAAAGTTTTGATCATGTTAATAATTTAGAGGCCCTTTATCAGGTTAAATCTAACAAAATAATTTTTATTTCATGTCATATATAAGTGTAACTACTGTAGCTTCTAAATCAAGCAACACTGTTTGATGGCAATTATAATTCAAATGTTATAGCAAATTGTACTTTACATTGTTGAGCTAAGTGGGAAAGTGTTTTAGTTTCATAAACACGCACTGACCCTGTTGTTTTTGGCGAAGGAGATAGTTCTAGCCTCCATGTCTAGGATGCAGGTGATTGTGTCGCCCTGGGTGAAGGAGGGCAGGGCTCGGCCCAGTTCTCCTCCATGATACAGGCTACCACTGTAGGCCCGGTACAGCCACATGTCTGTGGTGGTGCGATGGTTGTAGTCTCGGATGGGCCATCGGGACACTCCGATACACGTCCCTTCATTTCCCCTGTTTTCCTTAGTTATATAAAACTAAGATATGGAAACATAAAACATATTAGAACATTGATCCTGTAAAGGACACCAGTGACTGTATTTTGCATTGGTACCTTCCAGATGAAGCATCCAGATGTGATGGCAGTGGTGGCCAAACCGTACCCTTTCCCCCCCGATCCATGAGATAGCACATTTCCACTCTCCAGAGAACAACAGATCAGTTTATGTGGGTCAAAAGAGAAATCACCAATAGGAATACATTCATCTTCACTTCCCCTGTCCTGTAAGACATATAAGTGCATATAAAACAATCTAAAATCCATGGACACGAATATAAGTTTGTAAAATGTGTGCGGTGGACAGATAGAGATTAGTTAAAATACCCTAATTGTATGCTCAGAAGTTTTCTCTTTTTCTAATTTTTTTCTCAGGGCCACAGGTTCCTCCCACATGTATGAGGACAAAAGGCTAAATAACTGATCCACAATCTGAAATAAAACAAAAACGACATGGTATATGTTTATAGTCGGGATCAATCAAGCACCAATCATTCAGTATCAAGTGAACAGCACTTTCTGACCTGTTCCATGACGACAGGATCTGAACATGCAGGGAGAAGAGCTTCCAGAATATGGAAGGCCAGCAGCTTCGTCCGCAGGTTGTGGAAATGTGGATTACCCGAGTTGCATTTGTATGAGATAATTGCCATCAATGGATCGATCCACTTGACAAAAGCTGAGACTCTTTTGGCGACCCTTAGTGACAAAATGCGCCTTAGGAAGACTAGAAAGTCAGCGAGCTGGGACTCCACAACCCTGCTGCTGCGAACTATATCTGCACCTAAAATTAAACAAAAAGGTATATATATAATTATACAATACAATAAACCATACCACACTTACTGTGTATATATATATACACACACACACACACACACAAGTATGATGAAAAAGTAAAGAATAAAGAAATACTACATTAAAGAACACAGTAGCTGTTAGCAATTCGGGGGCTGCATCCTCCGGAGGCTGCATATGTCAGAAAAGTAACCATTAGATTGCAAAGTAATAAAGAAATTACACTATTTTACACCACACAAGGAATTTTATTACGGTTACTTTTCTTAAATGAGACCGACTCGATGACGTGTGCAGCCTTCAAATGCGACCTTCGGAGGACGCAGCCCCTAAATTGGGACACAGCTTTAATCTTGTGTTGTAATGACTCACTTTCTTGTTTGGCTGTTTCTTCTTGGTGTTCTGTGGAGTCCTTCTCTAGCACCTCCTGCTGGTGGACTGCATGTAACAATCCCTGCAGCTGCTCACTCATTACATCCATGAGAGCCTGGGACACGTCCAACGGCAAGGTCTCTTCACAGGAACTGAAGAAACACACATGTTAACTGCAACTGTACAACCTGGAACATCTGTAGCCAGATAGCATGTGGCAGAAGGGATGTTTGCTAACACTAAAACTTTTATATGAAATTATGTTATGGAATTGCTTTCATTTACACTTTCTTTACTATGCAAAACTGTCGCATAAAAGCAATATTATGATATTAACATGAAGAATACTTTGAACGTGATTATCTAAGGCAGCAGTTTTCAAAGTGTGAGGTTGTCATGGCATATTATGGGATGTGTTCATTCGTTTTGTATTTAATTAACTAGTATTTAATCTCACCTGGCCGCTATGGCGAATATCTGCAGGAGTCTGGCAGCTGCCAGCTTCACCGCCCCACCAAGCTGCATGTGACCGGACATGGAGGCGGCCAGCCAGCGTTGGTTCACCAGCACACAGGTGTTATCAGTCAGTGTGGACAAGATCTCCAGCACGCCACATTTAATGATCACTACCAGATCCACTGGCTGATAGTGGAAGTTCAGAGCAAAGACTGTAGCCAACAGTAGGTGCTGATAAGAGCCTGAAATGAGACAAATCCATGTTAAATCACTACTTATTTAGACTGGTGTATTAGAGTACTAGGACTGTGAGAAACTACAAAATGCAGCTAAATTTCAACCACAAAGCAATATCACAAATTATTTAATCAGTGTGCAATGATAACATTAAAAAATGCTTTAAATAAGTAAATAAGAAAATAAACTATATTAAATATTACTAATATTACTCGTTTATTATTTATCAGTTTTATTTAAGGGTTAGTTCACCTAAAAATTAAAATTATGTCATTTATTACTCATGTCGTTCCAAACCTGTTAGACCTTCGTTCATCTTAGAACACAAATTAAGATATTTTTGATGAAATCCGATGGCTCAGTGAGTGATTCGGAATCATGTGATTTCAGCAGTTTGACACGTGATCCAAACAGCTGATTCGAAACAAAAGATTCGAAGCAGTGTTTTGAAATTGGCCATCACTAGATATTGTTGAAAAGTCAGTATTTTGTTTTTTTTTTGGCACACAAAAAGTATTCTCATCGCTTTATAATATTATGTTGAACCATTGTAGTCACATGAACTGTTTTAAATGTGTCTTTAGTAGCCTCCTGGGCACTGAAAGTGTAAATTAACTTGCTGACTATAAAGGCCTCACTGAGCCATCGGATTTCATCAAAAATATCTTAATTTGTGTTCCGAAGATGAACGAAGGTCTTACAGGTGTAGAACGACATGAGGGTGAGTAATAAATTACATTATTTTCATTTTTGGGTGAACTAACCCTTTAATATCATAAAGATACATTGTAAAGTACAAAATAGTTAATTTAAATTTAGTTAATATTTTTTACACTGTTTATATATGATATATTTTTTATGATCTATAAAATAAAATAAATGTAGTAAAATTAGTAATTTAGTAAAATTAAATTAGTAATAAAATTGCAGATACAAAATATTTAGTTTAAATGTAATCAATATTATTTTAATTATTTTATAATAATTTATATTATTAATATGAAAAGTAATTTTAAAAATTAAGTATTTATATAAAACTAAAAATAAGAAAAATATATGAAATGATGCAAAGCATATTTAAATTTAGCTAGTTAAATACAAATGTAATGTTTTTTTCCTGTTTAGAAGGTGTGCGTGAGTAAGAAGCGTGAGTTACCCACCAGCTTGTTCTCTCTCTAGCGCCACCTTCTGTCTGAGCACACGCACCAGCTGCTGATAGAGTGTGTGAGCTGCAGACTGTAACTCCCTCTGAACACTGATAGGAGCCGACTGAGTCCCAGCCTACACACAAACACACAAACAAAGTCATCTAGACACCTGAAGTCATATTTTAATATGTGTGCAAGATTACAGTGAATGTGCATCTAATGTAAGAAGACAGATTCTTCATAATTTGAAGATCATAAGATGTTGGTGATACATGTGCTTTTGTTTTTGCCTATACCTAATTATTGCCTCTATAAATGTTATTTCCTCACCATTTCTTGCATTCATTCAATAAAATGATCTAAAATGAATTTGTATTTAGGCTAATGTCTAATAAACAGCATGTCTTACGGTATAATGGTGAATCTTGTTGTTAGGTGCCACTAGACTGCCGGTGATCGGGGCTCCCAGGCCAAAGCAGCCAGAGAGGAACTGCAGCTGCACTGACTGCAGAAGGCCTGGAAAACGTGGGGGCGCTAGCGAGCTGACACTCTTTTCCTCCATCTCTGACAGGAAAGAGGAAATCTGACACAAGGCCTCCAAACGCACCTGGACAGAGGGTACGAAAACAATTGTAGTGTCTACATCTTTATTATTACTGTGTGAGAACACTACTTAACTGTTAAAGGGATAGTTCATCCAAAAATGAAAAGTATCCCATGATTTACTCACCCTCAAGCCATCCTAGGTGTATATGACTATCTTCTTTCAGACGAACACAATCGGAGATATATTTAAAAATATCCTGGCTCCTCCGAGCTTTATAATGGTTGTGAATGGGGGGGCGAGATTTTGAAGCCCCAAAAAATGTATCCATCCATCATAAAAAATCCATATGGCTCCAGGGGGTTAATAAAGGGGTAAATCATGGGATAATTTTCATTTTTGGGTGAACTATCCCTTTAATACACTCTTATGTATTTTTTTCTTATGAACTTTAGCCAGTTATTGAACGTAAAAATGATCTGCCATGGCTTTCCCACCTGAGCTCTTTGGTGTTGCTGTGCCATGGCTACAGTGATGGCTTTGGGGTCCGCCTGTGCACCTCCATCTTTGTCCATTAGAGAAGAGGTCCGGAGGAGGCTCCCACACAGGAAATGGAAGACCTGGCCCAGGATGGGTGTGCCACCTCCGCCCGGGCACAGCACAGTAGTGGGACTGATGCACTGCCGCAGACGTTCCCAGGCGTCTTTCATGATGCCCAAAGAACAGAGCGGAAGTCCTAGCAAGAAACAGAGCTCATTAGCACATATGTATGATTTTTAAGCTAACTAAAAATGATAACTTCAGTATATGTGAAGGGAGAGAGATATAATGTGAGATATCAGACATGTGAGAGATTAAACATGTCAAATCAGATTAGATGTGTGAGATCAGATGTGTGATATTCTTCTGAATTCTTCAGAAATCAGATCAGACATGTGAGATCAGGCAAGCAAGATATCGAGTTGAGATGAGAGATCAGACACGAGAGAGAGATCAGACATGAGAAATTTGAGAAATCAGATATTTAAAAGATGAATAATCTGAAATATATGAGATCACTCAGATCAGACATGTAACATGTAAGATATGAGACCAGATGTGAGAAAACAGAAATTAAAGATTATTTATGTTAGATGAGTCACATGATAATTTAAAAATTAGAGATTAGATGTGAGTGAGATCAGACTTGTGAGATCTGACAGGTGAAAATCAGAAATTAGAAAAATCAGGTATGAGAGATCAGGCATTTATGAGATCACTTATGTGAAATATGTGAGATCAGATGTGAGAAATTAGAAATAAGAAAATGTGTGAGATGAGAGATGAGAAATTAGAAATGAGAGAAGATGGGTGAGATCAGTTATGTTAGATGAGACTCAAGATGAGACGAGAAATTGGAAAGGAAATCGGATATCAGACATGAAAAATCAGATATGTAAAATACTGTATGTGAGATCAGATGTGTGAGAAATCATACTGTATGTGAGATCAGATGTGTGAGAAATCATACTGTATGTGAGATCAGATGTGTGAAAAATCATACTGTATGTGAGATCAGATGTGAGATATCATACTGTATGTGAGATCAGATGTGTGAGAAATCATACTGTATGTGAGATCAGATGTGAGACATCATACTGTATGTGAGATCAGATGTGTGAGAAATCATACTGTATGTGAGATCAGATGTGAGACATCATACTGTATGTGAGATCAGATGTGTGAGAAATCATACTGTATGTGAGATCAGATGTGTGAGAAATCATACTGTATGTGAGATCAGATGTGTGAAAAATCATACTGTATGTGAGATCAGATGTGAGATATCATACTGTATGTGAGATCAGATGTGTGAGAAATCATACTGTATGTGAGATCAGATGTGAGACATCATACTGTATGTGAGATCAGATGTGTGAGAAATCATACTGTATGTGAGATCAGATGTGAGACATCATACTGTATGTGAGATCAGATGTGAGAGATCATACTGTATGTGAGATCAGATGTGAGAAATCATACTGTATGTGAGATCAGATGTGTGAGAAATCATACTGTATGTGAGATCAGATGTGTGAGAAATACTGTATGTGAGATCAGATGTGTGAGAAATCATACTGTATGTGAGATCAGATGTGAGACATCATACTGTATGTGAGATCAGATGTGAGAAATCATACTGTATGTGAGATCAGATGTGAGACATCATACTGTATGTGAAATCAGATGTGTGAGAAATCATACTGTATGTGAGATCAGATGTGAGAAATCATACTGTATGTGAGATCAGATGTGAGAAATCATACTGTATGTGAGATCAGATGTGAGAAATCATACTGTATGTGAGATCAGATGTGAGACATCATAC
The DNA here is from genome assembly GCA_036281575.1 of Ancherythroculter nigrocauda. Lineage (NCBI taxonomy): Eukaryota > Metazoa > Chordata > Actinopteri > Cypriniformes > Xenocyprididae > Ancherythroculter > Ancherythroculter nigrocauda. Next base: position 28,591,962 of record VTFQ01000017.1, read on the forward strand.
TGTATGTGAGATCAGATGTGAGAAATCATACTGTATGTGAGATCAGATGTGAGACATCATACTGTATGTGAGATCAGATGTGAGAAATCATACTGTATGTGAGATCAGATGTGAGAAATCATACTGTATGTGAGATCAGATGTGAGACATCATACTGTATGTGAAATCAGATGTGTGAGAAATCATACTGTATGTGAGATCAGATGTGAGAAATCATACTGTATGTGAGATCAGATGTGAGAAATCATACTGTATGTGAGATCAGATGTGAGAAATCATACTGTATGTGAGATCAGATGTGAGACATCATACTGTATGTGAGATCAGATGTGAGAAATCATACTGTATGTGAGATCAGATGTGAGACATCATACTGTATGTGAAATCAGATGTGTGAGAAATCATACTGTATGTGAGATCAGATGTGAGAGATCATACTGTATGTGAGATCAGATGTGAGAGATCATACTGTATGTGAGATCAGATGTGAGAAATCATACTGTATGTGAGATCAGATGTGTGAGAGATCATACTGTATGTGAGATCAGATGTGTGAGAGATCATACTGTATGTGAGATCAGATGTGAGAAATCATACTGTATGTGAGATCAGATGTGAGAAATCATACTGTATGTGAGATCAGATGTGTGAGAAATCATACTGTATGTGAGATCAGATGTGTGAGAAATCAGATGTGAGAAATCATACTGTATGTGAGATCAGATGTGAGAAATCATACTGTATGTGAGATCATATGTGAGAAATCATACTGTATGTGAGATCAGATGTGAGACATCATACTGTATGTGAGATCAGATGTGAGAAATCATACTGTATGTGAGATCAGATGTGTGAGAAATCATACTGTATGTGAGATCAGATGTGAGAAATCATACTGTATGTGAGATCAGATGTGTGAGAACTCATACTGTATGTGAGATCAGATGTGAGAAATCATACTGTATGTGAGATCAGATGTGAGACATCATACTGTATGTGAGATCAGATGTGAGAAATCATACTGTATGTGAGATCAGATGTGTGAGAAATCATACTGTATGTGAGATCAGATGTGAGAAATCATACTGTATGTGAGATCAAATGTGAGACATCATACTGTATGTGAGATCAGATGTGAGAAATCATACTGTATGTGAGATCAGATGTGTGAGAAATCATACTGTATGTGAGATCAGATGTGAGAAATCATACTGTATGTGAGATCAGATGTGTGAGAAATCATACTGTATGTGAGATCAGATGTGAGACATCATACTGTATGTGAGATCAGATGTGAGAAATCATACTGTATGTGAGATCAGATGTGTGAGAGATCATACTGTATGTGAGATCAGATGTGTGAGAAATCATACTGTATGTGAGATCAGATGTGAGAAATCATACTGTATGTGAGATCAGATGTGTGAGAGATCAGTTATGTTAGATGAGACATGAGAAATTAGAAATGTGAGATCAGACAGTTGAGATCAGATGTGAAAAACCGATGTCAAAGATCTGACGTAATTTTTACAGGAGAAACAAATGCACTATGTGTGAGATCAGATGTGCAAGATGTAAAATATGTGAGATCAGATATGTTAGAGATCAGTTAAGTTAGATGAGACATGAGATAAGACAATAAATTAGTAACGGATAAAAACGTGAGATCAGACATATGAATATGCTACTATATACACTCACCCATTTTATTCTTGAATGACCCTGAGGAGCTTTTAGACTGATCTAGTGTCTTTAAAAAGAGAGACAAATCAGACCACAGATGAAAAAAAACAAAGAACAAGGGCCAAACGAGAGATCAGTTCATCAATATTAAACTAGGGGGAAACATGGGATAAATAAATACCTCTCTCTCACTGAATCTTCTCTCAGAGGAGGACTGTAACTCCATCTTTGTTCCTAATGCCTCATAGTAGGGTGGAGATCTGTGGAGTGACAGAGATTTATCACTTACAATAGTTTTATCCCACCCGCATGTGCAAGCAAATGTTCTGTAATTGTACACAAACGCAAACCTGGCCATGCTGCTCTCAGTGGGCGTCTGTGATGACACAATCTCCTCCTGCCAAGCGGCTCGGACCCCCAGCAGAAGGAAAAGGCAGCGGGAGACGAGCAAGTGGCATGCGGCCGGGAAGGACAGTCCCTGGTCAGTGGTGCTGTGGTGGTCCCAGGGCCGCTGGGGAGGCTCCCTGTCTGGCGTTCCTGGGCTCTCTGTGCTGCTGGGTAACGTGCTAGTGCCAGACGACTCGTACACAGTTTCGTTCTGTTGGAGTTGCATGGCCTCACGGGTGGCCAGGAAACACTGCAGCACCTCTGCGGGGATGAGGAAACATGCAATCGGTTCGCAATCACACAACACCAGAGTAAGTATTTCAGAGCAAATGATGCCAGATATTAATCGCAACCATGACACATCTACACCATACAAAATTCATTTTCAAAGCTATTGGAGTAAATTCACATTTAATTCAATGTGTTACTTACTGTTTGTTTTTTGTAATTATTTGTGCAAAAATGCAAATAGGTGGTTTAAACTAAACAAACTAAAAACCATGCAAATGTCCTGTGTGAATATCCCCCTAGTAATTACTACTCTTCACTTGTATAAAATAAAAAAAGAATACATTTAAAACACATACACATTTAATACATTTAATATATATATATATACACAGTACAGTCCAAAAGTTTGGAACCACTAAGATTTTTAATGTTTTTAAAAGAAGTTTCGATCTGCTCACCAAGGCTACATTTATTTAATTAAAAATACAGTAAAAAACAGTAATATTGTGAAATATTATTACAATTTAAAATAACTGTGTACTATTTAAATATATTTGACAAAGTAATTTATTCCTGTGATGCAAAGCTGAATTTTCAGCATCGTTACTCCAGTCTTCAGTGTCACATGATCCTTCAGAAATCATTCTAATATGCTGATTTGCTGCTCAATAAACATTTATGATTATTTTCAATGTTGAAAACAGTTGTGTACTTTTTTTTTTCAGGATTCCTTGATGAATAGAAAGTTCAAAAGAACAGCATTTATCTGAAATACAAAGCTTCTGTAGCATTATACACTACCGTTCAAAAGTTTGGGGTCAGTAAGAATTTTATTTTTATTTTTTTGAAAAGAAATTAAAGAAATTAATACTTTTATTCAACAAGGATGCATTAAATCAATCAAAAGTGGCAGTAAAGACATTTATAATGTTACAAAAGATTAGATTTCAGATAAACACTGTTCTTTTGAATTTTCTATTCATCAAATAATCCTGAAAAAAAATATTGTACACAAATATTTTGTACAATTGTACACATTAAATGTTTCTTGAGCAGCAGATCAGCATATTAGAATGATTTCTGAAGGATCATGTGACACTGAAGACTGGAGTAATGATGCTGAAAATTCAGCTTTGCCATCACAGGAATAAATTACTTTGTGAAATATATTCAAATAGAAAACAGTTATTTTAAATTGTAATAATATTTCACAATATTACTGTTTTTACTGTATTTTTAATTAAATAAATGTAGCCTTGGTGAGCAGACGAAACTTCTTTTAAAAACATTAAAAATCTTAGTGGTTCCAAACTTTTGGACTGTACTGTATATATATATATATATATATATATATATGATTTTGAGTATTTAATTTCAGAACTATGGCCAAAAAAGTAGGAGTGCACCACAGCATTGAGATTGTAGAACAGGCCTTTTTCTGAGACAAAGAAGCCTTTGGTATATAGTCAGAACAGAAGCACAGAGGGAAGAACACAGAAAGCAGAGTGTTTACCCGGCAGGTACATACTGCTGATGCTGGGCGTCTCCTCCTCTAATGGATCGTCCTGGTTGTGTTCAGCTGCATGAGGCGTCTGGCTGCTGGGATCTGCGTCTCTTCCTGTCTGCTCTCCTGAGCTCCCTGCCTCCTGCCTCTCCTCACTGGGGCTCTGAGAGCCCAGTGAAGCCTGGATAGGACAAAACATGTGAGAACAGTGATAATATTGGTTAATGTCATTTTGTTCCTGGTTGCATAAAGTTGTTTTAGAGGTAGGAAAAGTCATTGCATTTTATTACATATCATGTTGTCTTAAAATGTAACAAATTTGTGACAAACTTCCCAAGTTCATTATCGTGTTTCTAAAGAATAAGTGCGTCAAACATAGGTCATAATATCGTAAACAATATCATATACTAATGTTCAAAAGTTTGGGGTAAGAAAGATTTTTCTCGTATGCTCACCAGAAGTCTCGTATGCTCACCAGAGCTGCATTAATTTGATTAAAAATATGTTAAAAACAGTAATATTGTGGAATATTGTTATCATTTATAAATAACTGTTTTCTATTTTGAAAAGTAATTTTTTCCTGAATTTTTAGCATCATTACTCTAGCAACTTCAGAAATCATTCTAATATACATTTGGTGGTCAAGAAACATTTCTTATTATCATCATCAATGTTGAAAAGAGTTGAGCTGCTTAATATTTTTGTGGAAAATGCAATATATTTTTTTCAGAATTCTTTGATGAATAGAAAATTCAAAAGAACAGCATTTATTTAAAATATTATTATATTATAAATGTCTTTACTGACACTTTGACCAATTTAATGTGTCATTGCTAATGAAAGAATGTCTTAAAAATAATCTTACTGATCCCAAACATTTGAATTGTTGTAAATATAAAAGAGAATATATAAATATAGAGTGGTGCAAAAGTCTGGGATTTAAAATATAAATTAAATTGGGAAAAATATCAATTAAACTGGGAAATTAATTGGGTGTGTATATAAAACAAAGACATGTTATAACAAAAAATATTTAGAATAATGAAATAAAATGTGTGACATTGATCATGTGATATTCCAACATTTATGTTATTTTAACCAGTTTTCACTAGCGGCCTAAACACATTTAAACCCCATCATATATGTTTAAGTAAAACGTGACTGGTTTATTAATGTGTTTTACCTGTTTGGTGGTAGTTGTTGTTTGGGCGCTGCTTGTGTTTCCTATGCTCTCTTTATATGACAGCAGAGTGCTGCGGATTTTATACACCACCTGATATATTTCAGTCAGCACCTCACAAGGCTCATATCTGCAGTCAAACACACACACACAAACATTAACGGACTGTTTAAACTATCAGTTCATCCCTGCTGCTGTCCAAACACTCCAGAAGGTTTATTTGAGATTATGACTGTCAATTCATATTCACTTAACTCTCACAAATGAGTCATTATGGTTGAGGCATTTATCATGTGAGATTTCACACAGCACAGAGAGGGACAGGGACTGACACTTAAATATTCACATATAGAGCCATTCTTTAAATAGAGCATATATTCATTAAATCTGGGTCAACTAATTACAGAGTTCATTAATGCTATGGCATAAGTGAGACGTGGGGAGATAGAGGTGTAAAAAACAGATCTAGGTAAAAAGAGAGACAGAGGGCGATGTGTGGATCTCACTCACTTATCCTGCCAGTAGGCTTCATGAAGGCCGGCGTGTTTGAGCAGAGCAGCCAAACTACAGCGACACGCCATCTCTAACAGAGAGTCTCCCACTGATCCACTACTGTCCCAGTCTACATAAAAACACATACGTCAAGGTCAAAATTTGGACAAGCACCATAGCAGTATTTCAGTATGGTAATCATTCAGTACCATGGTATACAGACAAACAAATACTGTCTCAAACAGGCCAGACAAAATAACAATGGCTCAAGCTTGTTAGATCAAATGCCACTAGTGCCACAGAAAAGTTAAAAAGTCTGTAAATTAATGTCTTGCAATGTTTTTTTTTTTACCTTATATTCATATTCTATTCTATAAACCTTATCAAATGCTGCCTCTCTTACCTCGACTTGCTGCATATTCCTTCATCTTCCTCCAGAGGGCGCTGGCGGGTTCTCGTGGGGAGCCGAGAGCGAGTTCCACTAGCGTTGTGTTCTCTTCTGACAGGCGCAACTCTGCTAGTCTCACGTCCCCGCAACCCATGAACACGGCCTCAGTCAGCCAACCCATTGCCCAGTCTACAGAAACATAGATGAGTATTTATTAATTTATCTATATTTATTTATGCGTTTATGCCTTACAATATTAACAAGGGCTGCTGCCCCCTGGTGGCAGGTCATTACCCAGCTGTTCAAATTCAATTTCCAGCCCATTTCTCAAGAGTGGGTTACACAGCCAGAACTCTGCAGTCTTCTCCTGGATGGAAGGGGGCAAGCCCTGCAGCATACCTCCCAGGCAACGGCCAATGGCAAGAGCCACAGACCTCTCCAGATCAAGAAGCCACGCCCAGTCATCTGACTCTGGCACCAGGATTGGGTCAGAGGTTTCTGATGATTCTGCAACAGGAAAGAAGGGTGTGTAATTGGCAGTACTGTGCCCATCTCAGTAAATTTCTTCACAGTGTATCACACCGTGATGATCTCTCATTTGTCATTGAATAAGTTGTTTTTGAATTGTTTGGATGCCAAACAAATCATTAAGGTATCTGAAATGTTTTCAGAGAATGACAGAAATTCTGAATTCTGGTGCTTACCCTGTGAGGTTCCTTCCAGCTCCATGTCCTCCAGGTGTGAAGTGTTGGGCAGGTAACAGTTGAGCTCGTTGAGATGTTCAAGCAGAGTGAGCAGGTGAGGGAGGAGGGGTTTGACGACAGCCAATGGCAGCAGGAGCAGAGAGTACGTCACCTGACACAGCAAACTGCCCGCCACCGAACCAAACAGCACAGCTACAGAGAAACACACAAACAACTCAATACAATGGGGATGGATATGGATGGATGGATGGATGGATGGACAAACGGACGGATGGACAGAAGGGCTGCACGATAAACTGAAATTAAGCCACATGCAATTTGGCAAAGGCTGCGTTTTTTTTTGTGCAGCTTGTCACGGCTCTGTGATCAGCAGTAAATGCTGCTCTCTCTCAAATCCCTATGGGGATAATACTATTGCTGTAGCTGAATAAACAGAAGACTGAAATGCTTTGATTAAACATGACTTATAAACACACAACTACAATATATGACAATATATGGTTTATTTGAGGTCTTCAAGCCTTCTCGGGTATTTTCATGATAATAAAGTATATTTACAATGCAAAGCTAATCGAGCTTTTAAATAATATGCCTTTAAATATGCCCTCTAGCCTTTAAATAATATGTTGTGTGCCTTATTCTGTGTTAGAAGCCACATCATCTCACAGAAGGATGTTTTCAAACACTCAACTGACGTTATGAAGGGTGTTTGGAGTAAAAACAGGCATTGTCTTTTGTTGGACACGAGTTTCATAAATGCTTCTCATGTTTGGAAAGATGTTTGACACGTGTTGCACGTTATAAGCGATTCAAACTTTCAGACGGAGCAGCATTTACTAATGATCACAGAGCCATGCTTCACTGACAAGCTGCGCATATTAAAAAAAAAATAAATAATAATCGCAGGCTTTGCAATTTCATAAAAGCACTAAGCCAAATCGGTTTAAGTGCAATTTCATGTTAACTGCGATTTATCGTGCAGCCCTAATGGATGGAAGGATGGATGGACAGAGGGCTACATAAACAGATGAAGGGATGGATGGCTGAGATAGAAGAATGAATGGAGAGATGGAAGGCTGGATGGACGGATAGACAGAAGGAGAGTTGGACCAACAAATACATGGACAACTGGATGGATGGATGGATGGATGGATAAATTCTAACCTTATTATTTTGCTATAAATATTTTGCTAACATATTTTATATGCAAATGTGTAAGCACTTCAAATCTCTTTACCCAATTACAAACGCACCATAAAGACATTTTTAATTTTCGTGTGATTTCGCTGTACCAAAATCATACCATATTGAGGTACGGACCGAACCGTACCGTTTGACCTCTAGTGGATGGATGTATGGACGAATGGATGGCACATAACATGTGTTCTTACTGTGTAGTTTCTTAATGACGTGTTTGTCCAGTGTGCTCTCTTCCAGCAGAATGGTGGATCTCCTGAAGGTCTCGGCTGCGTATGGCAGCAGCAGGCATAGGTGCTTATGGAGCAGCACTACGCTGCTGTCATCCTACACAGAAACAAACAAAAAAACAATGTTCTTTAAACACTCATTATGCAGTCCGCCTCCAATTCTGTGTTCTGGAACAAGAATTAAGCATCTTTGACTAAACAGGCCCACACAACAGAATATTATTTCTTAAGGCTACAATCCGTAACCACTGCAACTGGCAGCCTGAGGGAGGCATCATATGGAGCAGGTTTTAACAGTAAATGTGTTGTTGTTGTACCTCAGCGCCTGTGTGGATGTAGCAGTGGGCCAGCAGGTGTCTGTGAAGGGCTGACAGCAGGTGGTGGAAGTGTGATGGAGCCTCCGTCTGTTTCTGGGACTGACTGAACCGCTGTTTATCACTGTTCTTCTCCAGTTCACCAAATGCACGCTCCTGTGTGTACAAACAACATTCAAAAGGGGAACTGAGTAATGGAAAGGAGAACATGTGTGTTTTGATTGCTAAAAGTTTCCTCAAAATATATTGAACATAAATTCTTCATGTATATCCCATGATACCTCAGGTGATGTCCATTTACTACACAGGAGTTATAGGAAGCCAGAGAGGATCAGAGAGGGGTTTAAATGAATGTAAATATAAATTATTATATTAACTTATTATTATTATAATACACAACTGCTGAAAAGTTTGGGATCAGTAAGATTTTTTTTTTTTTTTATAAATGAACTATCTATTCAGCAAGGATGCATTAAATTGAACAAAAACAGTGAAGACATTTGTCACAAAATATTTCTATTTCCAATAAATGCTGTTCTTTTGAACATTAATTTCATCAAAGAAACCTAAAAAATGTATCACAATTTCCGCAATAACATTAAGCAGCAAATTTAACATTGATAATAATAAGAAATGTTTCTTGAGCAGCAAATCAGTATATTAGAATGATTTCTGAAGGATCATGTGACAATGAAGACTGGAGTAATGATGCGGAAAATTCAGCTTTGCATCACAGGAAAAAATTAAACATTTAAGTATATTACATTTAAAAAAAAGTTATTTTAAATGGTAATAATATTTCACAATATTACTGTTTTTACTGTATTTTTAGTCAAATAATAAATCTAACCTACCCCAAATTTTTGAACAGTAGTATATATTATAAATGATTATATTACATATATATTATCAATTATATTTTCCTATATTAATTACTATTTATATATAACACATTATGATAAGCAGCAAAATTATACGTTTAAAAAAATTCTAGATTAAAAAAAAAGTGTTTTCCAAAAGTAGTCAATTTTTTCTAATGTAGGGGACCAAATGCCAGGTATACGAATGTCAGTTTATCAAATGTCAGCTTTAAAAGCATATTTCCTTTCTGAAACCAGCAAAGGGAAAACTTCAAAAAATCATGACTTTAAAAAAAAAAAAAAACCTTGGAATCATTACTTCAAAAATCAAGGAGTCCATTTCCAAAATGTCTTTGGGAAAGAGGGAGTGACACAAATGAATATGCTTGCTGCATTTTTAAATTCTTTAAATTAAATTTTAATTAAACCAAGGCTTGGAAATAGAAAGCATAATTTGTGTCTGTCAGTGTGGACAACTGTTGAACCACTGGACTGACCGTATAGAACCCAATGCTGAGCAGCAAGGTCTTCAGGAGGACCTCCGCCAGGTGAAGGTGGTCTGGAGCTTCTGAACTTGAGCTAACACTTCCTGTGGGGCGATCAGGGGTGGGCGGCAGTGCCAGACCTGCACTCAATTCCCCAGGTGAGCTGTATCCCAGCAGGGATGCCACATGACTCTGTTCCTGCAGGCTGTTCAGCACCATATCCAGCTGTAGGCGCTGTAGAAGGGGAAACAGTAATATAACTGAATAACCAGCAAACAATTTTACATGATACCGTAAAAACAACTAGAGCGCAATGGAATGAGAAACAGTTTTAACTTGAGTTTTGTTCATTTGAGAACTTTTCTCAGCAAATATGGATATATGTGAGTAATTTCAAACTTTCAATGAATTAACAGCCCAAACTTTAATAGTGTTTGTGTTGGAGTACCTGTCCTTTAGACAGGCTTTCCCAGCTCTCCGGGCCCTGAGGTAACAGCGAGTGCAGCAACTCCGTTCTCTCCCTGAGAGGAGGCAGCAACAGACATGCTCCGATGGACAGCGTGCTCATTACAGCCTAAACACACACACAACAATTCATTTCCACGGTGAAGGGAATGACTCATAGTACTGGCATTGTGACAGGTGACTCAGTCAAAACAGTTACACCATAGTCTTGAAGGTTGTGAAAAGTCGTGTCCCCTGCAAACTCCCTCGAAGAGAAAACAGAGCCAACGGATTCCATCATCTTAGTGTTTTTAACATGTGGGCAGAACTCCAGCAGCATATGCGAGCATTCTGATTGGCTGAAGTAGTTTACTGTTTTACTGTTGTGTAAGCCAAAAAGTATATCTTGTAATGCTGCTGGAGTGCGTGTTGTAAAAAATCTTGAACATAAATCTTGAATCTCTGTCTGTCTATCTTTTTAAACCACATATATGAATATATGTGAATTATAAATGTAAATATATGAAAATTGTGTATTTCACAACAACATCTGTAAATGATACTGAGTTAGCAACAAAAAACAACTCTTCATGGCAGACCTGTTGTATGGAGTCTGGTACATTAGAGTCAATGAGTCTGAAGAGCAGGTTCCTGAGGGGCCGACCTTGAGCACCCAGCACTGTGGCCCCTGTTCCTCCTGCGTGGGCCAGCGACAGGTGGATGGACAACAGTTTCATACACAACAACACAAACTGGTGATGTTCCCTGGGAAAGAAACCAAGAGGGAGAGAGTGAGAAGTTTAAAGATGAGAAGTCTAAAGTGACCTTTACCGAGTGCCAGGCCATATGTTGCTCTGACCCCATCCCTGTGGGTATGAAGATGGTAATGGGCTTGTGCCAGTTACCCCTGCGGCTGTGTGAGTGTGTCACATTCCTGTTACATGAGTGTCTTTCAGCAGCTGACGTTGACTCCGATAAACCAGATTTCTTGCTTGCCCATGCAAAACTCACCACAATGCTAAGGTGTGCTCGATGGTTGCTAAGGCATTGCTATGCAGTTGTTTGGTTGTTTTGGGAGGTTTCTATGTAGTGATCCAAGGTTTATAAATTTGCATAAAGTATGCAAAAACTTAGAGGCTAGAGTTAAAGGGTTTCAAAAGTATGAGCAATGGTAACCATAATGCTCACTTTTGCTAGGGCTGCTAAAAAAATAAAGATGCCTAAAGCATATAATGTGTAAAGGTATTCTGGGAGCTTCCACATAATGGGATCATCAAGACATTTGACACACTCTCTCTCTTTCTTTAGAGATACTGCTGCAGAATTAAAAGTTCTGACCTCAAGGTCAACATGCATCACTTACCATCTTGTGGACTCAGCAGGAAAATATCTGCGATATTATATAATCTGTATGACAGCTCTTATGTAATCTTAAAGCTTGAAGTTGTAGACTACTGACATCTGACACTACAAATGTCCATGCATCAGATTGGCATGGTTTAAGCATTCATCCATCAATCCGTATCAGAGTTCTTATTATAACTGAAATTAAAACTAAAACCATAAATAAAACATGGTAACACTTTACAATAAGGTCTCATTTGTTAACATTAGTTAATGTATTAACTAACATGAACTAACAATGAGCAATACATTTGTTTATTTGTTAATGTAAGTTAATAAAAATCCAGCTGTTCATTGTTTGGTCATGTTAGTTCACAGTGCACTAATTAATGTTAACAAATACAACATTTGATTTTAATAATGTATTAGTAAATGTTGAAATTAACATTAAGATTAATAAATGCTGCAGAAGTGCAATTCATGTTAACTAAAGCTGTTAATTAATGTTAACTAATGAAACCTTATTGTAGTGTTACCAAAAAAGTAAAAAAAAAAAAAAAAAAAAAAAATAGTTAATTGTAAATAGTTAATAAATAAATGTTAACTGAAATTAAATTATTAAAAAAGTCATTTAGTTTAACTTGATGTACTAAAAAATAAAAATGAAATAAAATGAATAAAATCTTTATAGACATATTTATAAAAAAAGAAGACAAAAACACACTACAAAACTGAAGTTAAATTTAACTTAAATGAAATGAAAATGTAAAATCTAAACATTAAATTTAATATAAAATATTATATAAATACTATAATAGTATAATATTTTTTAATAATTTAAACAAAAATGAAAATATAAAAAACTCAAAATATAAAACTAAAATAATTTATTAAAAATGTATAAAATTATTTAAATAAATAAAAATAAACTAATTAATAAATGAAATAAATACATTTAAATTAATTAATTAATTAAAATGTATTTATTAATGTCTGCTTTCTTTTTGTTGTGAATTTTCAAGCACGTGTATTGCTTCCAAGCGTTTCTTGTCAAATGTCAGGAGTCTCACAGGCTGCCCACCACTGTGCAAAAAGACCCCCTGGATGGTAGCTGGTTCTAATTTCACACCATGCACCTCTCCACCAACCTATCTATCTACAAGATTTGTTGCATGATTTATGTTTATACAACAGAAATAACGGACATTGCATGCCTCTATATAAATTACACTGTACATATTATTGTTTAATCATTAATGGTCAAATCACAATTCATAGGACATCATTTATAAATCTGTGTTTGGTGCTGGTCCAAGTGTGTTTATTTACCTCTTAGAGGGGAAAGGTGCAGGTGGTGTGTCTCCACTGATGCTATCGCAGTAACGCTCCAGGAAACTGCGCAGGTACGTAAATGTGCTCTCCTCGAGGTCCACACAAAACGGCCTGTGCCAAGCCACCAGCTGCCTGCCAGGCACATAATTCACATTCAGTCATGCCAGGAAAACAATGTTAAGTGAACATCTTTGAATAATGGAAAATGTTTTGCGATTGCATTAATACATTAGTGGTGAAACTCACTCCAGATGGAGCGATACGGGTTTTGATTTGCATAATGAATATGAAAATGTTGTCGTTTCCTGTAGACTCAAACTCATTTCGGGACAAACTGCTTTTGTTTTGGGTTTAGATAAGGAAGTGAGGGCTTTTTATTTCCACTATCCACAGGCAATGAGAGGCATAATAAATGAAATACTGTCAATGCATTGTGGAAAAGCCATCAAATCACTCATCATAACTAATGAAATATGTCTTTGTCTCTCTCCTCACCTGTCTGTGGGAACTGCGGTCCAGGCCAGGCTGTGGGAGGTGCCTGCAGTGATCTGCTGTATTGAAACCCCTTCTAGACCAATCACCTTCTTGGGTTTGGTGACTGGCGTCGAGGTGTGGCCCTGCCCACATTGGCCCATGGCATTGTTTCCCCAAGCAAACACTTCGTTTTCTGTAACAAAAACCAATAAAATTACATAAGCATTTTTATAAAGAAAAAAATTAATGTGGCATAAATCTAAGAATTTAATTTCAGTGAATAACAACTTAGATTTTGGTCTTTTCCTCACACAGGTATCATAGGGTTTCAAAATATTTGGAATATAGTGCATAAGTTGTATGCACTACCTTTGTCCATTTTGAGGCTTGAAAGCATTATTTGCCATTTATTGTATTTATATTGAAAAAAGTAACTTGTATGGCTCTTAAAAAAACCCCTCTTTTTGTGTCCCACAATAGAAAGAAATAAAAGGTTTGGAAAAACATGAATGTTGCAATTGAAATAAAATAAAATACAGATATTAGATTAAAAAGAAATTTAAAAAACTAAACAAAATGTAGCTTTTGCAACTAACTGAAATAAATAAGTTTAAACTGAAGTACTAAAATTAGTAAAAATAAAAAAATGATAAAAGCACATAAATTATTCAAACTTAAACTAAAGTTAAAATGAAAACTGATATAAGTCCTATCAAAATGTTAATAAATATTATAATAGTATATAAATAATAATAAAATAACACTGATCTACAATTAATTTCTACAAAAGAAACTATTCATATGGAAGTATTTAAATGTAATTTAAATGAATTTTATTTTAAATGCGGTTAACAACACATCAAACACTGTATACTTTAGAAAAATATATATATTTGTATAATAATATTGCAGACAGCAAAAGTTGCCACTAGTGGAGCAGAAATTACACATTTCAGTTTTTTTTATCTTATTTAATACTATACTATTTTCTACTCTTCCCATTTATGTTTCTCCAGCTCTCTCACCGTGAGACAGAGCGAGACAGTGGCTGTCTCCGCAGGAAATGTCGATGACTTTAGTGATGCTGAGTTCCTCTATCAGTCGAGGTCTGAGTGAGGTGGTCTCAGACGAGCCGCAGCCGAGACACGAGCCGCAGCCCCACGCAAACACCTGCATCGCACGCACAGGAGAACATAGAAACAGGAGAATTTATATGGGTGTATATAACGGTACATATTTACTTAGTTAAAGTCAGTGGGATAAATGAGAGGTTGTGTATACCTGGCCAGCAGATGTCAAAGCCAATGACGACTGGCTCCCAGCACACACTTTCCTGATAATGAAGCCGTGCAGGGCTTCTACCACTTTAGGCCTGTACACACGGTTTGTGTCACCATGTCCAAGTTTACCTTTAACACAAACACAGCGTTCACACACACACACACACAGAATGCCTTCTTACATGGACAACAGTAATTTAAGGTGCGTCAGATTCAGAGGCCGTGCCAGTACTTGTTTCAACAACTGGCTCTATATTTTGCCTTATAAAAACACTTTGCAATGGCTGCATTTCAAACATGTTTCGGCTTGTCTGTGGATATTATGTCTGATAGTGTTGCATTAAAGGATTTTTCTTGCTATACTTATGAAAAGTAAGTGTCACCATGTCCTGCTCACTCTGTAAGGCAGAAGTGAGCCCTTGTAAAGGATACAGAGCTTTACTGTCTCATACTGTATGTGTACAGCATGTGCGTATGTGGGTTTGATCCAGAACGTTACCTTGACAAGCAGCAAAACTGCTGTAAACTGTGTATAGCTGTTAAAATTGTTGTGGAAAATAAAACTTGAGTCAAATATTACCTCATTGTGTGCCATTCAAATCAAATTGTTCAATTTGTGTGAAAAAACATGAAAGACTATTCTCACATATATTCCTTGGGTGATAGAACGATAGATAGATAGAACAATAGACAGACAGATAGATAGATATTATTTTAATTATTATCTGTGTGTTAAGCTAAAAATGTTACTTAATAATAATAATAATTATACATTTTATTTATAACACACTATATATTTTAACAAAATTCCAATTACTTTGCCTGTAAAGACCCACAAAAAGGTGAAAATTGTTTGTAGTGCTAAAACTGAAGAGCCTATAACCGATTAGGTAGAGAATATCAGTGTGAATATCTGTATAAATAAAATAAAATAAAATAAAATAAAATAAAATAAATAAAATAAAATAAAATAAAATAAAATAAAATAAAATAAAATAAAATAAAATAAAATAAAATAAAATAAAATAAAATAAAAAAATAAAATAAAATAAAATAATAAAATAAAATAAAATAAAATAAAATAAAATAAAATAAAATAAAATAAAATAAAATAAAATAAAATAAAATAAAATAAAATAAAATAAAATAGGTTGAACACCCAGGTTGAAATCCCAGGCAAAAACTTAAAAAAATTAAAATAAAATGACTTCGGTCTTCATGAAGAATTGAGGATTTTCAATCACCAAATAGCAAATTTACTAACTCAGAGAGTCTGTACACACTGAAAAAGTGCCCTTTGTGATGGGATGACTAAATTACTTTTGTTTGGTAATATCTGTGAATACACTTCAGCGAGATGATGGAAAATGTTCATGGGAAATTAAATTATTACTGATTTTGGTGTAAAATGTGAACTACTTCTGTGAACTAGTATTGCAAATTGGTATTTTCGTAATCATAAACCTAATCTTAAGACTTTTTATGCATCGCAAAATAAGGTGGATATGAAATATTACCATTGTCCCCTCCTCCAAAGGACCAGACGATTCGGCCATCTTGAGCCACAGCGATGGTGTGAGAGCTGCCACAGGCCACTTGCCCGACCCCACTGATGTCTTTAACCAGAGTGGGCACATTACGACTGTGACTGTCACTATGACCTACATGACAGACAGACAGAGTAAAAATAAGACAGAGACAGACAGGACTGACAACAGTCTGACTCAGTCTGAGGAATCAGACATCTTGTCGACTGCCTGACAAATTTCTCTGTGGATTTAAAAAAAAAAAAAAAAACTCTGTGCAGTGCATACTGTGCACAGCAGTCATTCAAACCGTAAAAACCACCTCACAGAAATCAATAGTGAATTGTATTTCACTGACAACACTACATCTGAGAACATATACTCAGGTCTCAAGTGTGTGTGTGTGTGTGTGTGTGTGTGTGTGTGTGTGTGTGTGTGTGTGTGTGTGTGTGTGTGTGTGTGTGTGTGTGTGTGTGTGTGTGTGTGTGTGCGTGTTTGGTGATGTTCAGGGTCTGTAAGAGAAGAGTGATGTACCAAGTCGACCGAAGTCGCCTTCCCCCCAGGTGTACAGCTCTCCGTCATTAGTCACTGCAGCACTGTGTCTGTATCCAGCAGACACACACACCACCACCTGAAATGCACACACAGGAAACATGCACACTTTTACAAATGCAATGATAATAAAGTTGCTTACATTTTCTGAATATATGAAAATATTAGTGTTCATCTAAGGTGTTCTGGAATGCATAGGCATTTTTGTACAGTTTCAGGTCTAGGGTTTCTAGGATGCTGCTAATGGTAAGTGGTTACCAGAGTGTTCTGGGTGCTTGCGAGGTGGTTGTTAAAGAGTGTTCTGGGAGTTTCTTACTGATCCAAGTCAAAAGAGCCCAGGCAAATACCCTCAATTATACACAATTAGAAAAAAAGCTACATTCTGCATGTAGAAAACACTATTTCCTCTCACCTTCCCTAAAAGCGGGCCCTGAATAATCTTGGGGTATTTCTGCGTGGCACTGTTCCCGTGGCCCAGTTTGCCGTAATCTCCGTCTCCCCAGCTGAACACCTCTCCCTCCGCAGTGACGGCCAACGTGTGTCCATCTGATCCCTTGGAAGATGACACCTTCCTCATGGTGCGAGGCGGTTCCAGAACCAGCTTCTTGGGCATAGACTGGTTATTAGAGTCTCCTAGTCCCAGGCGGCCATAACTACCCTTCCCGCAAGCCTTCACGGCACCATCAGCAGATACAGAGAATGTGCAGTACTGGCCCGCCTCAATCTGCAGGTGGAAAAAGAAGAGCGCCATTTAGAGCCGAGTGAATTGAATCAACTGTGACCGAGGACGTCTAAACTGTATTAGTGAAAGGGCACAGTTTATTAAGATGTGGCTGCTGTTTTCTAAATTGTATTTTCGCAATAGTAATGAAAAGACATGTCTGTATTAAAAAGCAGAGACTGTTGGGCCTGGACGCTACTCCAGATTAGATAACCAAACTTTGCACAACACATAGATTTTGTTAGAGAGGAAACAAAGAAATATAGATCGGTACAGTTTACTATTGTTTATAATATAGTCAATAACCAATACGTGCCTGACTGCATTATAAACTATATACTGTAAAAAAATAAATAAATAAATATAAACTAACACTTCTTGTTGCCTTTTAAAGTTGTAATTAAAAAGAAAAAAGCAATAAAATAAATAAATAAATAAATATACAAAAACAGAAAAAGACAGTCACTTGCCACATATGATGCATTTCTTATCATGTAACTAATAATTTAATTTACACCATCTCACTTTTTTTCTGTCATTCAGGAAAGTGGAACCAAAGTCCTCCGTTTCTATCTACTTGAACAGTTAAATACTTCTCCAAAAAGTTTACCAAGCTAACATTTCAATAGCATTTCTCCCATCCATAAAATCTTATAGATAGGACTACAAAACCAGTCATAAGGGTAAATTTTTTGAAACTGAGTTTAATATACCATCTGAAAGCTGAATAAACATTGATGATTTCCATTGATGTATGGTTTGTTAGGACAGGACAATATTTAGATGAGATATCATACAACTATTTGAATATCTGGAATCTGAGGGTGCAAAAAAATCTAAATACTGAGAAAATCGCCTTTAAAGTTGTCCAAATGAAGTCCTTAGCAATGCATATCCACTCACAAAAATACATTTTTGATATATTTACAATAGGAAATTTACAAAATATCTTCATGGAACATGATCTTTACTCAATATCCTAATGATTTTTGGCATAAAAGAAAAATCGATAATTTTGACCCATACAATGTATTGTTGGCTATTGTTACAAATATACCTGTGCGACTTATGGCTGGTTTTGTGGTCCAGGGTCAATAATTAGACTACAAACTATGTTTTCCAGTTGTCACTCTAATATAAATGAGCTTACAGCCCAGACAGTGCCTTTACCAAGAAAACAATTGGATCTTTTAATTAAAAGCTCTTTTGTACAGCTGTCAAATTGAGCGTTGCGATCTGTCTCATTAAATTTTTCTTCGAGTGGTGTCTCATACTGTCTATGTTGAAACTAATGTTAGCTGCATGATGGCTTCTAGTTATTTGGATTTTCAATACACTTGAGTAACATAAATCCACACACACCATTTGTGCATCGCTGAAGCCCTGAGCCAGTTTGGGCTGTAAAATCTTCTCCAGCGTACCCTCAGCGAGCTGATGGCTGCTGTTGCTGCCCCACACGTACACCATGACAGCATCGTTCTCCGAGCCAGAGGAAGAGGAAGAGCCTGTGCTGCATGAGCACAAGCAGTTAGAGGCCAGGGTGCAGATCTACAACACACACAAATACACAGATTAAAGATTTATTTATGAGAATAAAGACTTATAAAGGCCAAAGTCTCTCCGACTTGGCACGAGATATCTTTAATAACACCCGATATTTCAGTCTGTGAACAAGGTAGACAGTGTTGGAGGTAACGCATTACAAGTAACGCAAGTTACATAATCAGATTACTTTTTCAAGTAACTAGTAAAGTAATGCATTACTTTTAAATTTACAACAGAGAGTTACTTTTTCAAATTAGGGCTGGGCGAGATATTGCATGCGATTGTCACGCGCATTTCATCAGTAAAGCCGGTTCCCTGATTACCGCTAAATTGCCATCACCTGCTTTCAAATGGAGCGGCATTTAATAGACAGAGCCGTAGATCACTGACAAGCTACGCAGTATCGCGTTCATTATTGAAGGCGATTCATCTGCGATATGAACGCGATATTGCGTGGCTTGTCAGTGATCTACGGCTCTGTCTATTAAATGCCGCTCCATTTGAAAGCAGGTGATGGCGATTTAGCGGTAATCAGGGAACCGGCTTTACTGACAAAATGCGCGTGACAATCGCATGCGATATATCTCCCAGCCCTATTTCAAATAGTATTCATTTCACTTTTGGTGTGAAAGGGCATTTACATTTGTCAAATATATAACTTTTTTTGTTGTTATAAAAATAAACAAACAGCCCAGCCCATATGAGAAAAAGTAACGCAAAAGTAACGTAGTGCATTATCTTCCATAAACAGTAACACAATTAGTTACTTTTTTAGGGAGTAACACAATATAGTAATGCATTACTTTTAAAAAGGAACTTTCCCCAACACTGCTTATAGATTTATTTGCACAAACACACCTCTTCAAAAAGGCAAAGAGCAACATGCGAGAGGCTACAGAGTCCGTCTGCATCTTTCTTCAGCACCTGAGTGTTGACGGATTCACCACGAAAAGCCTGAAAGAACAAACATCAAATTAAACAATAATATTTGCAGACAGAATGTACGGCTAACTGGTGCTACAGTGGATTGTTCAAAAAAAAGTACTGTAGAACCAAAAAACCTGATAGTATACATATCAATTTTTTTAACTCAAAATAAAATGCTGCTTTATTTTTAAAGTCGCAATGAAACAACAGTAGTGACAGATCTTATCTTACATATTATGACGTACATCAGAGTGAAATGGATTATCGAAAAAAGAAAAAAAAGTAGGGCGAGGACTTCTATCAATTGGCTGTTGAATGAATGGTGACTGAATGCAAACTTGCAGTCGATTGTAAGAAAGGGGAGGTTAAAGCAGACTAAATGATTGCAAGTACAACATTTATCACCAAAGAGAAGTCTGTCATTTCACCGGAAGATCACGTTAACAGCATGTATTCATATTTCCAAATTTGTATTCAGATGTTCAATTAAAGGTGCAATGTGTAAATTTTAGCAGCATCTAGCGGTGAGGTTGCGAACTGCAATTAACGTCGCAAACCCCTCGCACCCCTCTCTTTCAGAGAAGCTACGGTGGCCTTCTAACAAAGAAAGGTCTCTGCTTCTAATAAACCAGACGACTACTACTACTGCTACTTTGTGCGTATTCAACGTAGTGACGATGCAAGCTGCCTTTAAAAACACAAATGATTTATAAGAACAACAACATAGTGACTATACGCACTCTGTAAAGTGTTTGTCCGTTTAGGGTTGCTGTAGAAACATGCCGGCGCATAATGCCGACTTGACATGGAGGGGGGACCCGCGATGTATGAGACAGAAATGACTCATTCTAAGGTAATAAAAACATAACGGTTCATTATGTAAGGTCTATGCACCACTGAAAACATAGTTATGTATATTATATTGCATTTCTGTCAATAGATCCTCCTAAATTTTACACATTGCACCTTTAAACAATTTGAATGCAAGATGAAGCCACATTAGCAACCCATGTT
This sequence comes from Ancherythroculter nigrocauda, assembly GCA_036281575.1. Classification (NCBI taxonomy): domain Eukaryota; kingdom Metazoa; phylum Chordata; class Actinopteri; order Cypriniformes; family Xenocyprididae; genus Ancherythroculter; species Ancherythroculter nigrocauda. The sequence continues at coordinate 28,612,776 of VTFQ01000017.1, forward strand.
ACTTTACAAAATATTGAGTGAGAAAACAGCATGTAGAGTAGGGCTTGTGAGGTAAAAAAGTGGCCTAAAAGCTAAAGTTTGCTAAAATGCAACATCTAAACCACTGATTGGCTATCCAGTGGCCAAGCAACCTATATCACATTACCATGAAAAGAAAATTGGTTCATTATATTTTGATTTAAGATTAAGAAGATACAGTAGTCTCAGTTTCCATACTAGCACCAATGTGCTTAACCAGCTAGCTTTTCAGAGAACAAATTAACATTGTACTCTGCAGTAAGGGAATCTATAAACAAACGGTTGCTTCAATATGGGGAACAAGTTCTGCTGAACTTCAAGCACAAAAGCATTGAAGTAGACATATTTCAGATTGATTAAGACATGAATAAATTAGAGCACGGCACATGGCGGGTCTGGTGTGGCTCAGGCGGCTTTCAGAGCTGGGAAGACGGCCAAGAGCTCTCGGTCAAATGAAAGCCACAATCATATTTAGAGCAAGGAAAAATGTTTGAGCCATTCCTGCCTTCCATGAGAGGAATATAGAATAATGGTACTCTATTGTGCTAATGTATTAGCAGTAACAATTAGCAACAACAATTTCCTTTAAGTGCAGAGAGAGGAATGAACAAATGGAGGGTGTTAGCCTAGCCTCAGCACTGTAACTCTATACTCTCTATGTGTGCAAAAGAGGCACAGCTTTCTATATTAGTGGCCATTATCCATTAGCATTACTGTATATTACTTCACTCATGCTATTAGCATGACCGCTAGGTCAACCGCATGGTCTAGGAACACACCGTGTGCTGGCGCATCTGTTGTAATGTTTGATGGATCAGCTCGTAGCCCACTCCAACTGTTTCAGAGGTGGTGGAAGAAGCAGAGGCAGCCAACGCCACCTCCACCCACTCCAGAAGGAAGCGCAAGGACCCTCTTTGTAAGGCTAGCGAGAGAAGGAGCTCCAGGGCTAGCCTGCGACCTGCCCGATCCGCCCCAGACCCGCTGACTGCCGTCTTCTTCAAGAAGTCTCCAACTTGTGCAAGACAGTCAAGCCCCACAGTTGGGATCTTGTTCTCATTGGCCAAGGAAAGAGGAGGCAGTGCGGCCAGGACTGAAGACGCAGTGGCCAGTACTTCATTGCACAAAGCGACATCTGGTGGGTTCTCAAGACGCCCCCGCTGCCAACTCTGCCTCAGTAGGGCGAAAAGGAGACTCAACCCAGTCCGGACACCCATTTCGATAAGAACGTCTGTGCCTGACTTCGAACGGGAACTGCCTGTTGGCCAAGGCTCAGACACTGACTCCAGAGTGCCCCCTTCTGCACTGGAGGATGAGGGCTGGGGAGGCAGCGGTGCTCGGAATCGGTCATGATACTTGCTATGGAGGGCGTAGAACACCCTCTGGAGGATCACCAGCCTGTGGTGCAGGGATAGGGCAAAAGGGGTCCTTGCCAGCATGCGGTGGGCCAGGCATCGTTGACTGTGTAGCAGTGCGGACAGATATTCCTCCTTCTCCTCCTCAGCACTGGATTCGTACTGGAAGTCAGGCAAGCGGGGACCCATTAGGTCCTGTACCGGCTGGGCCAAGCCTACAACCTCCTTGTTGTAGAGCAGTTTTGCATAGAGAGCAGCCGCTCCGTGCCGTGTGGCTGTCTGAACGCTGTCCTCTGCTGCCCAGGAGCTGTTTAGGTGCTCCTGCCACTTGAGCATCACGTGGGTCTGTGAAGGCACCATCACTGTACATTATTCACACACAAGAGGCACATAGCTGCAAGAGAGAAAGAAAGAACAAACGTAAGATACTGTTCTAGATGTATCTAGAGTTTCAATATGAGTCCAATACTTTCAAACAAATCAGAAAGTTGCCCCCATAAAATGAGGCATGGCCATTGTACTCCTGAACAAGACTCTTAAAGTGTGGTCACATTTAATATTGCTTGGTGAAATCCACTTATTTTCAAAAGGAATATGCATGATCAGTTTTGCATGTTTCGCAGATTGTCCAACAGAAAGCTGCCTAGTTTGAAAGTGACTTACGTGTGAGCGCTGCTTCATGCATCATAACACTGTTGACAATAGACATTGGACCTTTTTTCCTGCAAAACTTTGTTGTGCTGCTAATGTGACAACACCTTTAACCCCAGGTTGCTTCAGCAAGACTGATGTTGTTCTAAGTTCATGATGCTCTAAGGCAAATGGCAGTAAAAGATGTCAAGGTCAATCAAGGTCACTTTCCTGAGGCACGGTTTGATTGAACATAAGGAACATAATTGACATAAGCACAGCTTACTTGCCACTGCAGATGACAACGATGGTCATGCATTATAGATTAATAAGCGATTAATCACTGACCCAACCCCCTCCACCCCCCACATATTTGTGACACATTAATCAGAAGGTTTAGACTTCACCCTAATCTAGTTATTATGTGTAAAACTGATTACAGACTCCAGCGGCTGTAACTAGCCTACAAATAATCTAATGAGAAGTGATGTTAAGATGAAAACAGCCTCAAAGCACCAGAGTTTCTCCTCTCTGGGTCTTTTTCCAACCTGAGAGAATGTTAGCATTCATCTGAAGATGTAACAATGATAATATCCCCTTGAGAGCTGTGACGTTTAAAAAAACTCAATTTGAGTATGTGATGTATTAGTTCAAACTATACCTGTATACTCCAACGATGGAGACATTTTTATTATTCCAGCATTCACTTTTTATTGCTGTCCTTTTAATTTTACATGTCAGGAATGTATGGAAGCTTGCGACTTTTCATCTTACAATTCTGACTTTTTTTCCTCGTAGCTGCAAGTTTATATCTCACAATTCTGATTTTTTTTTCCTCAGAATTGCGTGATATAAAGTCAGAATTGTGAGATATAAACTTACAATTGCATGTTACAATGTCCAGTTGTCAGGGAAAAAAGACTGAAGTTTTTTCTCAGAATTACGAGTTTAGGCTATATCTCACAATTATGACTTTATAACTTGCAATTGCATGTTAAAAAGTCAGAATTGCGAGAAATAAACAATTCTGAGAAAAAAAAGTCAGCTTTATAAGACGCAATTGCGAGTTTATATCACGCAATTCTGACTTTATAACTCGCAATCGTGAGTTTATATCTTGCAAATCTTAGAAAAAAAGTCAGAATTGCATGATAAAAACTCGCAACTGCGAGAAAAAAAAGTCAAAATTGCAACTTTATATCTCACAATTCCTACTTTATATCATGCAATTCTGACATTATAATTCGCAATTGCAAGTTTAAATCTCGCAATTCTGAGAAAAAAAGTCAGAATTGTGAGATAAAAAGTCGCAATTACCTTTTTCATTTTTTTATTTAGTGGCGGAAACAAGCTTCCACAGGAATGTACACAAAGTACAAACCAATCACATTGTAACCTATTATGTGAGCATATAAATGCAACCTTGTGAGACTTTTCAAAAACATTAAAAAAAAAAAAAAATCTTACTGACCCCAAACTTTCGAATGATAGCCTGATTATATTTATTAATTCGATTATTTATCTTTTACTTACCACACACTATATTAACTTGCACAACTTTTCCAATGCTGTGAAGAGGGATTACTTGCATTTTTGAGAATAAAAAGAGGAAATAAGGAAACTCCGGTGGTTAGGATGAGAGACGTACTCATGATAATTTATTTCTGTTATGGAAAACATATGACTAGCTAACATATGAATATGAAACCTTACTTGATTATTTTTGGAAATCAGTAGCTGTTCAATCAGTAATGACTGACATGATTAATCCAACACTTGGACAGCAGTATGACTCAGACTCAGGAAATCCAGGTCAAAAAAACTTGAATGACACCATCAGTCTGGGAATTGAGCAACCTGGACACCTGCCTCCATCTTTGCTTGAAAACTCTCACAACAGTGAACCCAGTGGCCTTTAATCACTTTGAGCAAGTTACCACCACCCCCAGCTGGTTAGTGTCCATGAGCAACATGACCCAGCACTTCCACGTCTGCCCAGTCTTACACCCCAGAATGTATTACACCCGGCAACCTCTACGGTTTCACTATGTATAAAAATAAAAAGGATGCTTCTCAAAGCTGCTTCACAGTTATGTGGGAGGCGCTGTGGGACCAAGTGTCACATTCCCCAGGAACTCTGACTAATCCTACAAAAACCATGACAACAACAAGTCCTTAACGTGGCGGACTACGAAAAGAGATGCTGAGCTTATCTATGAGGCGTTTCCACTTCACAACAGACATATTGGCGTGAGTACAATGCTATAGGTGTAAATATAGACAATCTTAGGTTACAAGTTACTATTAATAATGAGAAAGAGGTAGTTATGCACCCAAATAGTAATTTTAGATCATGTTTAAAAATAGAAGCAGAGAACATGCAGTTTAAAGGCAGTGTTGATCTGATAGCTCATGGGTGTCCTTTCCGAATTAAACTAGAGGACAAAATAGCTGTTGGGTCATTCCTTCTAACAAGTTCAGATTCATGTTCAAATGTCTAAATGTGTTGGACATATACCCCCGGTTTCACAGTCAAGGATTAAGATAGTCCTAGACTAAAATGCATGTTTGAGCTGCTTTAACTGAAAGTAACTTGCACTGACATATCTTAAAAAATGTCAAGAGCCGTTGTTTTGTCTCAAGATGCACACCAGTAATGTTTTTTTCTAGGGTATGTTTATAAAAGCTACTTAAATACCTTAATTGAAATAAAGCCTAATCCTGGCTTAGCCTAAACCCTGTCTGTGAAACCGGGCCATAGTATAATTAAATAGCCTTTTTTTTTTAAATATGAAAATGATATTGGTTAGTTTTCTTACACTACCGTTCAAAAGGTTGGTGGTAAGATTTTTTTAAATGTTTTTGAAAGAAGTCTCTTAAGCTCACCAAGTCTGCATTTACTTGATGAAAACTACAGTAAAAACAGTAATAATGTGATATATTATTACAATTTAAAATAACCGTTTTCTATTTTCTTATTTTTTAAAATGTCATTTATTCCTGTGATCAAAGCTGAATTTTCAGCATCATTACTCCAGTCTTCAGTGTCACATGATCCTTCAGAAATCAATCTAATATGCTGATTTGTTGCTCATTTCTTATTATTCTCAATGTTGAAAACAGTTGTGCGGCTTAATATTGATTGGGAAATTTAATACATTATGTTCAGGAATCGTTGATGAAAGTTCAAAAGAACAGCATATTGGAAATAGAAATCTTTCTGACCCCAAACTTTTGTATTAGCAATCATTTAGAATTACTTTGGTTTGAGAAAAATAAAAATAATGTTTGACTAGATTAAGCATTTCTTTTCTTGGGAATATTGTTTTAATTGGCAATTAATCTACAGGTTTTTCTGTGTCCTCAATATCACTGTCCATCCTGTTAGTCTTTTGTAAAATCACTTTAACTAAAAGCCAGTTCCTTAATAACATTATCTTCCAGGAAGTGACATCATTTCGGTGGGAAAACAACAGCACAATAATTAGTACGCACCAGCAATGGATTTTATGATTTTTATGTGTTGTTACTTTTTTGTGTAACTTTAAAAATTAAATTGAAATTTAAAAAATTCAATCCTGTTTGATAAAATTAGAGAAATCATTATATTATTAAAAAAAACTGATTAAAAATATCCACATAAAAATATCTTAATTAAATATTAACATTGACACCCTCATGCAAGCATCCTGTTCATTTTCTTTGTCTTTGTGTAAATAATCACATCTGACCAAAGCCTAATTATGAAAGTCAGTGACACCTTTTTATGTAAATACGCTCTTAAATTATTTGTTAATAATTTAATAAACACAAGAATATTCTTTTTTTTTAAGTTACATGTTCAAAAGAATGCTGCATAACAAGAATGACCCAGTAAAATGTGTATAATAAAAAATATCAATCTGGTGTCTTGTTTGTCTGGTATAATTCATGACATGTTTTCAAGTATTTCATGGAATCTCAGATGCGTGTGTTAGAAATAAGCCCCCAGTCAAGTGATTTAAACTCACAAAGGATGTTAACCGAAATAAAAACAGACAGCGCATGGAACCACAGGGTCATTCCCAGCCACAGAGGTGAAGGACTGAGCTTGAATCAGTCAGACAAACATAAAGATCCCCAGCCAAGTATTTCCACTGCCAAGTGCCTATCACTGTTGACCTTCTGTTGAAGTGAGACTGAAGTGTATTCAATTCAGCAAGTCAGAATGGTCTGGGGGGGCTGATAGTCTGAACACCTGACTAATCCAGGGCAACTGCGACAACTAAAACTTCCGTCCAGTGTGATCACATTTCATACACAGGCCATCAATATATAGAACATGAAAAGAAGATGGTATACGCACACACAACTGTGGTGTTAAACTAAAAAGCTGAGCTTTGGGGTTTGTGTTGAGAGCCACATGTCTCCTGAACACCAGGGCCATAGCCACTATAGACATTGAGGGGGACAAGTCCACCCCAATATTTAGAAATGGCCAAATTGTCCCCCCCAATATTTGAAATTTTTGCACTGCTCTGCTGCACTCCATTATGCAGCGCTCTGTTTGTTGTTAGAATGACAAAAAGGTTTAAAAGTTACATTTTAGTCTGGTCTGCCTCAGCAGTCTAACAGTGCTCGTCAATGTCAAAATGATTGAGATGGCCAATCAAATCAAAGTAGGCAGGGTTTACTGAAGCGTCAGTTTAACGTTGATTTGTAAGACGTAAATAGCGAAACAGTTAAAGTTGCAGTGTGTACATCATCTGAGACAGCAGAGAGTAGCTAGTCAATCAAAACTCTTTGTAGAGCAGTTTGTCCGTTTAGGGCTAGAACACTATTTCACAAGATGTAATATAAGTCTAAGGTGTCCCCAGAATGTGTCTGTGAAGTTTCAGCTCAAAATAACCCACAGATAATTTATTATAGCATGTTTTAACTGCCTATTTTGGGGTGTAATTAAAAATGCGCCGATTCAGTGCGTGTACACCTTTAAATGCTCGTGCTCCCCGCCCCCAAGCTCGCAAGAGTCGCAACTCTATAATACATTGCATAAACAATAGAATAAGTTCACACAGCTAATATAACTCTCAAAATGGATCTTTACAATGTGTTTGTGATGCAGCATATCAGATCATGTGAGTATAGTATTTATTTGGATGTTTACATTTGATTCTGAATGAGTTTGATCATGCTCTGTGGCTAATGGGGCTAATGCTACACTGTTGGAGAGATTTATAATGAATTATACAGAATGCAAGCGTTTAAAAATGAAAATAACGACATGGCTCTGGTCTCCATGAATACAGTAAGAAACAATGGTAACTTTAACCACATTTAACAGTTCATTAGCAACATGCTAACGAAACATTTAGAAAGACAACAGTTATTATCGATCCATCTGCCATTTTCGCTATTGTCCTTGCTTGCTTCACAATACCTGCAGATCTTCTGATGATTCGGCTGTGCAGCTTGCCTTGAACATGGGCTGGTATATGCAAAAGTTGGGGCCTTACATATTAATGATCCCGACTGTTATGTCACAGTCAGTGTTATGTTGAGATTCACCTGTTTTTCCGGGGTGTTTTTCACGCACGAGATTTACATATGAAGGAGGAAACAATGGTGTTTGAGACTCATGGTATGTCATTTCCATGTACAGAACTCTTATCATTCAACTATGCCAAGGTAAATTCAATTTTTAATTCTAGGGCACCTTTAACATGTAGGGGGACCGGCGGGGTATGTAGATATACATAGATCCTCCTAAAATGTACACATCGCACCTTTAATACATCAACTGTTTTGCGATAGAAATGATAAACGACCGACAGTGACATAAAACTACTGGACTTTATTCCCAAATAAGGCCGAATTGAAAATGTGATTCATGTAACTCCTAACAGAGAGTTAAGAAACGTTTTAGGTTTTCAAAATATTAGGTATACAAATAAATGTACGTGTGCATATTTTAATGTATATATTAATTGCAAATAGCTCAAAATGATTATTATTTCCTATATAGAATATATAAACTATATAAAAAGTCTTTTGACTTCTGGTTTGTATTTCCACAGTGATATTACATTTATGAATGAACTGCTCATTTTAAAATCTTCCCGATCTACTGACATTTGTTAAGACATATGCTTTAAACATAACAATGCTCATAATAACTTTCATTAACTCTACAACAAGTAGATCCACTTAACCAACTAATTATTCTTTGACAGCGATGCCATAGAAATGTACAGAGCTACCGCAAAACGGAAGGTCAAAGACAATTTTATAAAGATGGCGGCGCTTGTTTCTCTGGTAAATAAGGTCTATACTTTATAAAAAAAATATGGTCAAGACATGGTTATGGCCTTACTGAACACTGTATAAACAATAAATGTTTATCTTTTTTCATATCTGAGGTGCCTGGCTCAAGTTATGAGATCTGGACTGACTTGTTTGCAGAAGTAAACAATAAAGATGCTGATTATGAAATGCACAATACTATTATACAACATGCATTACGGTGAAGTGCTCCTCTCACAGAATTGAGAAACGAATGAATTATTAGCTTATTTATTAAAATGAATTATTATTTTCTTAAAACTAAAATGATTATTATTTTAACCAAAGTGACGGTCAGTACATGGGAACAGTAACCCTGGAGTAACCTGATGTTAGAGTTCTGCCATCATTTACACACGTTCATGAATTTCTTAAGTGAAAAGCAAACTAATGTATTTTGCATAAAATAAATACAATGAAAGTAAATGGGGACTGGAGCCATCAAGCTTCAAAAATGTCAAATAAAGCACCATAAACACATCCATAAGACTTGTGCATTATATTCCAGGATTTCTGCAACCATCTGATAGTTTGGTTTGGGAACAGATTAAAATTATAAGTTATTTACTACAAATTTCCATTCTGGCTCCAGAATATCTTTCGCATGTGCATACATTTAAATTAACTGACTTAACAAATGACATGCAAGAACCAGTTATTTTTTATTTCAAACCTGGCTCAAGTTGGAGTCATATGAATTCTGCAAAATATTTTTGCTTACATTCCACAAATGAAAGAAAAACATTAGGGTTAGGGTGAGTAAATGATGACAGTATTTTCATTTTGGGGTGAACTGTCCCTTTAAATGCATTGCTCGGAGGAACAATGGTGATAGTTCACGGGTCACCTGCTCTCTGCCATAAAGACCAACTTGGACCAGCATAAATTTCTATGGTTTGGTGCTTGTCTAGCTGGTGGACCAGTATAACCATATTGTTAAGCAAAAAACAATTCTGGTCAACCAGTAATGAGGCTGGTTAACCAAAGGAGGCTTGCTTTGTTCAGCTAGTCAAAACCCATGTACAGACACCAACATTCAGGCATCTAAAGCAACACATCCTGGTCTATTGCAACAGTGGTTTGAACCTACAATCTATAACCCCAACACCACATCACCCCAAAGAATCTGCTATTTCTTAAGAATGGTGGACCAGAATGCATCAGATATGGTCTGTCAAACAATCCACTATGCATCAAAACCCTTATCTTTAATACAATACAACACATTATGAAAAACGTGATCACAATCAGATCAGTTACCACAGCAACATGCATGAACTGTCACTTGGACAAGACTTATTGTTGCATCAGCTGGGACTCAAAGCAACAACAGTGATAGATACAAAAATAGCTGACTATGACGAGCTCAACTGTTTAAAGAGCTAAACCACATCAATTACAGATACGACAACCCATTATCACATACTGTCGAATAAAATATATAAAAGACAGTGTAAATAACGCTTACCAAACGATCCGATGTTCTCTCTTCCTTATGTCATTCACGCCCAGCAGTCAACCCACTGCCCCCTGCAAGGCTCTTTAAACCTGCTGTCTACCAGAAAGGACGTGAATGCTTCGCTTTATTTATGAACCATATCCTGTATATACTTTTACAAATAAACACTTTTGAATTAAATATAACTAAACGCCACCCGGCAAAGAGGAGTTACGCAATGCGAGGACGAAATGCCGGTTAATCTCGCGCTGAGGGTGTTTATAGTAGGGTAGGTTGCCGCTCCGCAAGCTGTTGCCATGAAAAATAGCGGCGTTCGTTTTCAGGAATGCGCGTACAGCGCTGGATTTTACGCATACGGCGTAGTGTCATGACGTCATGACGTTTACATCGTAAGGGTCCGTTATGTTTAGCTTTTGTTTTTGCGATATTATTTACCATTAATGTGTCAGAGTTATTATCGTTATGTAAAACTATTATTACGTTTTGTTTATTGAAATAGCGCTGAAATAAAATATAAATATTAGATGAAAAACTTTTTTCAACTTTTTTAGTTTAACTGGAAATAAAATTTAACAAACAAGCTGAAATAAAATATAAATATTAGATGAAAAACAAACTTGTTTCAGTAATTGTCGTTTAGTTTAAGTGGGAAAAAAATAAAATAAAAATAAAACTTGACACTGAAATAAAAAGAAATTAATAAAATAGTAATATTTGAAAAATAATAATAACAATAATGGCAAAAGCTGATAACAAAACTGAAAGTATAAAAAGCTAATTCAATTCAATTTAATAAAAAATACAATATTAGGCTATATAAATAACACTAAAATAACACTGTACTTTATTTAATATCGTTCTCATTTTTTTCTTTTATTTGTAGTATTCTATCATTAAAATATTGCTTGCTTCCTCTTTCAAGGCAACAACTATGCATGTGAGATCAAGCTGCAGCCCACAATTCAGACTCTCCAGGCTGTTAAGATGGGGAAAGTGACGTGAAGGGAACAAAATACTTTTTCCATACTTTACCATTTTCACATCAATAGCAGCCTTTCACCCGTTTCACTTAAAATGGGCCTCGCAACAGAAGGGGCATCCGCTTGCGCTCGAAAAGGAGCACCGTCCTGCACCATCATGAAACGCACACACACCAGAGGAAGAAATTAACAGGGGCTTAGGGCTAAAATGTCACCAAAATTGATAAAAATGAAAAAAACAAAAAAAAAAACAAGAAATAGTGCCAAAAAATGTCTCCATATAAGTTATTGTTGTTAATATTTATAAGCAATAACACAAGAGTAAAAGTCATTTTTTTCCTGAATATCAGCACGTTTACAAATGTGATAGTGATTTTATTCAACAATTCAATAAACAATAAGTTTATTAAAGGTAAGTAAATAGGCTCTAGGTGACTTACATTTTAGACACAGTATTGTCAATACTGTTTTTCTCTATTTTGCCAACGAAAATAGTTCCAAATAGTAGAGCCATTGTGCGTCTCCAAGCAGCATAATTTCAGTTTTGAACAAATCATTTTAATGAACGCCAACTCAGAAACTTCTGCTTTGTCCCTGAATTAATCAGCCTTTTTGAACAAATCGTTTGCCTGAATGATTCAATGACTCACTCTTTAAGACAATGATTTGCTACCACCTACTGGCGGATATAGCATCATTTTATTTTAGCTGAGGGAAAGAGATAGGGACGAATGCTGTTTTTGTTTTCAGTCATGATTGTTACAATCAGTGTTGGGTAACGCTTTACAAGTTACCTGAGTTACGTGATCAGATTACTTTTTCATTACTTTTTCAATTTACAACAAAATATCTTAGTTACTTTTTCACAGTTATTGACTGACAGCTCTCCTGTCCCCATGTTGAGAGAAATAAAGTGCAGAGGTGTTATGTGCACTGTGTAAACATTATTGTAGTTCTAGACTAAATGCGAACATACATTTACTCATCTCACTTGCACGAAAACATGCAGTATTCCTCAAAATGAATAAAAACAGCGAAATGCAATTTCAGAATTTTATGCAAACCTGTAATAATTAACTATATTAAATAACACAAATATACTTTATTTAATCTCACTTTATTAACCAATGTCTTTGCTGCTGACCTTCAATTATCTAATTCAACCTTACTAATAAGAAAAAAATACTTTAGATTATCTATGTTTAGAAATAAGAGTACCGAACTTCCTTCTCCTGTATCCTGTTCTTCTTTAATCCAGAATGGCAGCACAGCTGAAAGGTTTGTTTGAGCTGCGCCCTCTACTGTACATAAGCATTTCCTTCAGCCTGTGGCTTATTCATTTCACTTTTGTTGTGAAAGGGCCTTAACATTTGCCAAAAATAGAGAACTTTTTTTGTTATTATTAAAACAAACAAACAGCCCAGCCCAGGTGAGAAAAAAAGTAATGCGAAAGTAATGTAACGCATTACTTTGAATGAAAAGTAACTAAGTAACACAATTAGTTACTTTTTAAGGGAGTAACGCAATATTGTAATGCATTACTTTTAAAAGTAACTTTCCGACTGTTCCTTTGAAACGGGCCTCCAAATTGCAAAGGCCGCCTTCTGGTCACATTAATATTAATATTATACAAAATAAAAGTTTGAGTTTGCCTAATATATGTGTGAGTACTGTGTATAATTATTATGTATATATAAATACACACAAATTTATGTATATATTTAAGAGAAATTTGTTATGTACAAAATATTTTTATTTATATATAATAAAATTATATAAAAATATAAATAAATACATATACTTTTAAGTATTTCTCAAAAATATACATGAATGTGTTTGTATTTATATATACATAATAATTACACACAGTACTCACACATATATTAGGCAAACTCAAACTTTTATTTTGTATGCGATTAATCGCGATTAATCATTTGACAGCCCTACTTAACTGCAAAACCTCCAACAAAAGCACACTGAAACCATAGCATTTTTCCAGAAAGAGTTTTTATTACAATTTGAAACAAATCAAAGTCTTCTCTCTCGTCTTAACTCTGAAACGATGGAGGACAGTGAAGTCACTTTCTTCTTCAACCTTCTAATCCTTGCGCTCTGCAGTTTCAGCTGTTTCCTGTAGGCTGCAAGCTCGCCCTTGGCCAAGTTTAAATTGTTCGTCAGCGTCTCTGGCGATTCGGCCATGTAAGTGTGATCCAATGGATGACAAACTGTGTCTGATGCCACAGAAGGACGGCAGGGTAAATGGCTATATGAAATGTTACAAAGTCCACCAGGATGAATCTCTGATGCCCCATTGCTTTCATCCACAATAACCCTCACAATCTCCTCCACAGCTTCAGCGTCTCTCAGTACAACATCTCCACTCCTCTGCCTTCGCCTGATGTGTTGTGACCGCTTCTGTAAGTGGTCAGGGAAGGCAAAGATGGTGGGAACAGCAGCTGTAGTAAGGCGCACTTGGCCTTTATTGTTTGTAAAGAAACAGTTATCTTCAAAGTGGAGAGAACATAGGCGAGAAGAGGGAGTTGGCTTCCACTTGTCCCGTCTGATGTTCACCAGCCACTGCTGCAGCCTGCTGGTATCACCTAAAGGGAAACTGAATGAGATATAAAGATAAGTAGACAAATGGAAAAAGACATTCAAGACAGTATATGTATATAGTATGGAGCAATCGATTCACTTCAAGATTCAAAGAATCGATTCAAAAGAAGCATTGCTGGTCACAACTGTTGAAAATGTGATTAAATATGTGATGTACTGCTGGGGGGAAAAAGATGTCATTCTGTTTTTTTGTTTGTTTGTTTGTTTTTTATCAGAGTACTTTACTATTACTAGTATTATTATTATTAAATATTGTCAGAGAGAAATCATAAAGAAAAGTCAAATCATTCATAGTAAATCTAACTTACCGAAAAAATTGTACACTAGATCCTTGTGAGTGGCGATTTGTACAATTTATAGCTGTGCACGACATCATATGAAGCTTCAAGTTCAAGACAAAGACCAAACATCTAAAACTACAGAAATTTAAGTGAGTTTTGCCTGTGTTTACAACCAATGCATGCACAAGAAAACAATACTTGTTCTGGCGTTTGACAAACCAATGCTGCATTTCCGCCCACTACTGGACTGGAGTGTGGAGTGGTTGAATGTGGTTGAAAGCAAAAGCACCATAAGTATCATAAAAGTCATCCACACGACTGCACTCTATTACAAGTATTCTGATGGCACAAAATGATTTTTCTCGGGAAACACACTGAAGTTTAGTTTTATTTGTTAATCACCCAGTTAAAGCCTTCCCTCTACCTACCACGGATCTCCTGCTATTATTTTATGCAACAGCGACATCTAGCGATAGGCTAGCGTATGAGGCTCTTGTGTTCCTTTCCAATAAAAACATTATGAAGACAAAATCGGACAAAGATTGCAGAAAAGAGAAGTCAAAGAGTTTGACTTTCAAGATAGGTATAAAGGTCTCATTAATATTCAACGGAAAGCTTATTTTTGAGCTTAGATCTGCAAGATGTCTGTTATAGATCACTTAATCTGGAAAGCGTCTGCTGTTGACAAACATCTGATAGACGTCTTTAAGATGTTAGTTTTATGTACATTCTAAATCATAAACGTCTTAAAGACATTTTCTAAACGTCTATTTAAATAGTGAAAATAGTGAAAATAGTGTTAAATAGGCGTTTAGAAAATGTCTTTAAGATGTTTATGATTTAGAATGTACGTAAAACTGACATCTTAAAGATGTCTATCAGATGTTTGTCAACAGCTGATGCTTTCCAGTATTGCAGATGAGCAAACGCTCTAAAAAATACATCTTCCAGATGTAAACACACACATCAATAGATGTCTCCGAGATGTAGGCTATGTGTGCTATCAAAACGTAATAAAATCAGATTATTTCAAGACAACATTTCTATCAAGTCAATGTTTTAATAAAATTTATGTTTCTAACAGCAACGTTCTGAAAGCATCATAAACAATCTCTTGATGTTCTCTACAAGAAAACTAATAAGAAAAAAATAACCAGATTATTTTATGGAAAAAAGTCAGCTAAAATGGGTCATTTTATGAAATGACTTTCCAAAAATATTTTGATGGCCTCCTATTGTTCAGATAATACTGAAAGAATGCAAATTGAAGCTTGAATATATTTTATTTATATTGAATGAATCCATATAGGACAATCTCCACAAAGACACTCTTCATGTCATTCTATGATATAAATATAATTAAAAATAATTATAATAGGCTACACTGCTTGACTTACAATGGTTGTCTTGCTATAGACTCACTGGTTCATTTACCTGAGCACATAATAGCCTATTTAATTTAATCAATATATATATATATATATATATATATATATATATATATATATATATATATATGTATATATATATATATATATATATATATATATATATATATATATATATATATATATATAAATAATTAAAATTATTTAATATAAAATTAATACAATTTAATATACAATTAATATATATTAAACTTTTTAAAACGTTTTCTTAATAAACTTTTTTTTTTTTTTTTTACATTTACTTAGTAAAAAAAACTATAATACATCTCATGTAAATTGAGATGATGAACTTAAACCCTCCAACCCAAAACATCTTGTCATGCACGTTCACGCGGAGCCGCGGGGGTCACAGAGGTCATCTTTAAAAACCTTCAAACAAACAACTCCAGACTTCAGTGATGACATCAATTCCTGGATGGCAGCACGGCTCTAATTCCACTTCCACGCCGGATTTCTAAAACAGGGAAGGGGGGGAGGCTGGCAAATAGACAACAACACCGGATTGAGGAAATTGACGAGGGCATACTATGTGCAAAACAAACTTGTTTAAAGCTGACAGCCATGCAGTCCGAGCTGTTTCATTCACTATCACATCTAAGAAGAGGACAGCTCCTCCCTAGTGCACTAGACCCGAGCACAGCATCCAGCGTGGTGTTCGCCATCACTTCAAGTCATGCATTTCTACGCGATCCCGGTGTTATTGTTGATGGTGTTTGGAGCTGCTGACGCGTGGGGTCCCGGTGGTAAATATGCCGTGAACTGCCCGGACAAATGCAACCCCGCGCAGTGCGGCTCGACGCAGCGCTGCAGGCGCACGGTGCTGGATGACTGCGGATGCTGCCAGGTCTGTGCGGCGGGACGGGGAGAGCACTGCTACCGCACCGTGTCCGGGATGCACGGCGTCAAGTGCGGACCGGGACTCTTCTGTGACTTCTACAAGGATGAGGATGATTATGGAGATGAATATGGCATCTGTAAAGGTACAGTCTGCTGTGTGCACCTGCTCAGGCAGATGGGGTTGTGCATGGGGAATTCACATATTCAAAGTAATGATTTTGTAATTAGTTATGTCTTCAGTATTAACACAACTGAAGTTAAAATCAAATACAACTTTCAGAGCAAGAGAACATTTAAAAATAAGGTGATATGAAGACAGAAAAACAGTGAATTATTACTTTTCTCTAACCAAAGAGATGAATCACAGATCATTTCTTTATATAAAGCAATTTACTGAATATATAAATATATACACACAAATACTTGGTATATAGTATCCATATCTGTAATATATCTCATGTAAATTTATGTTTTATCTATATATCTGTCTAAAATTAACTGAGATATATTATAGTTTTTTTTTTTTTTTTTACTAAGTAGTTGTAAAAAAAGTTTTAGATTTTTTTGCGGACGTTTAATAAGATATAAGATAATTTATGTCAAACCTTTAATGTTGTGTCTCCTGTGATCAATATAGTTTTCATAAAGGCTTTTTTAAAAAAAAAGAAGAATCATAAAGGAAGTTCAAAACAAGAAAATATGTGTATGCAAGAAAAAAAATGTGTGTGTGTGTGTGTGTGTGTGTGTGTGTGTGTATATATATATATATATAATATTTTATAAAAAAAAAATTTAAATGCCCTTTACAAATAAAATCATATTTGTATAATCATATTTATATATTTCAAATATATATAATTCAAATTCAGATTACACATGCAAAAAAATAAAAAATTCTAAAACAGTTACAAAGTGACAAAATGACAGTCAACAATGGAAAAAAGTGAAAATACTGTATATTAGTGATAATATATAAATATTAGTGTTAACGGCAGATTTTTCTTTCTTTTTTTTTTTTTGAGTTATTTGGGAATTTTATGGGAGTCATTTAAGGAGCCAATATGTAATCTTTTTAAAAAATTACAAAAAACATTTTTTTTTTACAGTGTGAGTATATATATATATATATATATATATATATATATATATATATATATATATATACTAAAGAAAACTCACCCCAGAGTGTCTTTTCTGTCCTTCTAGGGCCCCTCAAATTATTACTTAATGTATTATGTAAGAACAACGTGAGTTGGTGAATGAACACTTTGTATTAGGGGAACACACTCACTCAGGCCTTAAATAGAGCCTTACCACAAGTGTTAGATGTAAGTGAGCCTGTCTGATCCTTTTACACTTTACACAAACACTGGATCAGCAATGAGCAAATATCTTCAAAAAGAGAGTATTTACCAATGACAAGTGGAAAAGTCATGGCAAATATTTATCTACAGATCCTGTAATGGCTAAACGTGTTTGTTTCTCTTATCAGACTGCATGTATGGAACTTACGGTATGGAATGTCGGAAAGCATGCAACTGTAAAGCAGGTGGACTGTGTGACAGAGAAACGGGAGCTTGTCTGTCCTTTAAATTCTTGGCTAAAATGGCCATGCTGAAATCTCATTCAAGTGAAGGTGAGTTTAGTGTTTATTTAAGTGCACAAAATCATTTTTAGTAATAATTTTAGATTTTTAAAATCACTTGAAGTGTCCTTTGATGTAAAGTAAAATTGTGTAGAATATTATTATTATTAATTTTTTATTTTATCATATGACAGGTAATGAATTGGGCTCGGGTGACACGAACACCGAAACCAGCAGCAATCGATCCTCCGCTCGCAATTTTCTCACCCCTCGCTGACAGCAACTCTCACTCTTCAGTTAGTGTACATGTAGCATAATATATTAAAGGACCAAATGGATATATTTTAATATGTTTAAAATGGTCAAAGAAACGATATGTTTTATTCTGTATATTTTACAGATGTGTATGCAAGTTATGTATTTATTCCAAAGCATGTCACCATGAATTCACACGTCACTCGCTCACACACACACACTCAAATAAATATGCAAATATCCATCAGAGTTTGATAACACAATAATAATGTTCCCTCAGTGACTTATTATGCTGAAACACACAAATGAGATGTCAAAATTGTTGTTGAACTGAATGAACACACACACAAACAATTGCACATTATGAATGTAATACAATTAAACATGCAGCAGTGTTTATATAATTATATTTAATTACATACACATTCTAAGATTATATATCAGACTCAGATCCAAGACTGATCAGCATTAGCATCAGTTATGACTTTAATATGGCAACACATATTTGATGGTTTCTGTGATTCTAAACAATTGTTTTTAAGGTGGTATATTAAGGCCAAGGAGATTATTCTAAATTATGTACTGTATATCCTTCTAATTTGTGTGTAAATTATTCTCAGTGAATTTTTGCTTTAAATCCCTCTTGAAGGAGATATGAGTTCTTACTGCTTTATGTATGAAATTTAAAATAAAAACGACATTCTATGAGGGAAAAAAAGTCTCGATTTATTTTTCTTTTTTTTTCTATTTTTTGTCATGTTTTTAAAGTGGAATCTTTTTTTAAAATATTTTAAAAGTGTGAAAAAAATCACACTTTTTTCATTTATTAATTTATATATATATATATATATATATATATATATATATATATATATATATATATATATTAAATAAATTAGAATTAGAATTCTAATTCTAAAATTAGAATTTTTTTTTCCAAATCAACTTAAATAATTAATGTGGTTCAGATAACATAATATTTTGAGTCTCTGTTGATTAAACCAAATGCCTTTATTGTAATAACTCAAATTTTTAATTTCAATGAATTTAAAATTAAGGCAACCAGGTAACTTATTTAAGTTAAACCAACAATTCTTTTTATATATATATATATATATATATATATATATATATATATATATATATATATATATATATATATATATATATATATATATATATATATATATACACACACACACACACACACACACACACACACACACACACACACACACACAACCATTCAAAAGTTTGGAAACATGACTATTTTTAATGTTTTTAAAAGAAGTCTCTTATGCTCAATCAAGCCTGCATTTATTTGATCAAAAATACAGAAAAAAACAATAATATTGTGAAATATTATTACAATTTAAAATAATGGTTT
Organism: Ancherythroculter nigrocauda; assembly: GCA_036281575.1. Lineage (NCBI taxonomy): Eukaryota > Metazoa > Chordata > Actinopteri > Cypriniformes > Xenocyprididae > Ancherythroculter > Ancherythroculter nigrocauda. The sequence goes on from VTFQ01000017.1 coordinate 28,631,945, forward strand.
TCTATTTTAATATACTTTAAAATATGATTTTTTTCTGTAATGCAAAGCTGAATTTTTATCAGCCATTACTCAGTCTTTTGTGTCACATGATCCTTCAGAAATCATTCTAATATGCTGATTTGATACTCAGTTATTATCAAAGTTGGAAACAGTTGTGTTGCTTAATATTTTTTGGAAACTGTGATGCTTTTTTCAGGATTCAATGATGAATAAATGGTCAAAAAGAACAGCATTTATTCAAAATAGAAATATTTTCTAACAATATACATCTTTACTATCACTTTTTATCAATTTAACACATCCTTGCTGAAAAAAGTATTAATTTCTTCCAAAAAAAGAAAAGAAAGAAAAAATACTGGCCTCAAACTTGAACACTAGTGTATATTATTACAAAAGATTTAATTTAAATAAATGCTGCTCTTTTTTAATTTTTTATTCATCAAAGAATCCGGAAAAAAAGTATCTTGTTATAAAAAATATTAAGCAGCACAACATTTGCAATAAATCAGCATATTAGAATGATTTCTGAAGGATCATGTGACACTGAAGACTGGAGTAATGATGCTGAAAATTCAGCTTTGCATCACAGACATAAATTATATTTTAAAGTTTAAAGTTATATTTTAAAGTTATAATAGAAAATTGTTATAATAGAAAACCATTATTTTAAATTGTAATAATATTTAATATTTAACTGTTTTTTTCTGTATTTTTGATCAAATAAATGCAGGCTTGATGAGTAGAAGAGACTTCTTTCGAAAACATTGAAAATAGTAATGTTTCCAAACTTCTGAATGGTAGTGCATATATATATATATATATATATATATATATATATATATATATATATATATATATACACATTCAGTATACATGTGTTGACATGTTGATGACACTGATTTGAGAATTATAGCTTTATTTTATATTTCAAATTCTTTGTCTTTAAAAAAACTATACTATAGGAAATTTAGATTTAGCAAACTTTAAACAGAAAAAAGTAAAACATTTTTTCATGATAGAATTGGCTCCTAACTTAAGGTCACATATATATCTATGTGGTGTTTTTAATATGCTTTAACATGAACCATATGCAAATTCATAAGTCAACACCACTACACAGTATTTTCTCTTTAAAACTGCAGTGATCTAAAGACAGTCTCAGTTTAAAATCGCTGGTGTTTGTGATGTCACAAATTACCTTGTAACCAATCGCGTCAAAGTTTGATCGTCAATGAGTGGATCTCTGAACTGGTGAGTGAGTGGAGGCGGGGCTAATTTGCATATTCATAGACCACATATACTAAATGAGGCAAGGGCGTAGAGTTACATTCAAGCTATTTTAAGGCTTAAAGAATGGAAAAAAAAAATGTTTAAATATGTCATTTTGATGATCAAAGATGAGTTTTAAGGGATAAAATGATTGACTAGGGGGACTTTAAAACCAACATCCAAAATAGGCCTTGTGCTTACAATTAGACACATTTTTTAACTAATACAAAACCAAATACAAATATTCTACACCCTTAAAAATAAAATATAAACTTTTTGAAAATGTATGTAAAGTGCATTCAGATGCTTTGACCTCCTTTACAGAGGTTTCTGTATGAAAACTGCCCCGTGACCCGTCCTCATCCTGAGCAGTACAGCAGATGCGCTTCAACACAAGTTCTGAAAATATCCACCGCTGACTATTAATAACCGTCAGATCCCTCACCTCGCAGAGTTCTCATATGAGACTGTTTCCCAGCATCCCACTTGTTTGTTTCCTGTGTTTCCTGACACCTGTGAAAATGGCCTTACTTCCTGTTGTTGTTGTGTCTGCCTCTGGGACAGGATTCAAAAACGGATGGAATTTCTCAACTGACACACGTCACCGCAGGACAGGACGGGAATAGAGGAATGTCACGCTTCCGTCATCGCAGCAGGTTAACAAAATATCTTCAGCGCAGCAAACTTCATGTCACTGAAACATAAACAGGTTTATTGACGTGTTTCTGAATGAAATCAAAATTGTGTTACTTAAAAAACTAAAAACATGACAAAAAGTGTCTCAGTGTAAATGGAATTCATAAACATGCATTGCATGAACACATGCCATAATTATTAAAATGTGCTGAGAAATCGAGTCCCCCCAGCAATCACGTCTCCCTTAGGACCCCGAGTGATCCTATTGATTCAACAGACTTTTAATGGGTAGTATTTTTAGCGCGATTACAATTCCTGTTATGTTATTTATATTGTTTAAAATGTGTTATTATGACCATTAATGTCTTTTAAATTACATGGTTCATATACTAGTAGTATATAACTGAAGCTATAGGTTCAGAGCTATAGGTGCTCAGAGTACATATGGTCCCTCTCTAAATAGTGTTAAAATAACACTGAAGCAGAGTTAAAGTTAATGAGATAATTAAGCAATTATTTAAGTAATGATTGCACATTAGTGATGAACACCTGCTGTTAACAAGCAGAATCACTGAAGAAAAGAGAAACAGAAGAACTACAACTGACTTCAGTCACAACCTTATTAATTGCTTAATTATCTCATTAACTTTAACTCTGCTTCAGTGTTACTTTAACACTATTTAGAGAGGGACCATATGTACTCTGAGCAGAGTTGATTTAACTCTGGGGATTTTACTGTGTACTGTTTTTTTAATTAGATTATGTACTAGTATAGCATACATCTACCCTATTAGCCTGCTAGCTTAGTTTATAATATTCATTTTCTTTACTTCCAGTATAGTTCCCAATTACATGTTTCAAATGAATGATGTTTAGCATGACAATTAATGTATTTAAAATGTATTATCTTATTATTATATACTATACCACACTGCTATTTGTGTAAAATTACCATTAAATTACCTTTACAGAACATAGTATGTTCCAACAATACTTTTAGGCACTTTTCCAGTTTGTTTTATTACACAATACATAGGCATTCATTTCATATTTCAAGTATGTTAATTGTGCACAATGTAATAAACATCATACAAATATGTTATAATTAGTCAAAACATTGCAATAACAACTTTTCATCAGGCATTACCGCCTGGGTCGAAAAGGAGAACTTATTCCTGGAGGGGGACTCAATTTCTTATGACACCAAGCCTGAAATGTATGCATTTAACTGTCATTTGGGTCATACAAGGAAATAGAACAACACATAAGCTCAAGTCATTTCCATCTAGGGTTTTTTAATGGCCAAAAAGCCCACCTTCCTGTCAAAGCTTATTTTTAGAGTCCCATACGGGAGCATTTCTTGAGCATTTTCCTTCTTTTCATGCATTGTTTCCTCAACAGGCGCAACGATTCTTTCCTCTATAAGCCACAATGAGCTTTAGAATGAGACACCTTTGACTTCATTGCACTACCTATGACTATCAGTAAAACACACACATGCACGCACGCACACATACACTTTCCATAGACATAATGATTTTTATACTGTACAAACTGTATTTTCTATCCCTTGTCCCTAACCCTACCCCTATACCTACCCATCAAAGAAAAATTTCTGCATTTTTACATTTTCAAAAATCATCATTCCGTATGATTTATAAACTGTTTTCCTCTTGGGCACCAAAAAAAAATGTCCCTACAAAGTCAAAAATCACTGGTATTACTATCTTTGTGGGGACAAAATAACATAGAGTTTACCAGGACCACACACACACACACACTTAATACACTATTTGCAGATCTAACAAAAATGAATCAGGATGTTCGATAAAATCTACCTCAATCTAAAACTAAATTCTCTGATATGTTAGACATCCTTTAGCACTTTTACACAATATTATGATATAAAACAATTTACTGCAATACATTTCAACAAAATGTATGTTAACTGTTCAAACCTTTGGAGTCTGCAAGATTTTTTATGTTTTTGAAAGAAGTCTCTTACGATAAGGCTGCATTTACAAGATCAAAAATACAGTAAAAACAGCAATATTGTAAAATATTATTATATTTTAAAATAACTGTATTCTTTTTAAATATATTTTAAAATGTAATTTATTTTTTGTGTGATTTTCAGCATCATTACTTCAGTCTTCAGTGTCACATGATCCTTCAGAAATCATTATATGCTGATTTGCTGCTCAATTATTATTATTTAGTTTTTGATGCTTGATATTTTTGGCGGAAACCATGATATTTTTTTTCAGGATTCTTTGATGAATAGAAACTTTTGAGTGGTAGGGTATATGAATCTCATATGTGCAAGAAACGCCATGCTCTTTATCTGATAGGCTATATTATATATGTATTTAATATCACATTTGATCAATCTGCTGAATAAAAGTATTAATCTTTTCCTTTCTTTTTTTGATCGTACTTACCCCAAACTTTTTAATTGTAGTATATCACAATTTTCACAAAATTATTAAGCAGCAAATACATTGATAATAACAAGAAATGTTTCTTGAGCAGCAAATTAGAATGATTTCTGAAGGATCATGCGACACTAAAGATGCTGAAAATACTATCACAGGGATAAATTACATTTTTAAAATATATTAAAAAAGAAAACAATTATTTTAAATTGAAATAATATTACACTTTTTACTGTATTTCTGATTAAACAAATGCAGCCTTGGTGAGCATAAGAGACTTCCTTCAAAAACATAATTATTTCAAACTTTTTGCTGGAAATGTACAAGTGAGAAGAAGGAGAACTGTGGAGTTTTGCAAGATAAACCGACGTCACTGACACTTGGTTATTTGTCATTAAACTCTTCTGAATATGCGTGACCATGACCCGGTCAAGACACAAAACATGCTGACGGAGAGACAGACAACAGGAGAGAGAGAGTTGAAGAGGTCTCTGATAACACAGATCTGCTCCGTGCTTCACTCAGGCACGAATGCAGCGGTTCATCATTCCCCTGAGAACCAAGGAGCAGGAGTCCCGCGGCCAAACAAAGGCCTCGTTCGGAAAAACAGGAAGGAGTTGGTGAGAAATACCCTTTATCTGACTCCCCGAACACGTCAACATCGCCCTTCAGAAACAAAGGTGTACAAAGCACCTCGTAAATACGCCTGATTTACAGCAACGGGCCGTGTTGATATTTCGACGCCAACAGGTTGTTTATTAGCCTGGGCGAAGTGCATAACGGTAACCCGAATGAGTGTTAGGTCACGACCTTCGCAGAAATGAAGCGACGTCTGTGTTGTCCACTTCAACAACAATGAATCGGATGTCTAAATTTAGGAATAAATACGCAGACGAGAAATTGATTAGATGTTTGGAATTCCACAGGCCTACAGAGTCGTGAAAACGCTCCGATAATGTCTCGAAGTGGCTTTGAAGCCGACAGCCAACATTTCTGCACACAAAGCGGTCGCGATTTTACACTGTTTGTGGAGGTGTTTAGGTTCACAATGTGTGTGAAATAAACTATTTCCCACAATCCCTAATCTGTTAGAACTGATGGGTCAAGGTTTGGCTCTGTTAGCCCCCTGCTGGTAGTTTCTTTCACTACACCATCTGGACGCAAATGATTTAATTTTGTTTATTTTTACATTGATGCCTAATCAATTGTAGCTTGTGCATTTTGATGAAATAACATTTTTTCATACAAATATTTCATCGTATTATAGTAGACCATTTTCTTTAGTGTCAAATGGAGTTAGAAGTTTGAGTTTTTAATGTTTTTGAAAAAAGTCTCTTTTGCTCACCAAGGCTGCATCCATTTATTTGATCAAAAATACAGTAAAAACAGTAATATTGTTAAATATGATTACAAATTAAAATTACAGTTTTCTATTTGAATATCTTTTTAAAAATGTAATTCATTCCTGTGATGCAAAGCTGAATTTTCAGCATCATTACTCCAGTCTTCAGTGTCACATGACCCTTCAGAAATCATTATAATATGCTGATTTGCTACTCAAGAAACATTTCTTATTATTATCAACATTTTCAAAAGTTGTGCTGCTTAATATTTTTGTTAAAACTGTGAATTTTTCAGGATTCTTTGATAAACAGTAAGTTCAAAGGAACAGCATTTTGTGTCACAATTTAAATTTTTTTGTAACATAAATGTCTTTACTCTCACTATTGATCAACTATTGTTACAAAAAACAAACTTTTTTGAACAATAGTGTACATTTTTCCTACATTAAATAAAATTATCTTTAATGGTAGATTCTTTACCAATTAATATATAACTAAATAAGCAAAATGGCAGATTACTTTTAGCAATACTATTTCCCTTATTAATCTAATATTTATTAGGGGTGTAACAATATTCAAAGCAAACCGATAAACCGCGATGCACCACTCATGGTAAATACCACGATACTCTCATGGCGTACTGAACGCGCCCCACCTAGGCCCACTGGATCTACACGACGAATACAGCGTTGTAGCCTAACCACCAATAATAGCAATAATAAGCTCCACATTTTGTTACTTTCGATAAAGAACATAGTGTCATCTTTCAAATTCTGTCAATTTTATCTCAAATTCCAAGCCTTACTTACTTTAATGTGGTGTGACAGATCACTGCACAGGCGAGTCATCATCATGATCATCTCTTCCTCTTTAAAGGTGCCGTAGAACGTCTTTTTAAAAGATGTAATGTAAGTCTAAGGTGTCCCCTGAATGTGTCCGTGAAGTTTCAGCTCAAAATACCCCATAGATTTTTTTAAATTAATTTTTTAATTTTTAATTTTTTAACTGCCTATTTTGGGGCATCATTAAATATGAGCTGATTTAGGCTGCGGCCCCTTTAAATGCTCACGCTCCCCGCCCACGGAGCTCGCGCTTGCCTTTAACAGCATAAACACAGCTAATATAACCCTCAAAATGGATCTTTACAAAGTGTTCGTCATGCAACATGTCTAATCGCGTAAGTATGGTATTTATTTGGATGTTTACATTTGATTCTGAATGAGTTTGATGGTGCTCCATGGCTAAAGCTAACATTACACACTGTTGGAGAGATTTATAAAGAATGAAGTTGTGTTTATGAATTATACAGACTGCAAGTGTTTAAAAATGAAAATAATGACAGTCTTGTCTCCGTGAATACAGTAAGAAATGATGGTAACTTTAACCACATTTAACAGTACATTAGCAACATGCTAACGAAACATTTAGAAAGACAATTTACAAATATCACTAAAAATATCATGATATCATGGATCATGTCAGTTATTATTGCTCCATCTGCCATTTTTCGCTGTTGTCCTTGCTTGCTTACCTAGTCTGATGATTCAGCTGTGCACATCCAGACGTTAATACTGGCTGCCCTTGTGTAACGCCTTGAACATGGGCTGGCATATGCAAATATTGGGGGCGTACATATTAATGATCCCGACCGATACGTAACAGTCGGTGTTATGTTGAGATTCACCTGTTCTTCAGAGGTCTTTTAAACAAATGAGATTTATATAAGAAGGAGGAAACAATGGAGTTTGAGACTCACTGTATGTCATTTCCATGTACTGAACTGTTGTTATTCAACTATGCCAAGATAAATTAAATTTTTAATTCGATGGCACCTTTAATACTACTAGTTACAGAATAAACATGAATGAACATCTGAAGGTATGTTGAAAGATAAAGCACAACTTACAGAAACGTATAATATGTCATGTAATCGCTCAATCATCAGTAGGCTTGTTCGAGATGCATCGGTGCTGCGCAGACTGATCGGCGTATGACATCAAAGTACTGCTCTCCAAACGTTCTCGCGGTACTTTGATGTCATACGCCGATGCATCTCGAACAAGCCTAGCGTTTCAACGGCGGAAAGACATCAATAAAACAGCTTGTAAACACTGTCACCTGGCATTTACCTCAGGCGAGTCCACAGCTTGTTAGTTCGCCAGAGAAATTAACTCTTTTGCTAAATATATGCACCATATTAGCCTATATATACATTATATTTTACTTAACTTGTTAGTGATGTTTTGATTATTTAATGTATGTTTAAAATTTGTCATGAAAATGTCAGCCACTGTGTAAATGATTATATTTTAACAAGGAATTGGAGTAAAAACACAATTTTATAATTAGATTTAGAAGTTAATGTAAAAAACGCCTTATGTGCAGTTTACATGTTTGCATACAATTTGTTATTTGAGTGTTGATTATTATATATAAAAATAAATAGCAACTGAATTTAGGCTAACAGTTTGGGCTCTGTTGTTAACCTTTAGTAATGTGTAAGTAAGGGCTCCTATAGTTAAATCCCCAGAGTTAAATCAACTCTGCTCAGAAAACATATGGTCCCTCTCTACATAGAGTTAAAATAACACTGAAGCATAGTTAAAGTTAATGAGAAAATATGCTGTTTGTGGAGTTGTTTAATCAGATCTTGAGAGATTTAATGTCTTTTATCTTCAGTTGATTTATTCTAAGGCTGTGCTGGAAGTCATTTGTAGTTATTGTGTTTCTCTTCAGTGATTCTGCTTGTTAACAGCAGGTGTTCATCACTAATCAGCTCAATCATAAACTTAATTAATCACTTAATTATTTCATTAACTTTAACTCTGCTTCAGTGTTACTTTAACACTATATAGAGAGGGACCATATGTAATCTGAGCAGAGTTGATTTAACTCTGGGGATTTTGCTGTGCAAAGATCTTTTTTTATATCCTTAAGAAACTTTTTTTTCTTACCTATTTTTACATATCACAAATTGTAAAAAAAAAAAAAAAAAAAAACTGTAATTTGTTTCAGTCAAACTGAATTGTTTTTCTTTCAGATCCCACCCTTAACTGCCTGAATATAATGTTATTCAAGAAAAAATAACACATCTGTATTTCAGTGATAAATATTCTGGGTTATTTTAACCTGCAGAGCTTATGTCTTTGGTATACGTAATCAGTCAGTATAATGGTTGTACACTTTTCCTTTATATTTTCTGACATTCCATCACATAAAATATGCAAATATTGATGTTTTCAATCATGGCTGTTCATCACGTAGTTCTTTGTTTTTATAAAAGACTCAGGCTTCTTATCACTGTTGGGCAGATCAACATATCACATCACAGAATAATGTAGATGATTTTTTTTTTCTTGTCTTATCATGGGATATGTGAGTGAGGGAGGGATGAGCGTGCGAGCGGTGCTGATACCTCCTGTTGTTCTCACTACTTACTGTTATCTAACGGAAAGAAAACATTTCACAAACAAGATGAAAGACACAAACAGCTCATTATGTCTGAGGAAATGATCTACAATTATTTACGATACATGCGCTTTGTATTTTTAAGAAAATCATTGGTTATTGCAATTATAAAAAGAACTAATGAAAGCAAAATGGTGAAAAAACGGTTAAAATGGAGACCATTTGCAGGACTTAAAGTGTACAGTATCTCATAAACATTAAGTGTTAACTATAATATAACCTTAATATGACCCTAATATAAACAGTGAGGTAGTTCAAGGAGAAAACAACAATTAAATACCAGCTAGCCATGTCACAAACAAGCAACAAGTGAACTGTAATAATATACACTGAGAAAATTACAGTAACTCAAGAGTAAAGTATAATCTATTAAAAATGATGTTTTATCTTCACTCTCACACAACCATGTAATGAAGTGTCCATGCACGAGGAACAAATACTGATCAAAAGTTCGGTGTCTGTAATGTTTTTAAATATTTTTGAATTATGCTCATTTATAGGCTGCATTTATTTGATAAAAAATATAGTGAAAACAGCAATATTGTAAAATATTTTTATTACACTTTAAATTAACTGTTTTCTATTTTCATATATTCATATAGCATTAATAGTCTTCAGTGTCACATGATCCTTCTAATGTGCTGATTTGCAAGTAACATTTATTGTGCTGCTTAATATTCTTGTGGAAACCTTGATAAAATTGAATGGTTCTTTGATGAATAGAAAGGTTAAAAACAGCATTTATCTGAAAATAAATATTTTGTAACATTAGTAATTTCTTTACTATCACTTTTGATTAATTTAAAGTATCCATGTTGAATTAAAAAAAAAAAAAAAAAAAAACTCCTGAACCAGCTAATCAAGGTAGGAATACTAGAAACTTCCAGGCAGGTGTGTTGAGGCAAGTTAGTGCTAAATTCTGCAGGAGAGTGGCCCTCCAGGACTGAGTTTGGGCAACCCTGATTTAGACAGAGACATTCTGGCCACTGGGTGGCACTAATGTCTAAGAAATATGTTTATAACCTCATTCTTCACTATAACCTTTTCTCTCTCAAGTTCTGACAAATAGTAGACCAACCAACATGACCTTTATAATGATTAATAGTTATTTGTTTAGTATGCTGAAGAGAGAAGTAAAGTAAAGTAAATTTAATAAATTACATATTTTTTGGTTAGGTATAAGTTCATATTGCAGCCCTGCTTTTGTTTGTTGTATGCATGTAAAGTCATTGCACAATTTAGGATGTTATGTATTTGTTTGTCTTTCTTTTATTTTGAAATGGTCTTGTCACCTGTCCCTTTTTACAATTCTCAGATGAAAGATGCAAAAATTAGCTAACTTATAATAAGTTAATAGAATGTTTTTTGAAACACTTAAAAAAAAAAAAAACTAAAAATAAAGCAGTCATAAAACCAATAGAGGGTGATGACCCCTGACAGCACCTGTCAGAGCAAACAAACCCCTCCGCTTTGATACTCAAGTCCCACGCTTGTCCCAGCATGCCTGATCTGTGAGTGGATCGCTCCAACCTGACTCCAGATACTTTCTTAAGACACCTCAAAATCCCTGTAAATCCTTATTAGTTGAATTATTCATTGGAAATTAACTCTAAACTTTGATGTTAGAGCCCTTTATGCCAACTCAGGCACAATCTTCACACTAGTAGTGTGGAAATAAGTGTCAGGAACTGGCCGCTCACCTCAACTCAATAAATGGGTGAAAATCCAAAAGACTTAAGCCATCTATCTATTATCTCTGACATTTTAGTGAAAATATTGGACATTTTCTTTGTTCTTGACTAATCTCATTATTTTGATTAAATTATTCCCAACTGGCAGCTGCAAAAGTTCAAATATTTCAATGCATCTGTAGCTTAAAGTGGATTCAAAAATTCTCCATGCATCTCCCATACTACTCTCTATTGGAACTGAATGACTTCCAGTTTGTCGGAGATATTAAAAAGGTGCTAAAAGGTGACTGTACTTTAAAGAATATAATAGAGACTCAGCGTGGGTCTCTTTCAACTTGGACTAGAAATGAAAACACTGATAATGCCTTAGCAACTGCTTAGCAACATGCCAAAAGTCCCTTAGAACAACTTAGCAACTGCATAGCAGCTCCCTGGCAACCACCCACATCACAATACCCCGAACCTTGTTCTAGTTTAGGGGTATTCAATTAAAGTTCCAAGAGGTCCGGTCTCTATATTTCCTTCCCAGTGGAGGTCTGGACAGTAGCCTACTTTTTTGGAACAGTTAGGCTATATATTTCCACCGGGGCAGCCGTAGTACTTTGTAAAAGAAAAAAATCCTACACAATCAAAGTAGTCATCAAAGATTTTACCAATAATTACCAAAAAAATCCAAATTATAACATTGCAATTATAAAATTCTCTTAAAGGTGCAATATGTAATATTTTCTGTCTGCTAGAGGCCTATTCAAAACAAATGGGTAGCTTGATGATGCCAAGTTTGAGAGCGGAATCTTGGGACATGTGGTCTTCATCTCTAGGGCACCTTTAACGTTACTGTAGTATGAAGCAGAGCAGGACCGAGTGTTGTGGGAGCTGAACGAGGCCGCTGGAGCGAGAGAGAAGCGGGAGAGAGAAGCAACGTGCACAGAGCGGAAATGGCTTGAATGAAGCGCGTTTGGCTTTAGATAAAAATATTAGAGGATGTAGTGCCGAAAAGGTCATTACCGCTCGTTGTTTTGACGCGCTGCTCACGTTAATCTGCAGAAACTGTAAAATGGCGCAATTGTGTCCAGCGGTCTGGAAGGAACCAAGCCAGGGTCTGGAACTGGACCACGGTCCACAATTTGAATACCGCTGTTCTAGGGTTTGAGACACTGGTGTCCCTCAAGGCTCTACATTTGGACCCTTTTTTTTTACTTTGAAATGCTATCTCACTTCATATTAAATGAATAAAACATTTCTATTTTGTCTTTTATGAAATTCTACCATTCGAAACCTCAGCAGAGATGGAGTCCATCTATTTGATGTGTCAGGACAGAGAGCTTAGAAACTGTGGAATGTGTCAACACAGAAACTATCACCACACAAGCAGATTCCTCTCTACTCCCAGCTTGGGTAAACAAGGAGGTTCATCTCGCAGGGACAAACATCTCTCACGAGTTCCGTTCTCAGCAGTCTTTGCTCTACTGGTCCCCCGGAACAATTTATAAGGGTCTGCTGTGACCTCTGACCTGACCTGGCTTTAACATTGTGAACGTGGGTGACCGTCCCATCGCAAAGACAGTAAGGTTACTACCCTGGGGCTCAGAGTCTGTGAGAAATGGAGGTCGAATCTTCAGACAGACACGCACACGCAGGAAAACATTTGCACATGGGAAAAGAGACACGATTTGTGATGTTTACTGGTGGAACAGATGCTTATGGTTGTACATCAAAAGGTCAACAAGGTCTCATGTTTATCATTCTAAAAGAAAATAACTGTTTTTCAAGATACATCCAGGGAAACATCACACACTAAGAGTTGGACATCATGACCTCTGACTTGGTGTTCTTCTCTGTAAAATTATGTGTAAACGCTGAAAAAAAAAATCAGAATTTAAGAAATGAGAAATTGAATTTGAATAAAATGAGAAGAAATGTAATGATTTATCGAAAAAAAAAAAAAAAATTACGGAAGAGGATTAGGGCCAAGCAATAATAAAAAAATAAAACCATCTTGAGATTAAAGTTGTTAAATTTCGAGAAAAAAGTCGAAATAAAATGTTGAGAATAAACTCGTTAAATTTGGAGAAAAAACTTGTTAAATTTCGAGAAAAAAGTCGAGATAAAATGTTGAGAATAAAGTCATTAAATTATGAGAAAAAAGTCGTTAGATTATGAGAACAAATTCGTTAAATTATGAGAAAAAAAGTCATAAATTTAGAGAAAAAAAGTCGAGATAAAATGTTGAGAATAAAGTCATTAAATTACGAGAAAAAAGTCGTTAGATTATGAGAACAAATTCGTTAAATTATGAGAAAAATCGTTAAATTTAGAGAAAAAAAGTTGAGATAAAATGTTGAGAATAAAGTCATTAAATTACGAGAAAAAAGTTGTTAAATTATGAGAACAAATTCGTAATTTAACAAATTTGTTCTCGTAATTTAACAACTTTTTTCTCATAATCTAATGAGTTTATTCTCAACATTTTATCTCGACTTTTTTCTCGAAATTTAACGAGTTTTTTCTCGAAATTTAACAACTTTAATCTCAAGATGGTTTATAGGTTTTTGGCCCTAATCCTCTTCCATAGAGATTTCATTACACAAATATTTAAGAAGTTTTACAACAAAACAATTTTTTTTGTAATTATACCTATTTATTTGCTGATATGTTGAATACTGTTAAATACTGCCACAAATTCATTTTAATTTATAATATATATTTAAAAAATATTTTAATTTTATAAATCAAAGTATATTTTAATTTTGATACTCACCATCACAAATTGTCAACCATATTGCTGTCAGTTTAAAAAAAATAAAATATTAATAATAAATATGAAAAAATAAATAACTAAAATGTGAATATTCATATAATAAGAAAAAGTATTATTATTGTAATTGTTATATATATATATATATATATATATATATATATATATAATACATAAGATAATACTATAAGTAATATACATATTAATATGAGTAAAATTATATATACATATATACTGTATGTACAGTGCCGCTTGAAAGTATGTGAACCCTTTGCAGAATCTGTGAAAATGTGAAAAATTTTAACTAAATAAGAGAGATCATGCAAAATGCATGTTATTTTTTATTTAGTACTGTCCTGAGTAAGATATTTTACAAAAAATATGTTTACATATGATTCACAAGACAAAAAAATAGCTGAATTTATTAAAATGACCCAGTTCAAAAGTGTGAACCATTGATTCTCAATACTGTGTGTGGTTACCTGATGATCCACGACTGTTTTTTTTGTTTTGTGATGATTGTTCATGAGTCTCTTGTTTGTTCTGAGCAGTTAAACTGAGCTCTGTTCTTCAGAAAAATCCTCCGGGTCCTGCAGATTCTTCAGATTTCCAGCATCTTTTGCATATTTAAACCCTTTCCAGCAGTGACTGTATGATTTTGAGATCCGTCTTTTCACACTGAGGACAACTGAGGGACTCAAACACAACTATTAAAAAAGGTTCAAACATTCACTGATGCTCCAGAAGAAAGCGCAATGCATTAAGAGCAGGGGGTGAAAACTTTTTGAATTTGAAGATCAAGGTAAATTGTACTTAATCTGTCTTCCGGGAAACATGTAAGTATCTTCTGTTGCTTCCGAAGGGCAGTACTAAATTTAAAAAATTGATTTAAAAAAAATAAGAAAAATTTGGACTTCTTCATCCTGTTCAAAAGTTTTCACCCCCCGACTCTTAATGCATCGTGTTTCCTTCTGGAGCATCAGTGAATCTTTGAACCTTTTTTAATAGTTGTGTTTGAGTCCTTCAATTGTCCTCAGTGTGAAAAGATGGATCTCAAAATCATACAGTCACTGCTGGAAAGGGTTCAAATATGCAAAAGATGCTGGAAAACTGAAGAATCTGCAGGAGCTGGAGGATTTTTCTGAAGAACAGAGCTCAGTTTAACTGCTCAGAACAAACAAGGGACTCAAGAACAACCAAAAAAAAAAAAAAAACAGTCGTAGATCATCCAGGTAACCACACACAGTATTAAGAATCAAGGGTTCACAAACTTTTGAACAGGCCATTTGAATAAATTCCAATTAAATTCAGCTATTTTTTGTCTAGTGAATTATATTTAAACATATTTTATGTAAAATATCTTACTCAGGACAGTACTACATAAAAAATAACATGCATTTTGTATGATCCCTCTTATTTTGTTAAAAATGTTCACATTTTCACAGATTCTGCAAGGGGTTCACAAACTTTCAAGCGGCACTGTATATAGAGCATAACATAACAGAAAACGTCTGTTGTGTAATTCATGTATAATTTATACTGATAAATGTTATGTATTATTACTAAAAACTTATATTAAATATGAATTCAAATTCACATTCAAATTCTGAATCCTGTTTGCTGCCTCAATTCAAATTCAGCAACTGAACTGGGATTTAAAAGGCATTCTTAATTTATCTCTGAATGGCGCACAACCCTGCTAAAGGCCTTACGTCAGCCCAGCTGTTGGTATTTTATGCCTGACTGGTAGCAGGAAAGCATCTATTATTTTAGCGTCCAATTACAAAGACACATGCCCTGAACAAACATGCCATGTGTTTGCCTGCCCTCCCCCATCCGTCCACAAACACCAGGAGGAGACTGAACCTGACCAACTGTTTTGAACACAACTCCCACCTCAATGATATGAGTCTGGTGAAGCCTCTCTATGCAGGTCTGAACCATGCAGCTCCATTTATAGGGCCAATGTGTTGGATAAAGCAGCTCAGTGGGGAGAAGGGACCCATTGTGGAAGAACAAACTTGTTAATGGCTTGATACTGCAGATGAATTAAAAGTAGTGGTGGGCCGTTATCGGCGTTAACGTGCTGCGTTAACGTGAGACTCTTATCGGGCGATAAAAAAAATATCGCCGTTAATCTATTCTCAAAGTTGGGTTGGGAGCTGGGTCTATACTACGCAAACTATGATGACTTTCACCTTGATATTTTAGCGCGGATGTATACCTAGCCGAATTGACCCTTCGAAAAGACTCGCCCCCCTTAGTTACTGCTGCTTTGTCTGTCAAGCCGTGGCGCTGTCACGCCACACACAGTGATAAATGCATCACGGAGCAAAGAGGACACGGACAACACGTCGACAGACAAGACAGAGCAGGTCACTTATGATATTAAACAAAGTCCCAGCTTTAAAACTGTGTAGTCTTTTAAGAAATTCAAACAATAAAAACCGTTTTGTTGCTCTTTAATGTGTCGTGACCATGGTTGTAACAGATTGCTGTAGCGCCTCAGCTCAGGAGGCTCGTAAACCGATCATCTCTTACTACGAGTCCATTTATAGCATCAAATAAACATGAATGAACATGAGAATCAATGTTGTTTCAAACGCGGAAAGATGTCAATATACAATTTTTTTTCAAGTTTAACTCAAGTTTAACTTCAAGTTTAACCAAGTTTAATCATCTAACCTGCTTCTAACTCCTATCTCCTTTGTCGGACAAAATGGCGGATTACTTTTAGTCATGCTAATAGTTATGCTTTCCTGTAGCTCAGTGGATAGAGTCATGGGTTCGATCCCAGGGATTGCACATACTCAGATACAAATGTATAGTATAATGCAATGTAAGTCGCTTTGGATAAAAGCGCCTGCCAAATGCTTAAATGTAAATGTAAATGTAGTCATTATTTGGGTATCTCACATATTCTGAACGTCTTCGGCAGAATTCAAATGAGCCATTTTAATCTAGATTAATCTAGATTAATTCCAAAATTAATCTAGATTAATCTAGATTAAAAAAATGAATCTATGCCCACCACTAATTAAAAGAAAATCTAAGTTCTTTTAGTCAACTCATTTGCTGTTAAGAGGCTCATTTTTGGATATTTTTTAGCTTCCATAACATGGAAACATCCAAAATACACACATTTTATTGCACTTTATCTGTTTGGGAGGCAGAAATGCTCACTTCAGTGCCACATACAACTTTCCAGTTTTATTCCTATCTATATTTTGAAGGTTTTATACAATTTGCCCGATTTTATACATTTTATTCATAAAAACGTGGTGAAAATGCTTTTTTTTCTGGCTGTTGACAGTATTTTCTGATTTATGGAGTGATAAAATGAGACATCCAAACCCGGCACTGTAGAACTTTTAACTCTGATATATCATCAAAATTGATCCATAACTTTGATCCTGGATTTATCCAATCCTTAGATTTCTGTTTTGGAAATGTATGCAAATTAGTGCATTATTAATTAGATAATTTCTATTTGCATATTTAAACATAAAATTTCATAAATACAAAATTCATTGTCTTAAAGGGTTAGTTCACCCAAAATGAAAATTCTGTCATTTATTACTTACCCCCATGCCGTTCCACATCCGTAAGACCTTCATTAATCTTCAGAACACAAATTAAGATATTTTAGTTCAAATCCGATGGCTCAGTGAGGCCTCCATAGCCAGCAATGACACTTCCTCTCTCAAGATACATTAATGTACTAAAAACATATTTAAATCAGTTCATGTGAGTACAGTGGTTCAATATTAATATTATAAAGCGACGAGAATATTTTTGGTGCGCCAAAAAACAAAAAACAAAATAACGACTTATTTAGTGATGGCCGATTTCAAAACACTGCTTCAGGAAGATTCGGAGCATAATGAATCAGTGTGTCGAATCTGCTGTTCGGAGCGCCAAAGTCATGTGATTTTAGCTGTTGGCAGTTTGACACGCGATCTGAATCATGATTCGATACACTGATTCATTATGCTCCGAATCTTCCTGAAGCATTGTTTTGAAATCGGCCAACACTAAATAAGTCGTTATTTTGTTTGTTTTTTTGGCGCTCCAAAAATATTCTCGTCGCTTTATAATATTAATGTTGAACCACTGTACTCACATGAACCGATTTAAATATGTTTTTAGTACCTTTATGGATCTTGAGAGAGGAAGTGTCATTGCTCCCTATGGAGGTCTCACGGAGCCATCGGATTTAATCAAAATATCTTAATTTGTGTTCCGAAGATCAATGAAGGTCTTACGTGTGTGGAACGGCATGAGGGTGAGTAATAAATGACAGAATTTTCATTTTTGGGTGAACTAACCCATTTAAAGGAACACTCCACTTTTTTTGAAAATAGACTCATTTTCCAACTCCCCTAGAGTTAAACAGTTGAGTTTTACCGTTTTCGAATCCATTCAGCCGATCTCCGGTTCTGGCGGTACCACTTTTAGCATAGCTTAGCATAGTTCATTGAATCTGATTAGACCGTTAGCATCGCGCTTAAAAATCACCAAAGAGTTTTGATATTTTTCCTATTTAAAACTTGACTCTTCTGTAGTTAAATCGTGTACTAAGACCGACGGAAAATGAAAAGTTGCGACTGTTTAACTCTAGGGGAGTTGAAAAATGAGCCTATTTTCAAAAAAAGTGGAGTGTTCCTTTAATGTACTGTGAATCAATTAACTGGGGTATATATATGGATATCTGTTAGTTAGTTAGTTAGTTAAAATATTTTACCCTATTCACCTGTTTCACCTGTGTCTTGCTTTAAGATGCTCTGAGTGGTTTCTGAAAGGTTGCTGGTATGTAAATGTATGGGGTTTTTTTCCCTTCAGTTTCGTCATAACACTAGAGGGTATCCCAAAGACTCCATGTCAAAGCTGAGTGGATCTTTAGCTATGGGTCTAAGAGAACAAATGATGTTCAATAAATAATGAATCTTTGTGCCTCAAAAGTTCAAAAATTCAAACCTTCCATCATGATTCAGACTTTCCAGTGGTCGGTCACCACGGCAACAGTTTGATGATCCCAATAAGCATTGTGACCTCTGTCTCTCCTTGTGCATTGTGGGAAATAGAATATCAGCAGCTGTTGCACAGTGGGTCACGGCTGCCCAATGTAACCACAGTGATTAATTATGACACAGAGATCTGGAACCTCTTGAGTGGATGACAAACTGCACCAATGAAATGGGCAAAATTCCATCTGGATACAGAAAAAGGTTAATATTTTTAATTGTTCTAATCATGATAAGGATATTTATGCTTTTTTATTATACATTTAAGCCTGTGCAGCTTAAATTGACCTGATCAGGGGTGTGAGTTTGCACAGTATTATATTGCATTGAAATTTGAGGCATCTTCCCAGAATAAACAGCTCCAAAATACTTTTAAGTTAGATTTTAAAGGGTTAGATGTTCATACCCAATGGGCCATAAAAACAGGTCAGAGTGATAATTGCAACCAAATGTTTGTGAGTAGTCACAAAAGATAAATTTAACAAACCCACAAGTTAAGGTTATTTTTACTTTCTACTTTTTACTGACTGACTAAATAAGATTTTCCAGATGCCCTGAATCTTTAATATGCTGTTTTCTTCTGTTAAAGAACAGCACAGCAAACTATAGTCTTATGTAAACATTCAACAACACTTAAAAATACAAAATAATAGGAATTGTGCATCATTACAGACTGTACCAGGTTTTATTTATTTTAAAATGCCTAGTATGTGTCGGATTTATATTCAGATGCAAATTCGGATTTGAATCCACATTTAAATCTAGACCCGGATCCAAAACTATGTTCAGATCCAGATTCAGATGTGAATTCAGATTCAAATCCACATTTAAACCTAGTCCCAGATCCAAAACTATATTCAGATCCAGCTTCAGATCCTAAAAGAGATCCATATTAATTTATTAGAATTCAAATTCATGTTCAGATTTAGATCTGAATGCAGATTAAAATCCACATATAAATCTAGACCTGGATCCAAAACTATGTTCAGATCCAGATACCGAATTTAGATTCAAATCCACATTTAAACCTAGACCCAGATCCAAAACTATATTCAGATCCAGCTTCAGATCCCAAAAGAGATTCCATTAGATCCAAATTATTTTATTAGAATTCAAATTCAGGTTCAGATTCAGAACCGAATTCAGATTCAAATCCACATATAAATCTAGACCTGGATCCAAAACTATTTTTATATCCAGATACAGAATTCAGATTCAAATCCACATTTAAATCTATACCGGGATCGAAAACTATGTTCAGATCTAGATTCAGATTTAAATCCACCTGGACACAGATCCAAAGCTATATTCAAATTCAAATCCAAATTCAGAATAAGATTGACATCCAGATTCAGAACACAAACGAGATCCCATTAGATCCAGATTCATTTATTAGAATTCAGATTCAATTCAAGTATTGAAATGCCTAGTATGAGTCATATTTCATTCAGATTCAAATCCACATTTAAATCTAGACCCAGATCCAAAACTATATTTAGATCCATATTTAGGGCACCGAGCACCGATGGTGTGAGGACCCTATTGGAATTGCTCAGCCAATTATTCTTCTTCTCCAAAATGAATCGCATTTTTGAGGGCCTAAACGTTCTCAAAAACTCATGAAACTTTGCACATGCGTCAGAAGTGGTGAAAATTTACATCTGATATGGGTTTCAGAATTAGGGGTGGCAAAATGGCTCAATAGCGCCACCTACAAAATTTCAATTAAGCGCCCTTCGTGCTACTTTTCACGTACAGTTATGAAATTCGGTAGACAGATGTAACAGCCCATACCTACAAAAAAGCCCCTGGGTGCAAAGTTTGTAAACCCAACAGGAAGTGAGATATTTTGAATTTTCTCTACAAAATTTTGGCAGTTTTTGCCATTTCCACATGTTGTACTTTAACAAACTCCTCCTAGAGCTTTAATCAAAATTAGATCCCAAATCACATCCCATTAGATCCGGATTCATGTTTATGGACATGGTAGATACATGCAATTGCTGCTCTGTAAAGATGATCAGCTGAAAGACTGTCTTATACACTTTTACAGTGTCAAGCATTAGTCTCAAAGCAGTGAAAGAAAACTTAATAACTCACACCAGCAATAATAAAGTCTGCAGTAGCCGTCAATCCTCCCTCTGTTCCTCACACATACGTCTCTCTCCTCCTGCCTGAATCTATCCACTTGAAACTGTGCAGCAATCTTGTCGAAAGGACCTCAGAGAAAACACTAGGACTTAAGAAACCATCTCAAACAAGAGAAAAGCATCCTGTCCTGATAAACAGAAGCAGCTTTTTGGAGAAATAAAATATCTAGAATCAAAGAATTTTCACTTTTATGTGCCTGTATTGTACATAAAATTACATTTTGTTCATAAAATTCATGCACAGCACCATCTTGGATTACAGTGGCACTTCTTCTTGCATACATTTAATGCCAAAGTCATTTTTTAGTTTAAATGGTTGTGGAACCCCACCCCGTTGCCGCATTGTGTTTGATGGTTTGATAAGAAAGTCGTGGAAAGCGACGTTCAGGAATGCAGTAGTGTTTGATGTTAGACGTCTGTTTGAAATGTCACTATAAGACACAAAGATCAAGCCACAGTTGAGCTGGAATACTAAAGAGTCTCATTTAGTCAAAATACTGTAGGGAAATTTCTATAGTTTAACTGAATCAAAGCAATTTAGAGTCAGGTTTGATCAGTCAGAATAAAAGTCTGATTGAGACAAAATACTAGAGTTTTAATAAAAAAACTGCTTGCTTAAAGGGTGAAAAAACATGCCTAGGTCAAATGTAAGATTTTTTGGAACTGTGATATTATTTTCAAGACAATAAAGCACATTTTAAAGTCAAATGTTCATTATCATAATGGTGGTTTTCATTAGATTCCAGACATTATAGACATTACTATAATGTAGAATATTTTACGTATAAAATAAAATGTAAATAAAATGTTTTTAATTAAGCAAAACCTCCCCTCATACATAAATACACACACACACATATTATATTATATTATATTATATTATATTATATTATATTATATTATATTATATTATATTATATTATATTATATTATATTATATTATAATGTTTTGGGAACCAAAAATTGTTATCTGGGAGAAAGCTCTCATATTTTATTAAAAAGATCTTTGTTTGTGTTCTGAAGATGAACGTTAGATTAACTTTAGAATAACATTCTTCAAACCAAAAACTAACGTCGTAGTAATGTTCTGGGAACCTTAGATTAACGTTAGAATAACGTTCTACAAACCAAAAATTAATGTTATAATAATGTTAAAGGAACGTCTGATTAATGTTAGAATAACATTCTACAAACCAAAAACTGTTATAATAACGTAAAGGGAACATTAGATTAACGTTAGAATAATGTTCTACAAACCAAAAACTAACATTATAATAACATTAAGGGAACCTTAGATTAATGTTAGAATAACGTTCAACTAACCAAAATCTAACGTTCTGGGAATGTTATAGTTTTGGGAACATTAGATTAACGTTAAAATAACATTCTACAAACCAAAAACTAACATTATAATAACGTTAATGGACGTTAGATTAACATTAGAATAACTTTTTATAAACCAAACCTAACGTTCTGGGAGCATTCTGGGAACCAAAAATTGTTATCTGGGAGAAAGCTCTCATATTTATTAAAATGATCTGTTTGTGATCTGAAGATGAACGTTAGATTAACGTTAGAATAACGTTCTATAAACCAAAAACTAACATTATAGTAACATTCTGGGAACATTAGATTAACGTTAGAATAACATTCTACAAACCAAAATCTAACATTCTGGGAACGTTATAGTAAAGTTTTGGGAATGTTAGATTAACGTTAAAATAATGTTCTACAAACCAAAAACTAATGTTATAGTAACATTCTGGGAACATTAGATTAACGTTAGAATAATGTTCTACAAACAAGAAACTAACATTATAATAATGTTTAGGGAATGTTAGATTCATGTAGGAATAACGTTTTATAAACCAAAATCTGATAAAATACAAAATCCTGGCTAACCAAATAACATAACATTCTGGGAACCAAAAATTGTTATCTGGGAGAAAGCTCTCATATTTCATTAAAAAGATCTTCATTTGTGTTCCGAAGATTACTGTACGGGTTTGGAACAACATAAGGGTGAGTAATTAATGACAGAATTTTACTTTTTTTTAAGGTGAACTAATCCTTTAAGAGTGCGGTCATTGTGTGAGGTGATTGACAGCTGTGTGTGACAAAGGACTATTATGACACTCATTCAGCCTCTATTTTCCTGAAACACGCTGTCTTTTTTGGACTGTTGTGTTGAGAAAAACAAAAAAACACAGATCATAAACCCCAGTAAAATACCGATAAATTCATTTTGGGATATACTCACGTGAGAAACATGTTCCTTGAATCCTGATGATATTTGATAAATCATGTCGTGTATTAGGGAAACTTCGCGAATGAATCGCTCTTTTGAGTCGGTTCTTTTCAATGAATCGGCCAAACGGTTCAAACATAGACTGTGGGTTCAAACGGTCTTTGAAACAATTAAGTTAAGTGTGAATCATTCGGAAACTCACGCGCTGAATAATTTGAGGGGAAGTCTGTAAAAAAAAATAAAAAAATAAATAAACTTAATTCAGATCGCAGAGAACAATCAGATCACTGGATTAAGTGGATATTCAAACACATCCATTACAACAAAATCCATTAACTAAACCTGCGATGTAAAAAGTCACCTGCGTGAGCCGCTTGTGGACGACTCAGTACCTACTGCAGGTGCGGAAATTTTTAGACCAAAAGCGTTGGAAAACACTAACAATACTAATACTAATATAAAAAAGACATTACCATCTCGCATCTAGGGTGCCAAAAGGGGCAGTGAGGAGGATGACTGTCACTGTGAGTCTGTATGCAATCTGAACCGATCAGGGAGTTTGTGTGTGAGGTGTTCGGATCTTTCCTCCTCTCACACTTCCTCAAACAAGCTCACGCTCTCTCGCTCTCCCTCCCTCTGAGGTCGCAGTCATCCTGTCAATGTGTATCGGCAAGGCTCATGTAGTGTTTGTGACTGTATGTTAAGGGGCTGAACTCAAAGCCCCCCGTGGCCGTCCTGACTGAGCGCAAAGGGAGGCTGTCGATTTCCCCCAGAGACCCCAATGCAGATGGTGTGAGCAGTGAGGGGAAAAGTTTATGACAGCTCTGCTGTTTTCGGTTCACGACTGCCCCATGGAGCTTTTTGATTTTACCGATGCAGCTAACGACTTTTTACCAGGCTGTTTGACTCAGTAATGCACTTGTATCGGACGGAGTCACGTTCGGGATTGAGTCTTGGATCACAGTGAATCCACGTTCTGCATTTGTTTTGGTTTTATTGGATTTTTTCACTTCACTTCTGTGGACGTTTTCTGGATAGCAGTTTTTAAGGTAATAATAGTCTGTTTACAGTCATTTGGATGCTGCTAATGACAAGTTGGCTGTGTGAATGTGCTTATTTTCTGTCGCGAGACGCGTGTATGTTTTGCTAAGATGTAGAGGTCATCCAGCACCAGAGTATGGTGTGTACCTATATTTATTTCTGCCATTGCCACAAAATGAACTATAATCGGTGTGTAGTGTTGCGCTTTTTATTTATATCTATATGGGTTGGCGTGAAATATCAAGCAGTGACAGTAACAGCGTCTTGCTGTGTGACATCCTGAAACTAAACAAGTTTCAAACAAGTTTTACATAATATTTTATTACTTTAAACTGTTTTGTATGTATGTATCTAGGCTATGTATGCATGCTTTTGTGTGTGTGTGTGTGTGTGTGTGTGTGTGTGTATATATATATATATATATATATATATATATATATATATATATATATTTGAATATATATGACATATAAGAAATATTTTTTTTTTAAGAAATACTACATTTTTGTAGTCTTGAATGACATATATACTGTAGGCTTAGGCTATATATTAATCTAAAATCTTGAAATGAAAAAAAGTTCCTTGACATGTTATTTGTCAAATATCCATGTATTGTATATTCAAACAAGCCTTAATAAGTTCCATGTCTCATTGTTTGACAAAGCTAGTTTCACATTTCTACAGCTGTTGTCTACATGAATTGATCATTTGAGGAAGGAGGAGAGTTAAAATAGCTCAGATGTTCTCCTTTTCCAGCATTTGCATTTTAGCTTTGTCTGAAACACTTGTGTTGGGCATCCAGAGGTTGGAGTTCTCAGTTTTACATACTTTGTTTCAGATCTTCTTTCTTTTTGGGAGCAATAAAAATAGACTCAAATGAATGTTGACATACAGTAACAGCAGAGGTAAATAAATGTGAAAAGCATTAGCGTGGGTTATTTCGGCTTGGAAGATTTGAATGCAGATTTTGGCAAATCTGAGCATATTGTAAAGACCTCTTCTAAAACTCGAAGAGATCACTGGGGTGTTTTTAATCAAACTCTCAGAAAAAAAATGGTACAAAAGCTGTCACTGGAATGGTACACTTTAAAAAGGTTATAATATGTATCACTGAGGTACTAATATGTACACTTTTGATACCAATATACCTTTGAGGTACTAATATGCACTCTTTGGGCACAGGTGACAGTGACAGCTTTTTTTCTGAGAGTGCAGGAGGGAAATCAGGACATTAAAGCCATTTACTCTTCATTTATTCTCATTGCTGAAATAATTGAGATATTAACAAGCTCTCATTTGTGGTATTTATTTTCAATAAACAGAGAAGCATCTCTCATTTTGTGTACTAATAAACTGATCACACTGAATTAAGTCAGCATCTGCAGTCAGTTTGAGGTTCATGTTGAGTTAGAGGAGGTGTGGAGGAGAGCGGCAGAGGGGGAGCGGTAGATGGAGATGCAGACAGAAACTAATGAAAGGAAGAGGCAGGAATGAACAACAATCTGTCAGCTCACTGACACTGTAGGAGATGATGATATCTGGAAGAGAAGGGAACATACAGTTCTGCGATAATTCAGAAACAGAATGGGAAATGCTGATCGTATCTGTGTGTTTAATTATTTAATTTCTTTATCTAGGAGAAACGTTTGATTTTTCTCTTCTATGGGTAAAATCACATTCAAAACACACCAGAGGTCCTAACTCTCTTCCAATCTCCTAACCTTATTACGACACATTATGGTGCTTTAACGTTGATGGAAGAGCGTTATTTGCCAGTAAGGAGATAGCGGAGGAGAGAGCGACATAACTGTGGCTATTTAGAGGACTGATCTCCTTTCATTTTCCCCATCAAACCCTGCATGACCCAATGCTGTGATTGTGTTTGTGATGTGAGCATGTCTGTCTCTGTCTCATTCAGGCATTCACTGCAAACTCATCTGGTGTTTGGGAGCAACAGAAGTCAGAGAGGGAAATTCATAAAGAAGAGAAGAGTGTTGTAGCCAAGTGCTCATTTGCCATTTTTAAGGGGTTAGTTCACCCAAAATGAACCCTCATGTTGTTCCAAATCCATAAGACTTTTGTTCATCTTTGGAACACAAATTAAGTTATTTTAATGAAATCTGAGAGATTTCTGTCCCTCCATCACCTTCATTGTATTAACTCAAATTTTTAATTTCATTGAACTCAAAATTTTAAGGCAACCAGGTAACTTACTTTGAGTTAAACCAACAATTCTTTTTTTACGGTGTAGACTTTCAGTGGAGGGACAGAAATCTCTCAGATTTCTTTAAGAATATTTTTATAATATATTTATGTTCCAAAGATAAACAATAGGCATCCTATAGGTTTGGAACATAATTGATGACAGAAATTTCATTTTTGGGTGATCTCTTTTGGAGACACTACAGAAAGTAACTGTCTTGAATTATGGTTTGCAAAGTTCTAGGTTTGACAAAAGTTTCCCACCTAGGTGTGAAAGCAGTAAAGGCCTATAAACTCAGAATATGGTTAACTAACTTGTCCAAACAGTCTGAAACTCAAACAAAAAGAGACAGTCAAGCGGCCCATTGAACTGCCAAATCCATCCCAATCTGAAGGTGGCTGCAGTATCATCATCACAATCCTCAAATTAACAATTGGTTTCCAGAATTTCTGTTTTTAGCAACTCTTTTTTCCCTTATTCGTATGAACAAAGCCAGTGAGATGCCTCCGAGGCCAACACCCATTGACTTAAAAACCACTTCTGCTAAAATTTCCCCAAATGACTCAGACAGTCATATGCCTAGATGTGTGGTTTTGCACAGATGTAAGAAGGATTCCTCAAGGGGAGCTTATTTTAATAACTATGTGGCATTATGTTAGTTAGAACCTGATTTGTGGCAATGAGACAAATCAGGTTCATGACCTTTTTAAATTTCTCATTAAAGTTCACCAACCTTGAAAATTGTGTCATCATGTACTCAATCTCATGTTTAAAAAAATTTATCTACTCTGTGGAACACAAAAGTTATTCAGAATGAAATGCTCTTTCTGTACAATGAAAATGGATGGGGACGGGGGCCATCAAGTTCCTAAAAAGTTGAATTAGACGGCTCCAGTCCCTATCCACTTTCATTGTACATAAAACAGCAGCCCAGAGTAAAGTGTGAGTAAATGATGATTAAATTTTCATTTTGGAATGAAATTTTGATATACACTCCCTAGTAAATAAAAAGCTATATCAAAATCTATTTAAAATACATTTATTTCATACTAAGTATACTTCAAATCCATTAACATTTATTGACATATCACTCAAGACTTACTGATATAAAATTATAATGAAACTTTATTTGTTCACCGATTTGATCCAAAATACAGTTAAAACTGTAAAATTGTGAAAAATTGTGACTCGTCTGACCATAGAACACTTTTCCACTTTGAAACAGTCCATTTTAAATAAGACTTGACCTACAGGACACAACGGGGCTTCTGGACCATGTTCACATATGGCTTCCTTTTTGTATGATAGAGCAGAGCTTTAGTTGGCATCTGCAGATGGCACGGCGGATTGTGTTTACCGACAGTGGTTTCTGGAAGTATTCCTGGGCCCATTTAGTAATGTCATTGACACAATCATGCCGATGAGTGATGCAGTATCATCTGAGGGCCCTGATACCATGGGCATCCAATAAAGATCTTCGGCCTTGTCCCTTACACACAAAGATTTCTCCAGTTTCACTGAATCTTTTAATGATGTTATGCACTATAGATGATGAGATTTGCAAAGTCTTTGCAATTTGATGTTGAGGAACATTGTTTTTAAAGTATTCCACAATCTTTATACACTCTCTTTCACAGATTGGAGAGCCTCTGCACATCTTTACTTCTGAGAGACTCTGCCTCTTTAAGACATCCCTTTTATAGCTAATCATGTAACAGACCTGATAGCAATTAACTTAATTAGTTGCTAGATATTCTCCCAGCTGAATCTTTTCAAAATTTCTTACTTTTTCAGCCATTCGTTGCCCCCGTGCCAACTATTTTGAGACTTGTAGCAGGCATCAAATTTGAAATGAGCTCATTTTGTGCATAAAATTGTAAAATTTCTCAGTTTAAACATTTTTATGTTATTTATCTTCTATTGTGAATAAAATATTGGCTTGTGTGATTTGTAAGTCTTTTAGTTTTCATTTTATTCAAATTTAAAAAAAACGTTCCAACATTTCCGGAATTCGGGTTGTAGAATAGAAACAGAAAGTGGAACTATTTCTACTTTTGCTAAATGTTTTAGAACTGGTAAAAGGAAAAAGCATATACTTATGACATCATACTCACTTGATTCATATGTCACATGTGTCAGTCAAACAGCAGTGACAGCCGAACCCTGGCCGTGGTCATGCACACTGGCAGAAAGACGGATCTCACACCCCTCTGTGATTTTGGCAGGTTCATTCCGTATTAACACACTTATCCTTAAGTGCTGCAAACCCTCTAAATATGAGGATTCTTCAGCAAACACAGATTCTTATATTCTGATATTCTTATGTCAGTTAATATTGAAAAAAAAGCTATTTTAAAAAATTTTTTCAATGTCTTTTAGTACTGAATTAATATGCTTTTTCCCACTAACTCATTGCAATGCATTCTGGGATTGCTTAATCCATAAAGGATACATGCAATGAATTTCTTTCCTTTTATTTTCTGTGCTAAAATCTTGTTAAGCAACTTTACACGCAAGGTCATTACGTGGCTAAAATGCATAATTCTTTCTCCTCTCTACTTTCTGTATGTTTTTTCAGACATCAATATCTCTAATGCTCTCTGGTCTGGTACCAGGGCTTTGTGTTTCACGGTCAGTTGGGCTGAATGTGGCCGTCAGCATTAGCAGACAGCATTAGCTATAGACAGAAGTGACCAGCAGCTGTCAGACTGAAGCACAGACAGGCAGACAGACAGACAGATGGCTGAGATAAAGCATACGACGTGCCTGTTTTAGACCACTCACTTAGACACACAAAGAACTGGCCGATATAAAGAATGCATGACCACTCAAGGGATTTCCCTTTGGGGCAACTGAAAATGCCAGATTAATGGCATCTTTTGCATCTTAACGCTTTTAATAAGCAATGTTTTGTGGGTTTTGTTAGTGGTCCTGGTTTAGCACAAGCAATGACTGTTAGTTGAAGTTCTCTTCACCAGTGATCAAAGCGCTAGTTGATGAATCTAGTGCAGGTGCACTGAATTTTAAGCTAAGACCATTGGGTGCTTGTAGGTTGCTAGTGTTTTTTTTAGTTGATATTCAAGTATCTACAAAACACTCCCTTATGTACACTACTGTTCACACATTTGGGGTTGCTACAGTGTATATATATATATATATATATATATATATATATATTAGGGCTGTCAATCGATTAAAAATTTTAATCTAATTAATTACATACTTAATCTAAATTAATCGCATACATAATTTTTGCTGTGAAAGTATTAAATATTTCAATTCAAATGAATCAATGCAGGGTTTTTCCTGGGTCAAAAATGGTCTTCGGTGGTGACAGACATGGTCATCCACACAAACAGTAAAAAGTGCCCTACCCACTTGATCTGCGAGCCCGATACTGACTCTCACTGTAATTCTTTATTGCTCTCTTTGCAAAAAAAAAAAAAAAAAAAAAGTGATTTTATAGCTTTGTAAGAGAAGATGCTTTTTTGCTAAACCTGAAAAGTATTAAAAAGTAGCATTTAGAAGTTATATTAATTAATAATATAATTTTCTACCATATACCATTGAATGCACCTAGCTAACAACAACTTGCTTTGTTCTGGTTTCACCTCACTCCAGTCTAAACTAACTGATTTTATAGGTAGGCCTAATTTACTACACATTGTCATTTAAATAACCTGAAAATATTGTGGATTATTAAGGCTAATTTTACTAACCACTCTTGCTAAATTTCAGAGTTGTTCGAGTAAATTATTCATTATAGACCATGTGGACAGATCAGTTGTTGTCATGATTCATTAAAATGAATCTGTTCAAATGAGTCATTAGGTCGTGAATCGGACATTAACGGACGTTGACGCGTTGCGTGCGAATCGCGACTGTTATTAGGACATCGCAAAAGATTTGTCAACACAGAAAACACTTCACCACTGGATAGGATTTTCTTTTTGTTTAATGAAAGTGTGGTTTATGTCAGCTGCATGTGCAGGGCGCCTGTCAGAGAAGATGAGGTGACATTCTTTTGAGCACTATTCACTCCCAGCGGTTATTCAGGAAAAACATTCTCCGAATGCGCCTTGTGAAACATGAATTCGGTCTTACGAACTTTTAGCATTATGTCAGTTGATTTAGATTATTATGTGTGAGGTAGAGAGAGTGCAAAGACGGTGCTTACTTTGAAAGAGCTCGTGCGCACGAGAACGACTCCAGGTTCAAAGGTCAATACGGAATGGATTAATCTGCGTTATTTTTTTTAATGCGTTATTTTTTCTCAGATTAATTAATCGAAATTAACGCGTTATTTTGACGGCCCTAATATATATATATATATAATAACAAATATTGATTGCCATTTGAACTAGATTTGATCTTTTCCTTTTAGTACTTAATTACATTTTCATATTGCATCCATTTACCATCTTGCTTAAACATTTTCATTGATCTATCTAATCGCAGTGCATTCTGAAATCTGCATAAGACACATAAGATGCTGCTTTAGAATTTAGCCAAATTCAGATATCTCATCTGGAACAGTGATCCAGCGTATGCTTATAACGCCTACAATAATTGTCTAGGTGGCCAGATCTCTCTCTCTTTTTTTACTTCGAACAGAGCTCATGATGAGCTGGAGAAAGTGGTTCCCAGTAATAAAAGGGCCAAACAAAGCCATGTTAAACACTGAGGCCTGCTCTGTGTGCTCAGCCCTGTCACATTCCCATGTGCAGAGTAAACATGCTTAGCAAGCAAAGAGTTCTAAGCGTGAGCAGATGCTACACTCATACAGATACAGGAGAAAGATTTCAAATTAATCCAAAATGTGGCAGATCAGAATTCATAAACATGCATTGCATAGTATACATTAGGATAAACTTTTCTTCTACAGGTAGTAGTATTGTCAAAAGTACCAAATTTAAAATGTGACACTTTAAGCACTGTTGAGCGGATTCGTAAACACCTCTGATTGGCCATTGTGTACGTCTGTGATTGGCTGCAATGATCAACACATGGGTGTTTGAAAGCACACGGAAGTGTTTGTATTTGAAAACGTTTTGAAAGCAGGAGTGCTAGAAAGCAGGCATCTATTGGACTGGTCCTCTGATAGACGCCTGCTTTCAAACACTCCCATGGTGAAGAGCGTCATTGATGACTATTTACAACATTTTTGAAGTGTTGATCATTGTAGCCAATCACAGGCATATATGTTGAGCACATGAACACAATAGCCAATCAGACGTGTTTACGAATCCATTCAACAGTGCTCAAAGCGTTGCATTTTTCTGTAAAGTCGGTACTTCTGACAACACTAACAGGTAGCACTAACAGGTAGTTTTCACTTTCATTGTGATGTCTTTAAGAGGATCTTGCTGAGCAAGTTAATTTAAGTTGAAATACTTTATTTATAGCTAGACAAATAAATAAAGACACATCCGGCTTAATATCTTGAACGTCAAACTGATATTTTTTGCTCAACATGTTAGCAAAGATATCAGTGAATGTGTACCATAGTCAGAAGATTTAAACACATGAAAATTACCTTTATTTTCAAAAAAGGTCGAAATAAATGAAGAGAATCAAAGAGATTGTTGTTCAGGCAGGATTAGATTTGTCACAGGATGCCCAAGTTAGCCTCAAAACAGCAGGTAATTGGCTTCATCAGTTTTTCTTGTGCGAGAAAAAACATGTGCAATTTCAGATGGGATTAAAATCACAAACTATTTACCTGACATCATCAGGGGAAACTAGCCCTGTCTGCTTTAGTTTCCGAGTTCTTGCAGGAAAAGTCTTGTCAAGTAATCCATTATATCTTATTGAGATGTCTTTTATAGAAAACTGCACAGGATGTTTTCTTCATCCGTATGCTAGGGAACACTAGCCAAGCATTGATATAAATGTCAAAGCCTCTATTAGACATAATACCACAGATCAGAACATAATGCTGGGATCTTTGTGTTCTTCATTGATTGATGTTTGCAGATATACACACATGAACTTTTCTGTCCACTGTAATGAAAGCCAGTTGTCTTTGCTGTGAGTAAACTTCCATTGTGTTCTAAATGGATGGCTTAAAATGTTTATTTGTTCTCTGAGATTGATCAGGAGCAATTAATAAATTGTGTGCAGTCACTGGCTGAAGATTCACCGCAGTGAATGACTGGATCTGCATGTTAATGTTAAGCTTTCACAGTCACGCTGCAGTTTCTGCAGAGAACACTGAGGAGATTTTACTTATTAGCAAAATCACAGTTGTTCTGGTCAGAGCAGATGCTTTTATTTGAAGCTACTTGCAGTACTGTACATCTGCCATACTTGGTTTTCTTCATTGGTTGTTTAACAAGTCAGACTCGGATGAAAAAAAGCATCAATGTCTCTGAAAAAATAAGCTAAACTTTAATTGTTGATTGTTGAAAATGAGAAAATACGCATTGGTTTTCAAAAGGGTGATCTTACAATTCTGGAAGTGTTTAAGGAGGATCTGCATGGAAATCTTGGACCTTGCATATAGTTAGCAGATTCTGAGAAGAGCAAAACCAGGAACAAGAAAGAATTTCAGGAAATTTACATGCAAATTACTCACAATATGATGTTTTATTAACAAAGTTCGGGAGGAACACGTTCAAATGATCTATCTAATCATGACATCATTCCAACCACCAGTCAGCAATCAACATGTCTACCCAATCAGTATATATAATATACGCAATCAACTCACCTATGTTTCTCGACAGTTCTCCTCACACTTGCCTGGTTACTTTCCTAACCAGAAATAGTACTCTGGGTTCAGGGCAAAATACTGAGCTCGGAGCCCTCTTCTCGGACAGCACGCCAGATATGCGTACTACTTTACTCTATCTGATTATTTGTAAACGTGAACTTGTGAAATGCTATTTTGGTGGAAATGTTGTAGATTCCTGATAAATAATTATAATCATTTAGCGAAGTGAGGGATTTTTTTGTATTTACACTACTGTTTTCATAAAAAAATACCACCGTTTGTAAAGTAACCATATGTAATCTTGTTAATTTGGAGCCATTGGTTTTTTACCTATTGTTTGGTTTTCATGTATAGTCTTAACTACAAATAACACTGTTAAACGAACTATGAATTTTCATTAGGTTGGAGATCAGTGTGTTCTGGTCAGAGCCTTCAGAGCCAGAGTCTTGTGAGAGACTGTCTAACCATCTTCTCCTTTCCATAAGCATGGGATTTGGTTCCCTCTGGAGATTTTCTTCTATGCATGTTCCTGTTAATAGACATTGTTCTCATATTCTCACAGCAGACACAGACAAACATGTACACAGTCCCAAGGTCAAAGAGTGTGAGATATTCAGTGTAGGATTCCAGTATTGCAAATTAAAGAAATAAACAAACAGCCGTATATATATATATATATATATATATATATATATATAGGAAACTGCCTGTTCACAAGAAAATGCAGCTAACAGGGCCAATTCTTTCATAGTTTGTTTTCTGAACCTGCATGCTCTTTAGTAGAGTTGTCAAAAGTACTGACTTTGGTACCCATCGGTACTAAAATTTTAAAAATGTGACTCTTTGAGTGCGGTTGAGCGGATTCGTGAACACCTCTGGTTGGCCATTGTCTTGAGGTGCTTATTGGATATGTCTGTGATTGGCTACAAATATCAACACACGGGAGCATTTGAATTTGAAAGCGGGAGCTTTTGAAAGCAGACGTCTGTCAGCGGATTGGTCCATGTGAGTCTGTGTAAGTGGTCGGTGAAGAGAGTCATTGATGACTATTTACGTTTTTGAAGCGTTGATCATTGAAGCCAATTACTGACATATCTGATGAGTGTGTGAACACAGTGGCCAATAGGTGTTTACGAATGCTCTCAACAGTGCTCAAAGTCCATATTGTGTATATATTGGCTGATAATGATAAAATAAATACAGTATATGGTACAGATATGGCACAAGTACATAGTGTAGTAAATATATATATAGTAAATATATATATATATATATATATATTCCTTATTAATTCATATCTATTCATCATTGTATTGCTTTTATTTTTATAGAAAAAACTGGAGATCTCATAGAAAAATAGTATTAATAATGCACTTCTAAGCAGACTGCAGGGGATATTTAATTCATGAAGCTCATCAATAAACTCCTTTATGCCAGACAGAGAGGCTGTGCGGGAGGACACGTCTGTCTCCGTCATCAGAAGGCCAATCATCCACCCACATAAGCACACACACACACACACACACACACACACACACACACACACACACACACACACACACACACACACATGTTTGTTTTTGTGAATTGTGGGGACTTTCCATAGACTTCAATGCATTTTACACTGAACAAACTGTACATTCTATCCCCCTACCCTGCCCCTACCCCTAAACCTAACCCTCACAGGAAACTGTGCAAACTTTTACTTTTTCACAAAAACTCATTCTATATGATTTATAAACCCATTTACATTGTGGGGACCGCTGGCTGGTCCCCACGATGTAGGTGAACTCAGGTTTATATTACATCATGGGGACATTTGGTCCCCACAATGTAATATAAACAAAAGCACACACACACACACACACACACTCATTCACACATAGACACGCGCCCCACTTGATGCCCATCTTGTCACCTCCTCTATTATCTTGTTATCCTTATAGCCTCATCAGTTGTTTGACATGATAATTGAGGAAAAGAGAAGGGCTTTACTAAATTGTACAAAAGGTAATTATGCAAATGCTAAAATTGAGTGTCGCTCGACTAGCAGAGACATTAGATTTCATTCATATCTCTAATGTGTATGTTTCCAAGATTATACACATGAGGATGTGTTATGTAGGCTTTTCATCATGTTGCGTTTGTACAAAGCAAACAGAAAACTATATTTTACATTTTCTGTGGAAAATGTGAGTGGTGCTTACACAAGCAAAACTCACTGTAAAGTGGCTAGTGTGTTGTGAGTGGTTGCCGGGATGTTGTTATGTGGTTTCTAGGGTGTTATGGATGGTTGCTAGGTGATTATTCACCAAACACCACTAATAAGAACAACAATCAATTATTTTTTGAATTACATTTGGCATCTCCAGCACATCCAGGCTGTTATTTTTGAGTGAGATTGAGAGAGAGATAAAAAGTTGTTTCTGTAATATGTAATAGATTTTTTTTGTCTCTGATTATTGTGGTAAGAGTCTGTGTTTGATGTTTTGAGTGTTCCCAGCATCCCTGTCGCAGCTGTTGGGTCTTCAGAGAGGAGTTTATAGATAGGAAACTTCAGTGACGCCCCACACAGACAGCAGACAGCACTAATATATCACAGAGCCATAAACTTGGCATAGTGACAGAGTTTTACTCTTCTGCGCTGCATGCTGAGCTGTATTCATAGTCTCATTCACACCAGGTGCATTAGAAAAGTCTAATCTCAAAAACAATATTGTCGAAAGTCTTCAGACCAATAAGTGGCATCTATATAGACTGGGCCTATTGTATAGGAGGCAGATAACAAAAATCGTCGGTTAACGTATATATTTGTGTTCTGAGTGAAATTCTGACTGCATACTTTCTAAAAAAAATAGTAAGTGAAACCTTGTACAATGATAAGACTTTTCAAACTGAAGTATGCTACATTGTTGTCACATTACCTCATTATATTGCATGTTTCATAATATGATGCAGACATTATCATGGAAATAAACGTGTTTATTGAGCATAACAATTTAATGTAAAATTGTTATAAAATCAATATGAATTCATGTTTGCAACGCATTTTACTTTCATAATGTGTTGTATTTCTGGGTTTCTTTTTCCATCAGAAATTGATTAGATTGTGAAGCGAGAGTTTTCTTAATAGATGCGTAATTAGGCATTTGGCTGTTGATATTTTGTAGTCAGTTATATCATTTTGATTAATTATTACAAAAGGCTCATTGGAAATGCGTTCTTTCTTCTACACACTTTTTTCGCAAAAATCCAAAAGCACATCTATAGTACATACAATTCACTGTAGCACTGCAATTCTAATACATTTTGACATTTGCATCACATAACCACCTCCATATGTACATTATTTTCTGATGTAGTAAACTTGCTCGGTAGCTCACCTGGTACAGCATTGCACTTGCAATCCGAAACGCCTGGGTAAGAGTCCTATGAAACACGAGTCACGATAAAACAGCTCAAAAACTTGTAGACGCAAACTAAAATGGGATGATTGATTCAGCAAATATGTTATCTCACATTTGCTTTGGTTTAATCTATCATTTAGATTTAAGGTGCCCTAGATTCAAAAATTGAATTTACCTCGGCATAGTTAAATAACAAGAGTTCAGTACATGGAAATGACATACAGTGAGTCTCAAACTCCATTGTTTCCTCCTTCTTATATAAATCTCATTTGTTTAAAAGACCTCAGAAGAACAGGCAAATCTCAACATAACACAGACTGTTACGTAACAGTCGGGGTGTACGCCCCCAATATTTGCATATGCCAGCCCATGTTCCCAACATTATGAAAGGCATTACACAAGGGCAGCCAGTATTAACGTCTGGATCTGTGCAGAGCTGAATCAACAGACTAGGTAAGCAAGCAAGAACAATAGCGAAAAATGGCAGATGGATCAATAATGATTCATGATATCATGATATTTTTAGTGATATTTGTAAATTGTCTTTATAAATGTTTCGTTAGCATGTTGCTAATGTACTGTTAAATGTGGTTAAAGTTACCATCGTTTCTTACTGTATTCACGGAGACAAGAGTCGTCGCTATTTTCATTTTTAAACACTTGCAGTCTGTATAATGCATAAACACAACTTCATTCTTTATAAATCTCTCCAACAGTGTAGCATTAGCCGTTAGCCACGGAGCATAGCCTCAAACTCATTGCAGAATCAATGTAAACACCAAAATAAACACTGTACTTACGCGATTAGACATGCTGCATGACGAACACTTTGTAAAGATCCATTTTGAGGGTTATATTAGCTGTTTGAACTTTTTTTATGTTGTTTAAGGCAAGCGCGAGCTCTTGGGGCATGGAGCACCAGATTTAAAGGGCCACACACCCTGAATCGGCTCATTTATAATGATGCCCCAAAATAGGCAGTTAAAAAAATGAATTAAAAAAAAATCTATGGGGTATTTTCAGCTGAAACTTCACAGACACATTCAGGGGACACCTTAGACTTATATTACATCTTTTAAAAAAAAAAGTTCTAGGGCACCTTTAAGATACGATTTAGTGTAGGTTGTACAGGGGTAATGTATTACAAGTAACTTAAATGTCACAAAACGTGCAAGAAGCAGCGTAATATCATTTTGCTGAAATGTCGTCACAGGCACATTTTCCCAATGTGTTGTTTTTGGAATAATGCACACAAATGAAAAAGATGCATTATGGAAATAAATAGGGTCGATTTTGAGTTCATGTTGACCTAAACTCTTGGCAGTCACATTAGATAATAATTCAAGAAAAAAAATGTGACTGATATTACTTTGGGTTCAGTTTTGGAAATGGAAAGTCAATTGTCAATTGTACATTACATTCTGGCATACAGTATTCCATGCAATGTGTGCTCAAGTTGTGTGCTGTGTACTTTGGCAAATGTAGTGTCACCTGGATATTCCATGCATATAAAATTTACATACTGCTCATAGTTTACATACTGAGTGCTGCAGAAATAATAGGAGTAGTGTGACTATATACGATTCTAATAGAGCTTTAGTGTGTTTATATGTATGTGTGTGTGATGGCAGTATATCAGAGCCATCAGCAGGGTCTCTCTCCACTCTGCAGCCCTGCACTTGCTAAGCAGATGACGGTAGTTGAGCAGACTGCTAAGGCAGCACATCTGGAGTTCATCGTAACCCACACACACCGCCACCTCTGTGCATATGATAACGTGGCAGTGCTACTTTTCTCACTGAAATTACTTTTACTTCTGGAGACATCTCTACAGCATTATAACTTTATAGTCCAGCTACTTCCTCACAAGATAAATTTACACAAAATACAAATAAAAACTAGAATACATGCTAATTTATGCCAATTTCAGTCTCTCTAAACTTCTTCTTTCCAAGAGCCTACTCTGCTGTGATTGGTCAGATTGGCGCAGTCTGTTGTGATTGGCCTACTGCTTACAGCCTGTCAGAAACTAAACGGCCATTACCATATGTGAATTTCAGCTTCTGAGGCTTCCTTAGCTCTTGATAAACAGTGATACGAACAATGGCATTGTTTTTTTTCCATATCAATTCCAGCATGAGACCTTTTGAAATGCATGCAAAGTGGATGTGCAGCTCTAAAAACAGTATTCTCGACATGTCAACAATAGGGCTGGGCGATGTATCGAATGCTTTTGTCACGCGCATTTCTTCAGTAAAGCCGGTTCCCTGATTACCGCTAAATCGCCATCACCTGCTTTCAAATGAAGCGGCATTTAATAGACAGAGCCGTAGATCACTGATAAGACACGCAATATCGCGTTCAATATCGATATGTATCGCCGTCGATACTGAACGCGATATTGCGTGTCTTATCAGTGATCTACGGCTCTGTCTATTAAATGCCGCTTCATTTGAAAGCAGGTGATGGCGATTTAGCGGTAATCAGGGAACCGGCTTTACTGAAGAAATGCGCGTGACAAAAGCATTCGATACATCGCCCAGCCCTAGTCAACAACACGAACCAAACTCTTCCAGGCCTCAGTGTTTGAGGGAGGGTCAAAGTAGATGTTGTTTGTGGGCAGCTAATGAAGACCATAGGATGGCATTATGCAAATTTGTTACATTGTTATGTAGGTTTGTAACAGGAAGTGAGATTGGAATTGCTGACGACTCGTTTCAGCAGTTCAGAATTGTTTCTTTCTTTTAGGAGATGATAACTTTATTTGTCTTTGATCTTTAAAACTTTGCAGACCTTTTACATTCACAAACAGCTACATTACACACTGCATGAAAGGTAATATTTGAAAAAGCATAATAAAGGCACTTTAAAATTCTTTTAAAGTGGACCTATTATGCCCCTTTTCACAAGTTGTAATATAAATCTCTGGTGTCACCAGAATGTGTCTGTGAAGGTGTTCAGCCTTACATTGTTCAACGTGGTGTCGGACACTGATGGAGAGACTCAGGAAGAAGTTACAACTTTTAGAATGCATCTGGACATTTCTGAATGGTTAATGGATACATTTATGTAGTTGTTGTGGAGTTAAGCTTATTCAACTCATTGACTAGCATGTCAGTTGAACTGACTCTCGTTTGTATAGCAGCCCGGTGTTCTGACGAATAGCGCTACCTATCAGATTGTGCTACCAACACTATATTTGCATTGTGCTACCTACTGTTTTAATGGGAGGTAGCAAAATCTGAGCGGATAGTAACACAAACCGTCACATCAGCGTAACATGTTTTGCACAAATATATAACACTTTACCGACTTTCGTCGACACATTTTATTCATTAAAGGTGCCGTAGAACGTCTTTTCAAAAGATGTAATATAAGTCTAAGGTGTCCCCTGAATGTGTCTGTGAAGTTTCAGCTCAAAATACCCCATAGATTTTTTTTTTATTAATTTTTTTTAACTGCCTATTTTGGGGCATCATTAACTATGCACCGATTCAGGCTGCGGCCCCTTTAAATCCCTGCCCTCCCGAGCTCTCGACTATAAGTGCAGTTATACAGTGCATAAACAAAGTTCACACAGCTAATATAACCCTCAAATGGATCTTTACAAGATGTTCGTCATTCATGCTGCATGCATGCATCGATTCCTGTGAGTATAGTATTTATTTGGATGTTTACATTTGATTCTGAATGAGTTTGAGGCTATATGCTCTGTGGCTAACGGGCTAATGCTACACTGTTGGAGAGATTTACAAAGAATGAAGTTGTGTTTATGAATTATACAAACTGCAAGTGTTTAAAAATGAAAATAGCGATGGCTCTTGTCTCCGCGAATACAGTAATAAACGACGGTAACTTTAACCACATTTAACAGAACATTAGCAACATGCTAACGAAACATTTAGAAAGACAATTTACAAATATCAATAAAAATATCATGATATCATGGATCATGTCAGTTATTATTGCTCCATCTGCCATTTTTCGCTATTGTCCTTACTTGCTTTACCTACCTTATTCTGCTGTGCACAGATCCAGACGTTAATACTGGCTGCCCTTGTGTAATGCCTTGAACATGGGCTGGCATATGCAAATATTGGGGACGTACATATTAATGATCCTGACTGTTACGTAACAGTCGGTGTTATGTTGAGATTCGCCTGTTTTCCGGAGGTCTTTTAAACAAATGAGATTTATATAAGAAGGAGGAAACAATGGAGTTTGAAACTCAGCGTATGTCTTTTCCATGTACTGAACTCTTGTTATTCAACTATGCCGACGTAAATTCAATTTTTGATTCTAGGGCACCTTTAATGGAATTCAACAACAGTGTCCCCAGTGGCTCAGATGCAGGGAATCTATGGAGACTTTTATGTTTATTGGTACATCCAATAACAGAACATTTGTAATGTTTTTGGCAAAGACATTGTACATCTCCAGCTGCTACAGCGAGTAAACAGAAATGGCGGACTGCTGTGGCTCTCTCAGGGCAGATCTATGCTAATAGGGCAGATTGTCAGCAGTCATGGGCGGGGTTTTCCCCTACTTTTACGTAAGAGTAGGGGGAAATCTGCGTTCAGAGAGACTGTTTATGGTTCATGGGGATTATAAAAAAAATTATAGGCTGGTTGTTTACACACACTGTGGACACACATCGGTGTTCAAATACATTATAAAGGTGAATTTTGCATAATAGATCCCCTTTAAAAGTTTTTATTGGCATCTATGGATCCATGAAGAATCTTTAACACCAGTCCTTTCCTCTCAACAAAAGGTAATTTTGGTTATTAATAAGTTCTTCACACTAAGAATAAAACTCTTTTTTTTTTTAATCTGTAGTTTTAAGAATGAACAAACAGAGA
Organism: Ancherythroculter nigrocauda; assembly: GCA_036281575.1. Lineage (NCBI taxonomy): Eukaryota > Metazoa > Chordata > Actinopteri > Cypriniformes > Xenocyprididae > Ancherythroculter > Ancherythroculter nigrocauda. The sequence goes on from VTFQ01000017.1 coordinate 28,673,195, forward strand.
AATGATTTCTGAGATATAAATCTATGAATTGCTTACAGTTGTTGAGTTGTTAAGTATTGAAACTTACACCATTTCAGCTTCCCGCTGAAGAAAAACAGTGTGTGCATGTCCCTATTTGAACCATTTTTGGGTCTCTGGTGCCGTCAGCATTGAGAAACACCATCATCTGAGTTCATTTCCGAAGCTGTTTGAGGAAATTAGATGCAGGGGCGGTATTTCAAAATCCTGTCTGGGGCTCAACATGTTCTGGCTCTGCCACTGTCTGAATCATTAATGAGGCTCAGAGCAAGAGAATATAAGCCTTGACCTCTAAATATGACACGAACAAGAGGATTACTTCTGTTACCCTTTTTTTTTCCCCCTTTGCATGTGTTATCTATTTTTCTCTGCACGAAGCATCGTGGTTCTTTAGCAGATACAGCATGTTCACCTCAAAATCAGATAATAAATTCAGAAGTAATCTTCTCAGGGTTATGAAAGATATAGTGAAGATTACGACTCCAATAGTTAGCATCTTGATTCTGAATCTGACATTAACATGTTGCTTAGCTTAGCTACTGTTCAAATGTTTGGGTTTAGTAAGAAATAGTAAGAGCACCTGAGGGTTAAACACATTTTATCACGTTTACTGTAAACCAATTCTAGACAATCCTGCAGAATGTTTGCATATTTTGTCTTATTCACCACAACTTTACTGCGTAATGTTTTGAATAGTCAAATGTGCACATACAACACTTAAAATACTTTCTAGGTAGATAGGAACATTTGTGTTTGGTACAACAACACATAACAGATTTGGAAGCTGAAGACAGACTCTGGTCATACTGAGGAAAAGACCAAATGTGATGAATGTTTCCTGTGCCACTCTTTGATTTAAATGGGAGAAAAAACAAACTTACTCAAAGGAAAAGGTTTTCCGCACACACTAGCATACACACAAACGGCAAGCATCACATGTGCTGAGGCACTGAGTAAAATCTACACTGACGGCCGTGACATTATAGTGATATCTCGATGGGCACAAACATGAAGATTCTAGCTTGGCAGCACCTTCCGCCCCATCTTCTCTGAAAGATTTCATTTAAAATCATAAACACTCACATAAAACACCCTTTTATGATTTCATGCCTTCATGTCTGGTTGTCAGACAGTCACTTAAATGAACGTCAGGTGTTTGGCCGTCTGCCCTGTTTTGCAGATATGCGATTCCCAGACTTGTCTCTCTTCACTGAAGCACTTGTGGGGGACGGATACAAACTTATAATTCCAGCTCCCAGCAAATGCAGCAACTGTTTAGATGTTGAATTTTTAATGCTTTGTTCCTGGAAGGCATCCCCTGGCTCTGTGTGCGGCACCGATTTTAATCTCTTGAGCAGAATGTTGTTGTGGGAAGGTCTGGTGATCTCGTAGACTCATGAAAAGGCACAGTCTTATTCCAACTGCAAACTTTTGGGTTTTCTTTTGGGAAGCTGAGAGAGAAAATGGAAAGGAAGAGCAAGGGGAGTGAGTGGTGGAGGAGATCAGTTAAAAGTGCACTGAAGGTCACTTCCTTCCTGCTGAACTCAGATTTGCTGAGCTTTTGATTATTTCCATCGCTACATGAACTCATAAAGCGAAGACTTGCAACGATCTTGTTATCATTGTGAAAGTTAATGTAGGTCATAACATAAAGCCAGTGGGGTCAGAAGTCAGACTGCGAAATAAATGATTGGCTGAAAAGGTTAAATAGAGGGGTGAGTATAGATTTGGAATACCTAGATTCTGCATTAAAGGATTAGTTCACTTTCAATTGAAAATTAGCCCAAGCTTAACTCACCCTCAAGCCATCCTAGGTGATTGGAGATATATTAATAAATATCCTGACGCATCTGAGCTTTATAATGGCAGTGAGTGAAGAAAGTGCCTCCATCTACATCCATCCATTATAAACATACTCCACACGGCTCCAAAAAAGGCCTTTTGAAGCGAAGCGATTTGTGTAAAAAAAAAAAAAAAAAAATCCATATTTAACAAGTTATCAATTAAAATATCTAGCTTCCACCAGACCGCCTTCTGTATTCTACTTATGAAGAAAGTGTAAAACTCTTGCAGTTCAAAAAGCTTATGCTACATCCTTCACCTTCCCTATTCAACTTACGGAAAAAGCTTAACTGATGCGACTTAACTGAGTACTCATTCTTCGTAAGTACTCCTGTTCACTGCCATTATAAAGCTTGGATGCGTCAGGATATTTATTAATATATCTCCGATTGGGTTCATCAGAAAGAAGAAAGTCATATACACCTATGGCTTGAAGGTGAGTAAAGCTTGGGCTAATTTTCAATTGAAAGTGAACTAATCCTTTAAGCCAATATGAATATGTCAACATACCTTATTGATAAAAAGGTCGATATTCTATATCAAGGAGTAAGTCCATCAGAATCCCTCATACAATATTTATTTTTTATTATTTATAACATTTGTTTTTACTATTTATTTAAAACAATTATATTTAAAAAATATAATTTTTTATTAACTTTTATTTATTTATTTTTGCACATACACTACCATTCAAAAAAGTCAGTAAGATTTTTTATTTTACTTTTATTCAACAAGGATGCATTAAATTGTTCATGTGACAGTAAAGACATTTATAATTTTACAAAAGATTTCTGTTTCAAATAAGTACTGTTCTTTTGAACTTTCTATTCATCAAATAATCCTGAAATCAATTTATCACACACTGTAAAAAATTATTTTCATGATTTGTTATTGTACATTTTTTTGTCAAATCAACTTAGATAATTACGGAGCCCCGGACATGACATGCAGGAAAAAAATAGAATGCTAAATCGTGCGCACGATTTATTAATTCGTTCCCTCGGTTTACTAAAATGCGCACAATTTACCATTTGTTCCCTCGATTTATAAATCAAGGGAACGAAATAGTCAATTGTGTGCACGAGTTAATTTTTTTCTTGCATGTCAGGTGAGGGGCTTCGTAGATAATTAATGCAGTTCAGATAACAAAATATTTTGAGTTTCTGTTGATTAAATCAAATGCCTTCATTGTATTAACTCAATTTTTTAATTTCATTGAACTTAAAATTTTAAGACAACCAGGTACCTTACTTTTTTAAGTTAAACCAACAATTTATTTTTTTTTACAGTGGAAGGATAGGTTACATTTTAAAATATATTAAAAAATAAAGCATTTATTTTAATAATTGTAATAATATTACACAAATTAACCATTTTACTGTATTTTTGATCAAATAAATGCAGCCGTGTTGAGTGTAATATAATATTCACTTTAATTTTCTAATAATATTTGCTATGTATAATGTTGTAAGTTGCTTTGGATAAAAGCGTCTTCCAAATGCATAAATATTATATTAATTAAACATAATAAATACATCTCAATTATTATTTATTATTATTACGATAATATTTTCTTATTCTAGTAATATTTTTTATAATTATAATATTTACTTTATTATATTTACTTTAATATACTTTAGTTTTTTTAATACTTTACTGTATTATTAAGATATTACTGATTATATATTCAATTTCTGACAGTTTGTCTGCATGAGATTCTCCAGTTTTATTGTTGTTGAGAATGCGAAGCATGAGCTGTTAAAGCTATGCCCTCTTTTGGAAAGGGGGCCAGGAGCAACAGCTCATTTGCATTTAAAAGGACACACCCAAATAGGGACAAATTTGACAAGCTATAAAAAAAATTGTTTGTGGTGTGTATATATATATATATATATATGTATATATATATATATATATACAGGTGCTGGTCATATAATTAGAATATTGTGAAAAAGTTCATTTTTTTATTGTAAATTATTTTAAAAAATGAAACTTTCATTTATACTAGATTCCCTACATGTAAAGTAAAACATTTCAAAAGTTTTTTTTTGTTTTTTTTTAATTTGTTGATTAGAGCGTACAGCTAATGAAAGTCCAAAATCCAGTATCTCAAAATATTAGAATATTTACATTTGAGTTTCATTAAATGACCATCCCTACAGTATAAATTCCGGGGATCTCTTGTTCTTTAAAACCACACTAATGGGGAAGACTGCTGACATGGCAATGGTCCAGGAGACAATCATTGACACCCTCCACAAAGAGAGTAAGTCAGAGAGGGTCATTACTGAATGTGGTGGCTGTTTACAGAGTGATGTATCAAAGCATATTAAATGCAAAGTTGACTAGAAGGAAGAAATTGGGTAGGCAAAGGTGCACAAGCAACAGGGATGACCACAAGCTTGAGAATACTGTCAAGTAAAGCCGATTCAAACGCTTGGGAGAGCTTCACATTGAGTCAAATGAAGTCGGAGTCAGCGCATCAAGAGTCACCACACTCAGACATCTTCAGGAAAAGGACTACCAAGCCACTTCTGAAACAGAAACAACATCAGAAGCATCTTACCTGGGCTAAGGAGAAAAAGAACTGGACAGTGAACAGTGATCGAAAGTCCTCTTTTCAGATAAAAGTAAATTTTGCATTTCATGTTGAAATCATGGTCCCAGAGTCTGAAGGAAGACTGGAGAGGCACAGAATCCAAGCTGCTTGAAGTCTAGTGGGAAGTTTCTGAAGTTAGTAATGATTTGGGGGGCCGTGACATCTGCTGGTGTTGGTCCATTGTGTTTTATCAAGTGCAAAGTCAATGCAGCCATCTTCCAGGAGATTTTGGAGCACTTTATGCTTCCATCTGCTGACAAGCTTTATGGAGATGCTGATTTCCTTTTCCAGCAGGACTTTAGCACCTGCCCACAGTGCAAAAACCACTTCCAAGTGGTTTGCTGACCATGATATTACTGTGTTTTATTGGCCAGCCAACATGCCTGACCCCTGAATCTATGGGATATTTTCAAGAGAAAGATGAGAAACAGTCGATCCAACAATATACAGATGATCTGAAGGCTCAATAGTACCTCAGCAGTGCCACAGGCTGATCACTTCCATGCCACACTTCACTGATGCTGTAATTTGTGCTAGGAGCAAGTGATTTGCTGTAATATGTGCTGCCGACCAAGTATTGAGTGTACAAATGAACATACTTTAAAGAACTTGAACTTTTCTGTTTTGAAAATCCATTTTTTGATTGATCTTAGGAAATATTCTAATATTTTGAGATACTGGATTTTGGACTTTCATGAGCTGTATGCTCTAATCATCAAAATTTAAAAAAAAAACTTTTGAAATGTTTTACTTTACATGTAGAGAAATCTAGAATATATGAAAGTTTCATTTTTAAAAATAATTTACAGTAAAAAAATGAACTTGTGTGTGTATATATATATATATATATATATATATATAAAATATACACAGACATAACTAAAAGTACTGTAAGTAGAGACTTCTCAGAGACTTTGAGTATGTTAAAGATGTAGTCGCTTAATTTCGCTGAAGTCAACAATGTTTATGCCATTGAATTTTCATATCTGATAAATGAGCAATTCCTTAGAAGTCAAACTAATGTTTTGTGAGTATTTGCTTATCTTGACAAATGCAAATGCATAGCAGGGCAACGACGCTGTCCTTTTTTATATTAATACCAGAATACCTGCCTGAGATGTTAGTCATGTGACTTTTACCACACTTTTATTTGTATCATATGCTAAAACTAACCCATCTCGCCTTCTGTCTCTGGTAAAGGGAAGGTCTGTCTGTTTGGTCATGGAAGAACAGGCTGGCAGCACGGGCAACAGCCCCCAGCACGGCTGCGGATCGGCCAGGCAGGACGTTCTCCGACGCGGTTGGCTCCGGAAGCAAGGAGGTTTCGTGAAGACCTGGCACACGCGTTGGTTCGTCCTCCGAGGAGACCAGCTGCACTACTACAAGGACGAGGATGAGACCAAGGCTTTGGTGAGAAATTTCTTTCTCTTTAGCTCACAGTTGACAGGCCACGTCTTTACATGCAAACATAAACAGATGTGCACATTACATTGTTTACACTCTACACATTTTAGTCGTTTTGTTCACATGCAAATATCACAACATTCTCCAAGTTCAAATCTCATGCCAAGACCCAAACAAGAGAGGTGAAGAAAGACCTGTGACCTGCTTTTTACCTCTCATCAACCTCTCCTGAATGATGACTTGTCACGGTTCCTCGTCCAACAATGGAGATTTTTATCCTCGAGGTCATGCAGCTGGTTTTGAGTAGGTGGACAAAAGTGTTTACTGTGGAATCAGGCGGGAATTTGAGAAGGTTCCATAAATCTCTCTCAAAACCGTCCCGTCTTGTGCCTCAACAGAGAGGGAGACAGGCTCTTTGCCCACAGGAATATTAAAGATTTATACCGTCACGTCTGTGTTTTAAAGTTCGCTCCTCTATATCTTTGAAGTTCCATGTTCAGCTTTAATTTTTATGTGTAATGCTCTGGTAGAACTTGTCGCAGGTTTCCTCAGCAGTCAGATATTGGATTTCAAGGGTTGGCAGCATCTTCATTCAGGGTTTCGTTGACAAAGTTATCAAAGGACACTGAATACGCCTTTTAAAGGAAACGGGAGTCTTTGAAGTTCTTCAGGCGAGCATATTTGAGGTTGTTAAAATACTTAAGAAGCTCTTCTAGAATCCACTGGCAAATATTTACACAAATATAAGAAAGTCTTTTATCAAAATACTAATGTGTGTTCTACTTTGAGTAGTTTTTTTTTTTAGTTTTTTTTAATAGTGCAATAAGTATTATAAATAAATATTCTAATAAATAATACAATGCAACAAGTGATTTATTTATCATAATATTTTATAATATTTACTTTAATGTTCTAATAATATTATGTATATTGTTTTAATATTATGAATATTATGAAGCAAATATAATAACTCTTTAACATGGTAATCATGTACTGTATGCTTTAAAATTATAATATATTCATTATAATATTTACTTTAATAAATGTTGGTATTTTTAATATTTTATTGTGTTATAAAGAATTTGGCAATAGATTTATAATAGATTTATACAATAGATTAATATTTAGATTTACATTTATCATATTATAATAATATATTTATATTTTGCAATTGTATAAAGTAAATCTTTGATAATAACTATAATATAATGACTAAATAAATCCCAATAATGTGTTATTATGAGAGAGTATTAAGACAGCGATATTGTCTTAATAATCATCATATTTGCTTTATAATTATAATATCTGTATTAAATTTAATTTAATAAACTTTAATAATAATACTTTACTTTAGTATAAATATTCTAAGGTGGGGTTTATTTACTTTCACATTTATCATATTTACTTTAAACTTTCATGAAGTAAACATTTTGTAATATTCACTTTTGTCTATATTCTAATTTTCTAATAATATTTAATGTAAAACTTTATATTAAGAAGTAAATATAATAAATAAATGAATTATTTATTAACAATTAATATGCTATATTTGTTATTATAATTTGATATTTCATTTATTATTAAAATATTTTCATTATGATATTTATTTTTTATAATATTATATAGTAAATAAATGAAAATAAAATATAATAAAGAGCAATTTTTGTGAAGCATTTGATTTATTTACATTTAGTGAAAGCTGAGTTTTGTGTGAATTGACTGTAATCTATTTATATGACATTTCATTGTAAATAAGGTACATTTAAAGTCCCTAAAGTGTTTTGTTGGTCAAGTGGACAAATATTTCTGTCAAACAAGTTGAATTAATGATTGATTCTCATTCATGAGTTTTCTATGGGTTAATCCCCACTATGTTTGGACGAGTGCTTGGAGTTTGCATTGTGTGTCAGTGTTTACATCTTTGCACACGCGTGTATGAGGGAGAAAACAATAGGAGGTCAGGTGAGCTCAGACTTGCTTTGCCATGACAAAGCAAGTGCATTAATGCGACTCATAAATCAAATCCATGTGCCTAGAGATGGACTGTGTACAAAACTGATTCATAAGACCTCTGATGACCTGATCAAAACATCAAAACTGAGGATATACTCATGTTTTTGATCTTTTTTTTTTTTCTTAGAGGCACTGCTGTGTATTTGAAGAGCGAATGGAAAGGCAGACATGAGTCAGTGACTGTTATGACAGCCTGTTGTTGACACAATAACCAGACATTCAACCATGAAAGAGCAGCTTTTGTTTTTTCTTTGCATATTGTTTAATCATTCCCATAAAGTCTTCCATATGCACAGACATAGTCAAAATAGTTCCATGTATGTGTGCTGGTCCCAGAGGTCTCTATGGCAACGGCTTGCAGTGCTACAGAGAAAACCACTGACACCACACCAGACAGAAGATTCATATCATGTCTTGACTGTCTTCATGCTGAGGGAGAGAAGAAGATCTGCTATGTATTCTGCACCCGTCTCATGAGAAACACACAATTGTTTGCTGTTTAACAAAATAGGCTTTCTTAAAGGATTAGTTCACTTTCAAATTATAATTTCCTGATAATTTACTCACCCTCATGTCATCCAAGATGAAGTCCTTCTCTCTTCAGTCGAAAAGAAATTAAGGTTTTTGATGAAAACTTTCCAGGATTTTTCTCCATATAGTGGACTTCAAGGGCCTCCAAACGGTTGAAATTACAGTTTCCGTGCATGTGCGCTCTCGACTCACTGATCACTATAACATCAAATTTCTGCATGAACACAGTTCAATATATCCACGTAGTTGTCAAAATTAATGTACTGTGAGTGTTTTATAATGGATGCTCGCCGAACAAGCGTGTTTTGGAGAAGTTTGAGAGGATCAGTGGTGTTATATGTCAATAATTTTGAATGGATCCGCATAGTTTTTAAATTCAGTCCTTTGGTATCTCCCTGTGGTCTTATTTGGTATGGCAGGTTGACTTGTGCTTATTTAAGTTACTGTATTACTGAGCAAAGTAAGTACTTTTAAGTTGTAAAGAATGTCTTCAAAGTATGTTTGCAAAAATAACTAAAGGTTTAAATCTATCTTGGGGGTGGGGGGGTGGGCCGTGCCGTGTTGATTCAGAGAGGAGGTGGGCCTTGGCCTAAAAAAGGTTGGGAACCACTACACTAGTATATTGTATATGACAATTTAGTTCAAACTTTGACCTGAGGAGGGCAGTAATACACTTAGCAGTGTCTACACTGCCGGAATTCTAATAGAGAAGAAGAAGAAGAGAGCTAGTTCAAGATGAGCATTTATGGTTAAAATGTATACAATTTTAATTTTATTTTAGAAAATGAGCGATGGTTTCTCTAGATAAGACCCTTATTTCTCATATGAGATCGCGTAGAACGCTTTCAAGCTGCATTGAAACTGTAATTTTGACCTTCAACCATTTGGAGGCCATTGAAGTCCACTATATGGAGAAAAATCCTGGAATGTTTTCATCAAAAACCTTAATTTCTTTTCGACTGAAGAAAGAAAGACATGAACATCTTGGATGACATGAGGGTGAGTAAATTAGCAGGAAATTTTAATTTGAAAGTGAACTAATCCTTTAAATTTCTGCGTCCAGTTTTAATCATCTATCTATCTATCTATCTATATGGGTTATTATTATGTTTTATAATGCATTTACTCTTTAAAAGTGCTTACAATTATTTCTGAAAAGACGTGGATTACTGTTTGTATTACAGTTTTTTATTCGCTTTGATACTTTTTCACAAGTAAGGTGTGCATTTTCAAAACTCTTAGTACAAAACTCCAAACTGATCACACTTGTAACACAGTTAGTCATTCTTTCAAAACTTGATCTCATGGTTTCGTTCTAGCTGTACAAGTTTCATTCTACATAATCACTGTTTCAAACACAAGATCGTTGTGATATGTAATGAGCACATTTGGTTTAATCACTGAAACACAACAGTATGATCTTCTTTCAGTTTAGTACTTTTAACAATCAGTTCATTCCATAGCAAACAATGCAAGATACATGTTTCAAATCACCCTTGTTGCTGAATATATTTACACAGGATACAGATGCCACAATTAGAAAATACACTTACATTACCTAAATTACATAATTGACATACAATCCATAATGTTTGTAATAGTATCTATTCAGTGTGTTATCAAAAGTTGTGAAGTATGACACAGTCATGAGGTTTTGTGCCAGAACAGAGTTTGTTGCCAATACAGTAAATGTTCTCACTGTACCATATGACTGAATCTATAACTGATCTTATAGACGTTAAGTTGGTATATGTGGTTTACGGGGACTCTCCATAGGCGTAATGGTTTTTATACTGTACAAACTGTATATTCTATCCCCTACACTAACCCTACCCCTAAACCTATCCATCACAGAAAACTTTCTGCATTTTTACATTTTATAAAAATATAATTTCATATGATTTATAAGCTGTTTTCCTCATGGGGACAAAAAAAAAAGTCCAAACAAGGTCTAAAATTACTGGTATTACAGTTTTTTTTTTTTTTTTTTTGGTACTATTTTAACAAGTAAGATGTACATTTTCAAAACTCTTAGTACTAATCTGACAACAGATCATCAAAAGTGCACTTTTTTCAAACATTTCAGCATGTTTTCAATTGTTTTAGTACAATACACAAAATCACAAAGTATCCTTTTCACTATGCAAAATAAGTGTTTCATCTATATAAATGTTTCATTCGCAGTAACTGCCTCTCATAATGCTATTACTATCAAACTTGTGATTTGCATCTCTTTTCGTTCAGTTTAATACATCTGTCTATTATTTAATCCAACTGAACTTAATGGTTAATCAATGGATCATTTGGTACACCTATAGGTATCTATAGATATTGATTCTATAGGCATAGTTTCTATAGAATTTTTTTGCAATTTCCGATATGGATAATCAAATGTAATTAATTATAAGGAATTTATCTTAGATGATGACCACAATTTTCAAAGTGTGTGTGTGGTCCTGCAACACTGCATTGTGAACCAAATATCCCAACAAGGATGGTAATACCAGTAATTTTAGACCTTGTTTGGATTTTTTTTTTTTTTGGTCCCCATGAGGAAAACAGCTTATAAATCAAATGAAATTATATTTTTATAAAATGTAAAAATGCAGAACGTTTTCTGTGATGGATAGGTTTAGGGGTAGGGTTAGTGTAGGGGATAGAATATACAATTTGTACAGTATAAAAACCATTACGCCTATGGAGAGTCCCCGTAAACCACATATACCAACTTAACGTCTATAAGATCAGTTATAGATTCAGTCATATGGTACAGTGAGAACATTTACTGTATTGGCAACAAACTCTGTTCTGGCACAAAACCTCATGACTGTGTCATACTTCACAACTTTTGATAACACACTGAATAGATACTATTACAAACTTTAAGGATTTTATGTCAATTATGTAATTTAGGTAATGTAAGTGTATTTTCTAATTGTGGCATCTGTAGCCTGTGTAAATGTTTCAGCAACAAGGGAATGATTTGAAACATGTATCTTGCATTGTTTGCTAAATAACTGCTAAACTGATAGAAGATCATACTGTTGTGTTTCAGTGATTAAACCAAATGTTCTCATTACATATTACAATGATCTTGTGTTTGAAACAGTGATTATGTAGAATGAAACTTGTACAGATAGAACGAAACCATGAGATCAAGTTTTGAAAGAATGACTAACTGTGTTACAAGTGTGATCAGTTTGGAGTTTTGTACTAAGAGTTTTGAAAATGCACACCTTACTTGTGAAAATAGTATCAAAGCGAATAAAAACTGTACCATCCTTGTTGGGTTAGACACACACTTTGAAAATTGTGGTCATCATCTAAGATAAACTGCTTATAATTCATTACATGTGATTATCCATATCGGAAATTGCTAATAATTTCTATAGAAACTATGCCTATAGAATCAATATCTATAGAAATCTATAGATGTACCAAATGATCGACTGATTAACCATTAAGATCATTTGGATTAAATAATAGACAGATGTATTAAACTGAACGAAAAGAGATGCAAATCAAAAGTTTGATAGTAATAGCATTATAAAAGGCAGTTACTGCGAATGAAACATTTATATAGATAAAACACTTATTTTGCGTAGTGAAAAGGATACTTTTTGATTTTGTGTATTGTACTAAAACAATTGAAAATATGCTGAAATGTTTGAAAAAAGTGCACTTTTGATGATCTGTTGTGAGATTAGTACTAAGATTAGGTTACCAAAGTGAATATAAAAACTGTAGATTGCTTTGAAAATGCTTATAATGCAAAAAGTGTTTCCTAAGATAGTTCTTTAAAATGTAATGTGAAACAGGAAGAAAACACAATGGCCTGTAACACTGAAAAAGTGTAGTCCTCTAACTTCTGCATTAGACTATATTTAAATGATTATTTTTAGTCTTTTGGTTGCTTTCACAAGACCCAACTCAGCTTCAGTGCAGCTTATTGACAAAATCAAAAAGTAAGGAAAATAATCCTGTTTAATATCAGTGGCTTCAAAGCCTACAAATATTCTCAGTATGTGCAAAGTTTTCAAGTCAGGGCTGCTTTTGATCTTATAAATGCAGTCATTTTGTGAAAGTCGGTAAAAAGTATTTACGTAAGAAGTGTAACAGCGGATTCGCCTTATAAGACCTTGCTCGTTCTGTGCTTCTCCGAGCATATCTTTCTAAGATAGCAAGAAAAATGACACTAAAAGATTGAAAGTTGCTAAAAAAAAAAAATCCATGCTGAACCTCTTTTTGAAATTCACAAAGAAAGCAAGAGTACTATGTCTTTTGGCATATTTCTGCATATTTCTAGTCATCTAAAAAAAAAAAAAAAAACATGACATTGAATGACTGAAAGTATGCATCACAAACAAGTTGAATACCATTTAAACACATTTAAGTATTCATAAGCATTACAGCATGTGATTTTCATTGGCCAAGATTTAGCCTAACCCTTCCAAATATATTCTGTCTCTGTTCATCTCTCCAGCCGACACACCGAAGGTTAGGCTTTCAGAAAAAGGGAGCTAGACGGCAAACGGAAAGAACAACCGTCAGCCCACAATGCATCTGTTGTTCAGCTCTGTTTTATGAATGAGATCCCTTATGCACTTCAAAACGTGAAATATTATGGAGCCTGCCAGGGAAGACAATACAAGACCTCTCAGTGAAGTGAACACAGATGTATATTTTCAAGGGCTTGTGTCCACCTATAATGTGTGAGAAGTGTAGAATACTATTTTTCCACCTGAAGTCTACTTATAATGTTAGTCAAAGTTTCTTACACTGAAAACAGTCATATTTTAGTTCTACCAGAAAGACTCGGGAGGCAAGATAACGGAACACTGATATTTATTACCAAACAGCAAGCAGAATATATAAGGTTAATGATCTTTGGCGTAGGCCCCGTCCGTAGCTCACGTCCTGAGGGTTGGAGACTTTGCATTTCCTGCCTGAAGCTGAAGGCAGGGGCGTAGCCAACCCCCGGGGAGTATGGACAGGGACCATCCTGGTGGTGGTGGGGAGGATGGAGGTGAAAGTTTGCGTCAGCATCTGCGAACTCAGACAAGTGTAAGTACCAATCTTTTATACTCCAAGTGTTAGATAATGATTGGTTAGATCTGAATTAATAAGTGACGTAACATTTGAGTCTTCCCGGCAGAACTTGCGCTAGAGCTTCATTTCTCTCTGACCCTCATAAACAGGCGGTTTTTGTTACCTTTAAAGGATTGGTTCACTTTCAAATAAAATTTTCCTGATAATTTACTCACCCCCATGTCATCCAAGATGTTCATGTCTTTCTTTCTTCAGTCGAAAAGAAATTAAGGTTTTTGATGAAAACATTCCAGGATTATTCTCCTTATAGTGGACTTCAATGGCCTCCAGATGGTTGAATATCAAAATTACAGTTTCAGTGCAGCTTCAAAGGGCTTTAAACAATACCAGACGAGGAATAAGGGTCTTATCTAGTGAAACGATCGGCCATTTTCGAAAAAAAAAAATGTAAATGTATATGCTTTATAAACACAAATGATCGCCTTCCAAGTCCTTCCGCCAAAACCGCACTTTTGTATTCTTCAAAAAGCTTACGCTGTATGTCCTACACCTCCCCTTAATAAACTTACGGAAAAAATGGAACTGGCGCTGCGTTTGTTCCGTAAGTAGAATAGGGAAGGCGTAGGACATACAGCGTAAGCTTTTTGAAGTATATGAAAGTGCGGTTTTGGAGGAACCACTTGGAAGGCGATCATTGAAGCTGCACTGAAACTGTAATTTTGACCTTCAACCGTTTGGGCTCCATTGAAGTCCATTATAAGGAGAATAATCCTGGAATGTTTTCATCAAAAACCTTAATATCTTTTTGACTAAAGAAAGAAAGACATGAACATCTTGGATGACATGGGGGTGAGTAAATTGTCAGGAAAGTTTATTTGAAAGTGAACTAATCCTTTAAGACTGGGTGGCCTAGTTGGTGAATACTCAGTAGGTTTGATATGTAAACATGGGCGGTCACATGCTAATATGTTTACACTAACATTCAAAAGTTTGGGGTCAGTAATTTTTAAAAAAGAAATTAATGTTTATTCATCATGGCTGCAAAAGACAAAGATTTCTGTCTCAGTGCTATACAGATTTCACCTGAAATTACTTTATATAAATTCCATTAAAAGAAGTTGAACTGAAAGTCATAATTCACACATCAACTTGGGAGAGATTGTTATGAATGTTACAGTATATCTACATAGTTTTATTTCCAAAACGCAGTTTCTCGATATGACCCCTTTAAGGAAAACACAAATGGTATATTTAGATCCTGTGTGTTTCTCTTTTTTCCACAAATAAAGGTGACCAGCAAACCAAAGACAAGTGAATTAATCACAACTATCTCACCTACAACATGCTCCATGTTGTTTTTTTCTGTACAGCACAAATAACCAGCTGAGATTGTTTTAGTGATGGAAAACTTTGTAAGTAGGGCACACGAAGACTGTTTGTGCTATTTGCACAGAGCCCATAATCTCCCCGAACTGTCATGCAGCAAACAGAAAGATGCACCCGCAACACCTTCCGAACCAAAAAAAGAACGAGAAAAAACCCCCGTCATGATACCAAAGTTATATCATGCATACAAGACCACAGATACTGTCAGAATAAATCTCAAAAATCATCTGTTTGTAGTTGAGGAGGGAAGTGTAATTAAGACATCCCACAATGCAACAAGAGGTGATGAAGCACTATCATTAAAGTGGCTATTAATTGGCATCTTCATTCAAAGCGATGGCTCCATTAGTTACCTGCCTCATTAGCTTAATTGCTGTCTCTCATTCCTGTGCATGAACATCTGCCCCCTAATGTTGCCCAAGGAGACGTGGCCTCGTGACACACATACACACACTGACAGGATCATATTCTTGAAGTACGTGCCTGTTTCTGGCCATATATAGTTATTTAAGTTGAAATAGAGAGGGTCTTTGTACACTTGCGTCAACAGCGTGAAGTTAGGCACGCGGGGTTCTTCGCAACAGTCTGGGGTCGTGTGCGTCTGTCACGTTCGGAATGCACAGTGCAGCTACTGGAAGGGTCAGAGGTCATCTACTGGCATGCAGAGAAGGGCACTAGTGGGCAGGGAACCAACGTATGTGGATTCATTTTATGCACTCAAGTACAGATAGATGTTCATAAAGGGTTTTGTCCATTTGTATGGTTTGCATAATTATTGTAATTCAGCTGGAAGTAGAATAATTGGAGATGTTGTGATGACACTGGGGTCTGAATGCTGTTTTAGGATCAGTGAAACTCTTAAAATAAATCTGGCAAAATGTAATCATTTTATTTATTTATTTTTTTTAATCTATATTTTATTTTTAAATCTATTTTTTATTTTATTTTTAAAACTTTTTTTTTTTTTTTTAAATATATTTTATTTTACTTTATTTTTAAATCTATTAATATTTTATTTTTGGTATAAAACAGACCATTAAATTAGTAGGAATTCATAAAAAATAAATTTTTTCATTACTTATTTTTTGCCTTTGTCATTCAAATTTGGTGGCAAATGTGACAAAATTTAATAGTATATTTGGTTAATTTTAATAATTAATATGTTTTTTGATTCAGTAACCTTCTTCACTCATTATTTTTATATTATCTGCCAAAAATATGTTTTTATTTGTTATTTTTAATCGTTCAGTTCCTGCAAAAAAAAAAAAAAAAAAATCATGAAAATTTATTGTATTAATGTTTGATATTTGTTTATATTTTATATTTATTTTTTTATAAAAAATAATATTTTATTTTATTTAATTATTTTTATTTTATTTTTGTCCTTCAAATTTATTAACAAGTATTTATGTGAGATTTATTTCTACCCCAGTATAAAAGTAGTCATATTAAAGATAAGGTATAATGTTTTTCAAGCATTTTTTGTTATGCTGGTTGAATCTCTGATAGCAATCAATAATAGAAGTGGTCAAAATATAAAAAAATTGTACATATATCTTCTGTGGAAGTCTCAGGACCAAAAAATGTTCATACAATCATTGGCAAATATGCCATTCACTCCAAGTCGTAACAGTAATTACGAGATTTCAACCTGTGACGTTCTTGAGTTCTCGAGTTATGCGTTTCTATGGCAGCACTATCAATGCTGAATTGAATCTGAAGCAGTCAGGTGGTAAGATCTCATAAGTTGTTTACATTAATTATTACTGTAATGTTATGCGCTTTGAGCAGTGTTAATTTCGTTGACGAATAATTTTCGTCATAATTTTCGTCAACAACATTTTTTTCACGGACGAAAACGAGACGATGACTAAATAAAAATGCGTTTTGAATGACTAAAACTATGACTAAAATCTACTCTAATTTTCGTCAGTGAATAAAAACGAGACGAAAATGAAAGAGAGGGACGATTTGAGAAGATATCCAGTCAGTGTGGAAGATGCACACATTTGAAGTGTAACGTGCTGATCTAACTGCGGGAAAGGCGGCGCTGTTGCACGCTCTACAGGCTCGTCTGCAGCACTTCAGACTGCTTTGCAATTAATGAATAGCGCATATTTATGATAAGCGATTGCTTATAAGCTAATGTTGATGAATTATGACGATGTTTACTACACGATGTTTAAATGGTAGTATGTTTTAGACAGTTGTAAGAAATGCATATTTTATCTCCCTCATGAGTAGCCTGCTACTACAATAGGCTACAGTGCAGACTGCAGACATTTCAGAATAAGAGTCACTGTGTATTTCGGGATGGTTTCTAATTATAATTCATAGTAAACAAGTAAGGAAAGACTAAGAACATTATTTGACACATTATTCAATATATTTTACAAGTATAAGGGTTATTATAGTTAACTAAACCTAAAACCAAAGAAATCTTCATTACTTTAAATAAACATGAACTGAAATAAAAAATAAATATAAAAATGTAAACTTATTTTATTTCATAGTTTCTAAGCTTTAGCTTAAGATGAGGTATTAAAATAAACAGAAATAAAAACTTATAGACATTTAAAAGCAAAAACTAAAAGACATAAACACAAAAAAATTACTAAAACTTTTAACTAAAATTACAATGAAAGCAGAAAAACTAAAAATCAAATCGAATAAAAAATTTTAAACAAAAACTATAATAGTACCTCAGTGATAAGTGTGTCAATCCCTGAAAAGTACTGAATTTTGCTCTTTCATGTGTTTTTGCACTTGAACGGTCAAAAACCGTCCGCTTTGGGTGAACATAAACAGTTTAGAGAGTATATCAGTGTATTGGATTTGTGTATTGTTAGCGAAATGCTTAATGTATTACAATTTAACTAAATTAGAGTTTAGTCGACTAAATCTACTGTAGATTTAGTCGACAAAAATCTTATGATATTTAGTCGACTAAAACTAGACTAAAACTAAAACAATTTCCGATGACTAAAATATGACTAAAACTAAATGGCATTTTAGTCAACAGACTTTGACTAAAACTAAATCAAAATTTGCTGTCAAAATTAACACTGGCTTTGAGATGAGGTAATGTAACTCCATCTTTTGTGACGCTTTGCATTCTCTGCTCTGGCTGTGCTTGTTCATGTGTTTTGGCTTGGCTTCGGAGGGCGGTCTGCCTTCTTATGCATAGCTGGTTATTGCTAACCTCTCCGAAATTACCTACCCTACCTTTAACTATACCCTACAGTGCTAAACTTCTCTTGAACACACAAGTATTCAATGAGCAATCAAACCCCTGATTATATGCACAACAGCGTCTGTCTTCATGAGCATTTTCGCTGATGTGTCCTAAATGACCTGCTGAGCCACTGTTTCCTCTTGTACTTCCTGTTTCACTGTACTAAGAGACATCAGAGGTCGTTTGGGGAGCGGAGCATCTTTCAGTGCTCAGTAAATGAAGTCAGGGGAATAAGTTACAAAGCAGGATGAAAAACAATAGAGACAATAATCTGTTCACAAGGGATGTTTAAAGAGAACAGGCTGTGTCAGCTAATATTAATCTTAGGTATAAAAGGAGGGTGTATAGACACCTGAAATATTAGTTTATACAGGGACGAGCCATTAACTTTGAGCATAATCAGAAGGGAATTTGCTTTCTTAGAGAAATAGTGCTGATCTACATACTTGTAGCAGTTTTTTTTTGATGTGAAAATGGGTAAGGTCATGGATCATTATTTTTGCTAATCAATATTGTGACTCATAATGCTTCACCTTTAAATATGAGTTGATCAGCAGTTTTACTCTAAGGGTGTGTTCACACTTGTAGTTTGGTTCTTTTGGTCCGTATACATTTAGTTATAGTTTGCTTAGTGTTCACACTGTCATTTTTAACACTACAAACTAAAACTACAAAACCAAAAACCATAAGGATAAGGTCACAACCTGACTAAACAGCATTTATGATGTATATTTTGCGACAGAACTCACCAAACATCAATAAACAATGTTGTGTGCTAAATGCGCTTGTTTTATGCATGTTCATATGGGGTTATTTTTATCCTGGGTTTCGACGCCTTTACCAAACTTTAATGGGCAACATAGCTTCTATGACGAGAAATAACAGGTCTGCCTGAGCATTCACATCTTGTGAAATCATGTCTATTTTTTGGTTTGTGTAGATACACTATATTGCCAAAAGTTTTGGGACGCCTTCCTTTACAACTTTAATGACATCACATTCTTAATCCGTAGGGTTTAATATGGATTTGGCCCACCCTTTGCAGCTATAACAGCCTCAACTCTTCTGGTAAGGCTTTCCACAAGGTTTAGGAGTGTGTTTATGGGAATTTTTGACCATTCTTCTAGAAGTGCATTTGTGAGGTCAGGTAGTGATGTTGGCGAGAAGACCTGGCTCACAGTCTCCGCTCTAATTCATCAAAAGGTGTTCTATGGGGTTGAGGTCAGGACTCTGTGCAGGCCAGTCAAGTTCCTCCACACCAAACTCGCTCATCCATGTCTTTATGGAACTTGCTTTGTGCACTTGTGCTCAGTCATGTTGGAACAGGAAGGGGCCATCAAGTTGGGAGCATGAAATTGTCCAAAATGTCTTGGTATGCTGAAGCATTAAGAGTTCCTTTCACTGGAACTAAGGGGACAGGCCCAACCCCTGAAAAACAACCCCACACCATAATCCCCCCTCCAACAAACTTTACACTCGGCACAATGCAGTCAGGCAAGTACCGTTCTTCTGGCAACCGCCAAATCCAGATTCGTCCATCAGATTGCCAGACAGAGAAGCGTGATTTGTCACTCCAGAGAACACGTCTCCGCTGCTCTAGAGTCCAGTGGTGGCGTGCTTTACACCACTGCATCCAACGCTTTGCATTGCACTTGGTGATGTAAGGCTTGGATGCAGCTGCTCGGCCATGGAAACCCATTCCATGAAGCTCTCTACGCACTGTTCTTGAGCTAATCTGAGAAAGTTGGCGACTTCTGCGCACTGCGAACCTGACCCCACTCTGTGATATTACGTGGCCTACCACTTCGTGGCCGAGTTGCTGTTGTTCCCAATTGCAAAAATTTACGAATGGACTTATTGCACAGGTGGCAACCTATCACGGTACCACGCTTGAATTGACTGAGCTCCTGATAGTGACCTATTCTTTCACAGATGTTTGTAGAAGCAGTCTGCATGCCTAGGTGTTTGATTTTATACACCTGTGGCCATGGAAGTGATTGGAACGCCTGAATTCAATGATTTGGAGGGGTGTCCCAATACTTTTGGTAATATAGTGTATCTTTGGTCCATGTTGTGCTCATATTTCAGTCAAACTGCACCAGAGTTCATTTGGAAGCGTGTTTGGTGTGCACCACTTACTCGAATGAACCGGGCTAAGTAAGTAATCTAAGTAAGTAAGTAAGTAAGCTAAGTAATCGCACCAGAATTTATTTTAATTGAACCAAACAATGCGTGAACACACTCTGAGACACTTTATTCTTGTTCTATGTCCTTGAACACTTGTCAGACCAGGACTTTGCCAAATCTAGGAGACATCCAGACAGATTGAAGGTTTATGCAAGTTTCTCTCTCAATCTTTCTTTTTATTCTCCTCTGTAATGTGCTGTGGATTTGTGACAGGTGATCTCTCATTATCCGGTATATCAGCCATAGTTAAGAACAGAATCCTGCATTTGAGTGCAGTCTGAATATCTCCTCTCTCTCTCTCAAGCATCAGATATAAGAGTAATTAGTATTCTGAGCAGACTGAAGTTCTGGCTGTAACTTTTATGTCTTATTTCTGTAATCTTCTTTATGTCCTCTGTGCTCGCTCTCCCTAAATCTTTTGTCGCCATCCATCCTCCAGTGAACAAAATGTGTGGCACTATAACTTTACAGCATGGTGTATAATCACCATAAAAAATATACTTTCATTTGATTAGGCCGTAAAACATCAGTAAACACAAAAGTTTGTTAAAAAGCAATATTTCAGCTGTATAAATGCACCCATATTGCTGTCTTTAGAAGATAATTTGTGCAAACATTGCACACAATATCACTCTCGTAGCCATGCGATATAAAGCAATATCGCCAGCGGCAAATTCCCGAAGGACTAGCCAAGATGAAGCTGTTCTCTGCGGGTACACGAGCGCTGAACGGCTGCTGACGGCCTGGAGCTCACATCTTCAAAAATGTCTAAAAACATCCAAAAATAAGCATTATGTTAACATATAAATTGCATATTTGAGGTCTAAATAACTACATTCTCTCCTAAAAAATTCTTAAAACTACATTCCGTGACACATTAACAGTAGTATCTGTAAAAATATGGTAGGTTTGATCGTCCGTCATAACAATCGCTGAGCGAATGCTGATTCAAACGGTGAAACGGTTCCTGTGGTGATACTTGTATAATATCGCATGGCTGGAAAGACCTCTCAGCCAATCAGATTCGAGAACCAGAACAAACTGTTGTATAAATTGCAACATTATTCAAAATGATGTGTTTACTGGCATGAGGGCGGGACAACCTGTCACTCACATGAGATCACAGTAATGGCAAAACACAACCATACAATAAATTTGAATCAATTCCTCAAGTAAAAAATGAAGTCCCGCCCTACATTTTTTCTTGTTCCAGAAGCTGTTTCACTTGGATATACGTCACAATAGGGAGTAAAAGACTATCACAACTTCTGTTTCATGCCGACTTTGAGAGACTACATGTGACTTTGCAGTTCACTTTACTTTACTATAGCTTTGAAAAACTTTGAGAGAGTTTACTTTCCTTCTTATTTCTTATTCTACTTTACTTCTTATTTAAGGTTATTAGGTCCTATTAGTAATAGCAAACAATAGTGGAACACCAGCATTAGAAGCAATTAGCATCCAGTGCTCAGGCATAAAGCTCTGGACAAAGGAATTATCTCCATTGCATTTGTTATCCTACTTAGATCATTAGCATTTTAGCATTTTAAGCTGGCTAATTGGCCTTAGAAAGCACTTAGTGACTGATGTGATTATAAACTACTCTACATCACAATCTAATGATCTTCAATGAGTTTGCTTTCCCAGGACAAATCATATCAGAATGTCAAGCAAGAGTGCAAACACACAGCTTCCTATAGCAGCTCAGTGTGGTCAGTAAGTGAAAAACAATACTGCACAACCACTGCAGGAAATGGGAGTATGACTCTTTTCCTCTTTTTCAGGTGTATTGGAAGCTGACAAACATGTCTAAAACTAAAACTAAAACCATAACATTTTTGTTACTTTTAATAAAATAAACGTTAAAGGGTTAGTTCACCCAAAAATGAAAATTCTGTCATTAATTACTCACCCTCATGTCGTTCCACAACCGTAAGACCTTCGTTCATCTTCAGAACACAAATTAAGATATTTTTGATAAAATCTGATGGCTCAGTGAGGCCTGCATTGCCTGCAAGACAATTAACACTTTCAGATGCCCAGAAAGCTACTAAAAACATATTTTAAACAGTGGTTTAATCTTAATGTTATGAAGCGACGAGAATACTTTTTGAGCGCCAAAAAAACAAAATAACGACTTTATTCAACAGTGTCTAGTGATGGCCGATTTCAGAACACTGCTTCTTGAAGCTTCAAAGCTTTACAAATCTTTTGTTTCGAATCAGTGGCTCGGAGTGGGTGACAAACTGCCAAAGTCACGTTATTTCAGTAAACGAGGCTTCTTTACATCATAAGTGTTTCGAAATTTCAATGGTTCACTACTGGGGGGCATGACTTTGGCATTTATACACACTCTTTTAACTACTGATTTGAAACAAAAAAAATTGTAAAGCTTCGAAGCTTCATGAAGCAGTGTTTTGAAATCGCCCATCACTAGATATTGTTGAATAAAATCGTTATTTTGTATTTTTAGCCCACAAAAAGTATTCTCGTCGCTTCATAACATTAAAGGGTTAGTTCACCCAAAAATTAAAATTATGTCATTAATGACTCACCCTCATGTCGTTCCAAACCCGTAAGACCTTCGTTAATCTTCGGAACACAGTTTAAGATATTTTAGATTTAGTCCGAGAGCTTTCTGTCCCTCCATTGAAAGTGTTTGTACGGTAGACTGTCCATGTCCAGAAAGGTAATAAAAACCATCATCAAAGTAGTCCATGTGACATCAGTGGGTCAGTTAGAAGTTTTTGAAGCATCGAAAATACATTTTGGTCCAAAAATAACAAAAACTACGACTTTATTCAGCATTGTCTTCTCTTCCGGAATCCTTTCCATTGAAATGATTCCATTGAATTGATTCCATTGAATCCTTTCATCTGTCGGCGTTGGTAATGCACTTTTACGTCGTTGTTTTTGGCGATTAGGACATCCACGACATTCACACTTACGCACCATTTTAAAAAATATAGCAATACCAAAATACAAACAATGTAGAAAATCTTGAATACAGCGTGCGTCTCCCTCAGACTGTAAATGAAGCTCGGGCGCACCGGATAACACGTCAGCAGCGTCACTGCGGAGTCGTGAACCCGGATTGACAACAGACCCGGAAGAGAATACAATGCTGAATGCTGAAAGTCGTAGTTTTTGTTATTTTTGGACCAAAATTTTCGATGCTTCAAAAACTTCTAACTGACCCACTGATGTCACATGGACTACTTTGATGATGTTTTTATTACCTTTCTGGACACGGACAGTATACCGTACAAACACTTTCAATGGAGGGACAGAAAGCTCTTGGACTAAATCTAAAATATCTTAAACCATGTTCCGAAGATTAACGTAGGTCTTACGGGTTTGGAATGACATGAGGGTGAGTCATTAATGACATAATTTTCATTTTTGGGTGAACTAACCCTTTAAGGTTGAACCACTGTAGTCACATTAACTGTTATAAATATGTTTTTAGTAGCTTTCTAGGCATTGTCTTGCTGGCAATGCAGGCCTCACTGAGCCATCGGATTTTTTGAAAAATATCTTAATTCGTGTTCCGAAGATGAACGGAGGTCTTACGGGTGTGGAACGACATGAGGGTGAGTAATTAATTACAGAATTTTCATTTTTTTGTGAACTAACCCTTTGAAGGGGCTAGATGTAGAATTCAGAAACCCTTGTTATTAGCGACACCGGTGGGTGTTAAGTGAACTGCAGCCTGCAACTAACTCCTCGTTCTCGCACTCGTGCACACGTACAAGCGACTGAACGTGATTCAGTGCTCCGATATACTCATGGCGAAGTTCTTTTCCATTCTTTGCTTAGAAGTAAAAAGAAGTTGGAAATACCCTTGCAGCAATATACTGTTATCGAACATCCAGACGCCATCCGAGCTGCAGAGAGTAACGTTTAGATGAATATGTAAAGATGTGCTGCACGCTTTCCTCTCAGCAGTGAGAAAGCAGCAGTTAAGAAAGCGTCGATCATAGCGATGTGGATATATTTGCACAAGCTCTGCAATTCACTAGAGACTATAGTCTATATAGATCTCACTATGTTAGACTATAGTTGGAATTAATCCCTTTTCTTTGCATGACAGTTTGACGTTACAGTACAGAATGTCTCTTTCGACATCATCCTGAACATTGTATAAGCATTCATTTCATGTGTCTTTGAACAGAAGAGAGGCTCTCGGGAGCGCTCGTAAATGTCACATCTTTTGATTTTCCCAGCACATAGAAATCAGGCTTTCATAGGCAACCTAGGAAGTGGGGGAAGGTCTTGTTTTTTAAGTTTGTTACAAGCTGTTCACACATTGGTGATAAAAAAGCGATTTATACATGAAAATTCTTACATATAGCCCTTTAACCGAAATAAAATTCAGAATTCTCCCAGATTTCATTAAATATATCTTCATTTCGAAGATTAACAAATCTCTTATGGGTTTGGAACTGCATGAGGCTGAGTAATTGATGACAGAAGGTCACAGTGAGCGTAAGTCGAGTTTCTTGTGAGGAGCTCTGTTATATGTGGTTGTTTTGCTTGGCTTGTTGTTTTGACATGAGGCAGCACACTATGTTTGGATGGAACAGAGATCTTTTTTAGAGGAAAGGAAAAGGTGAAGGTAGCCAATCTATTTACCCTGAGGGATACTGTTGTACAAACTGCAGTTTTTGACTCTGAGCTAGGAAAGATCAGATTAAACTGAGCAGAGATGCGCTCAGAGTGAATTTGTACCTCACTGAACACAACACAACAAAACAATGAACATGAAGATGAAAGACCTCTCAGCTCTGAGATGGAGTGTAGCATGATTCCCTCAATGTTACAGGTTGTGAATGCAGGATTTTCTTACCAAATTTCAATCCTGCAGCAAAAAGGGAATTTAAAGTGATTCATGTGCCCTCTTACGTCTCTCGTATTATTCATGATTGGTCATTGGTATGCTTGGCTAGCTGGCAATTTGACATTTTGCCTCAGTGCCGTTACTGTTTGAGATTAGAGTTCTGAAATATATATTTAAAAAAAAATGAGGTAGATGAGTCATATTGTTTCTGCAGCCTAAATGAACATTGATTTTTGGATCCAATAAATACCAAGCCTCTTTTGTTTTGGATGCTGGTACCCTGGTTTCTGTGTTTTTAAAAATAATAGACAGTATTGTCTATATTGTATTTATATATAGAGGGTGCGATTTGTAGGGGGGGACGGGGGTATTTCCCCCCTTCTGGTCTATGTATCCCTGCCTCTGCTGAATTATTTTTATCCCCGGGGGGGGATAAAAAAATATCCCTCCCGGGTGATGCTACTTCACAAACCACCAACAGAGCATATCAAATACCAAAAATAAAAATCTTTTTTAACATCACCAAGTAAAACGCTGCGTTTATATAGAACTGTCTCTTTACGACCACAACAAACGGGACACTTTTCAGACGCGCATTCCGACTTCGCCGTTAGCGCCAGGCGCAAGTCAAACGAGCGCGGAAAAGGTGCAGGTGAAGACGAGGGAGCTTCAGTTGAACAACAGTGAACTGCGATGAGATGTCAGATGAGATGTTGTCAGATTATGTCTGTAAAACTCCGAAAAATTAACATGACTGTCCAATCAGCCGTTATACTGTGCTCGTGGCGCGCACTCAAGAATTGCATGCGCAAATGCGCCGGCGCGCGCTGCATAATTACTTTATTATAGCTTTAAAATAAAGCGCAAAAGAAACTACGAGCAATGACCATCGTTGTTCTGTTGTAAGTTAAGTCATGATATTACCAAACAATTAAAGCTGCCTCAAAACTGTGCATGCATGTATTTGTTGACATGGTTTTAAAGCTATTGTTATCCAATTGGTTGGCCTTAAAACGTCTTAAAAATGCACATATGTACACCAGGGAAATCTACATTTTCTCGGGGGAGCATGCACCCGAACCCCCCTAGCAAACAACATTTTCTGACCTAGGTAATTATGAAACCCTGTGTACGACCCGTCTTATATTCTATCGAATGAAATCTGAAGTAAATGTGCATTTCTACAAATGTGCGCACTTTTGGACTTAAACTTTGTATGTGTATGCACTGTGATCAAAAAGAAATGGGACCAAACGCAACTGGATGTAATATATATATATTAATATATATATATATATATATAATAATAACCTCTAATAACAGAGGTTTTAGCAAACTAAAGAAAAATTAATGTGCTTAATTTAAACCACCAACCAAGTATATGGCTTATACAGTAGTTTATAGAATGTACATTTAACGTAGTACACTAATAAAACCAGGTTATTTGCTACATTTACAATTATTCCCTGACATTTGCTAAATAAAATGTAGCTGTAGCAAGTAAGGTTTTATTACTGGACTAGACTAATGCTCTATAAACTCTATAAACTAGACTGCTGCACTTACATGTGCACTTGAACTCAAAACTAGATTTTAGATTAAGGCAGCAAATTATGTCACATTTGAGTGAGATACTGTATAAATATATACAGTACACTACACTAGTAAGATTTTTTTTTTTAAATTGATCAAAAGTGACCGTAAAAACTTTTATAATGATAATCTAAAAATATAGCTGCGAGCAGCAATTATCAGGGTTCAAGTGCTTTAAGGCCTTTAAGCACATACATAAAAATTTATTATGTTTTAATCAGCAAGCCTGTTACCATCTCGATCATAGATGGAAAATACCATTTACAGCCAATACAGGTATTTACCATAGGAAATCTGTTTTTTTTTTAAAGCTTTTTAACAGTTAGAGGTTGCGCCAAAGACTAGTTCACTAAAGTTGGTTAACGAGCGATTCGATGGACAGCGGCAGTCCTCAGAATGAGGAGTTCTAACATCACTGACAGCAATATAGTGTTGACCCAGTTCCGGCCCACATCTGGTCCGCATGTAATCCACATGTATCAGATGTGGACCGGATCTGGGCCACATTATGTTGCTGTCCGGGATGATATGAATGTTGTGGACGTGTGCGAAAAATCGTGCGATACACAATCCTTTCCGCGCGTGAAAAATGCAAAGGCGGCCCTCAGTGGCCCATTTCTTTTGAATTTCCCACAGGCCTCTAGGGTTCAGAAGTTTCGTTCTGATCAGCCTCCTTAAACCTTGTCTGATATCTGCTCAAGATTCATTAGCCAATGGTGGACATGTTTTTTGAGATGCGTCAATGTCCTCAAAGACAATCATGGCACCTTGGACAAAGACACTGCATGCCAATTTTAAAGTCAGTTGAACTAATGGTGAAGTAGTTATAGCCATTTTCATGTTTTTTTTTTGATGTTATAGCGCCATCAAGTGGCCAGTCGGCACGTCCTTTTTCCGCAACCACAAAATGATCACTTACATAGGTGTGCTGAGTTTGGTGAAAAATATCTAATTTCGTTCCTCTACGTGCTTGAACCCCTGAAAATGTATCATGGTTTCTACAAAAATATGAAGCAGCACAACTGTTTTCAACATAATAATAAGACATAATAAGAAATGTTTCTTGAGCAGCAAATCAGCATATTAGAATGATTTCTAAAGGATCATGTGACACTGAAGTACTGATGACACTGGAGTAATGATGTTGAAAATTCAATAAATTAATAAATAATATGAATAAATTAAATCTTAATATATAAAAAAAAAAAAAAAAAAAAAAAAATATATATATATATATATATATATATATATATATATATATATATTTCACAATACTACTGAATTTGAATTTGATCAAATACAGTAAATGCAGCCTGGGTGAGCATAAGAGGCTTATTTCAAAAAACATTAATTTTGATTTCAGTTTGAACACAGGAAGACACCTTTTCTCACACAAACACACACATACACAGACTATGTGGCCTATATATCTCTGTTTCCAGATACTGTATATAGAGCATCTCACAGGGGAAAACTGTACGTTGGTTAGGATGTAGGTAATGGAAAGTTGAGGTTAATCACATTTCTGAACTGCTGCAGTCTGGTTGTGGGCAGACCCCCCTATCTACAGGTACACCAGACGCCAAACCTGATTTTATCAGGTCTGCCATTGTGGGCATTTATAATATTACTGCCAGTAATAGGTTTAGCCTCCTCAGTGGCACAGAACAAATTTAAACAAACAGAGAAACACATTTGGCATGCAACTCAGTTGTGACCAATCAAAATGGCTGGATGGATGCTGTCCATTTCACAATTAGTTTTTGATTTAAACTTTTGGCAAACTAGCTAATTTCCCACCTGTTTTCTGTTAGACAACCACAAACTGCGGTGAGAGTAATGATGTTTACCTGCGGCTACTCTGTGGAAGATTTTGTTTTTAATAGTTCATTAAGTGGCATATATTTGAGTTGAAAGTTGTCAGGATGGTAATGGTTCTGCAAATTGACTTTGTGAGGCTGGTCGCTCTGAATGTTTTTGATTCATTTAAAAGAACTAGTTCATAAAAGTCATTCGTTCAGAATCGTACACTGTTGCGCTGTATGTTTTGTAATTCGTTCGGGAATCATAGGCTACTACACTGGTCGCGCTTTATGTTTTTGATTCACTACAAAGAACCAGCTCATAAGAGTTATTTGTTGAGAATCGTATTACCCTGGTTGGACTATATGTTTTTGATTCACTAAAAAGAGTCAGTTCATAAGAGTAATTAATTCAGGATCATACTACTGTTGCAATGTTTGTTTATGATTCACTAAAAAGAGCCAGTTCATTTGTTCAGAATCATACTACACTGTTGTGCTGTATGTTTTTGATTCACTGAAAAGAGCTGGTTCATAAGAGTTATTTGCTCAGAATCACATTACACTGTTGCAACTTGCGCTGTATGTTTTTGATTCACTAAAAAGAGCCGGTTTATAAGAATTATTTGTTCAGAATCATACTACACTGTTGTCTGTATGTTTTTGATTCACTAAAAAGAGTCATTTTATAAGAGTAATTAATTCAGGATCATACTACCAGGGGTGAAGTTTGTGGGGGGATACAATACAATATAACCATACCAACGTTCAACCCCCCCCCCCCCAAAGTTGAAACCAAATCTACGCCCTTGCATACTACTGTTGCAATGTATGATTTTGATTCACTAAAAAGAGCCGGTTCATAAGAGTTATTTGTTCAGAATCATATTACACTGTTGCGCTGTATGTTTTTGATTCACTAAAAAGAGCCAGTTCATAAGAGCAATTAGTTCAGAGAACCATACTACACTGTTGCTTTGTATGTTTTTGATTCACTAAAAAGAGCTGGTTCATAAGAACCATGTGGCTTGGGCTGTATGTTTCTGATTCACTTAAAAGAACGGGCTCACTGAGTCATTCGTTCGGTAATCAACTATACAGATATCGCTGTAGATTCTGTAGCAGTGCAGTGGTGCTTTTAATACAGAGTTTGGTCTGCATCGGCAGAAAAACATGCTTGAGGAGCACTAACAGATGGATGGACGAACACTACTCGTGTAATATAACGCTACTTCAAATGTTTTAAAGGTGCCATCGAACGTTTTTTTACAAGATGTAATATAAGTCTAAGGTGTCCCCTGAATGTGTCTGTGAAGTTTCAGCTCAAAATACCCCATAGATTTTTTTAAATACATTTTTTTAACTGCCTATTTTGGGGCATCATTAACTATGCACCGATTCAGGGGCTGCTGGCCCTTTAAATCTCGTGCTCCCTGCCCATCGAGCTTGCAACTCTATAATACAGTGCATTTACAAAGTTCACACAGCTAATATAACCCTCAAATGGATCTTTACAAGATGTTCATCATGTATGCTGCATGCATGCTTCGGGTCATGTGAGTATAGTATTTATTTTGGTGTTTATATTTGATTCTGAACGAGTTTGATAGTGCTCCGTGGCTAAAGCTAACATTACACACTTTTAGAGAGATTTATAAAGAATGAAGTTCTGTTTATGAATTATACAGACTGCAAGTGTTTAAAAATGAAAATAACGACAGTCTTGTCTCCGTGAATACAGTAAGAAACAATGGTAACTTTAACCAACAGTAGCCTACATTAGCAACATGCTAACGAAACATTTAGAAAGACAATTTACAAATATCACTAAAAATATCATGATATCATGGATCATGTCAGTTATTATTGCTCCATCTGCCATTTTTCGCGGTTGTTATTGCTTGCTTACCTAGTCTGATGATTCAGCTGTGCACATCCAGACGTTACTGGCTGCCCTTGTCTGATGCCTTTCATAATGTTGGGAACATGGGCTGGCATATGCAAATATTGGGGCGTACACCCCGACTGTTACGTAACAGTCGGTATTATGTTGAGATTCGCCTGTTCTTCGGAGGTCTTTTAAACAAATGAGATTTACATAAGAAGGAGACAATGGTGTTTGAGACTCACTGTATGTCATTTCCATGTACTGAACTCTTGTTATTCAACTATGCCAAGGTAAATTCAATTTTTGAATCTAGGGCACCTTTAAATATTAGATTGCTGCTGTTATAAACATTAAATCTGTCTACACATATAGTAGTATATTACATGCGAATATGTTAGAGGCAAAAAGAATCTGTATTAATAAAAAAAAGACAAGCGTAATTTCAGGCTAAATCATTCTCAGTCCATGGATGTCCTGACATTTTCTGCGAGCAAAAGAGAAATGTACTTGCATTGTAAACAGCTGATTTCACCTGTATACAGGCACATTTGTTGCACTCGTACTCGCTGCAGGCAAAAGACTGCATATTAAAAAGCAGAAAGAAAGAAAGGATAGTGAATGAGGCTTCTAAGTGTGAAAAAGTGCTGCAGGACAAACAGGGGCCACTAATGAACAAGACGTGAGGGCAACCCTCTGAGAAAAGTCAAGGTTAAATGTTCAAATGTGCACCTAATGGGACCATTCCACAGCAAATGGCTTTCCCTTAATTAATTCCATGGGACCGTTTAGGACTTCAGGCCTAAGTACTGGATTGTAGCTTATTTTATTTCCTCCTGTTGCCTTTGGTCCTCCACCATCAATCTCCGCTGGTTGATAAACAAATGAAGCAGCTCTTCTGATCCGATCTGGATTTTTGTCTCTCTATGGGGGATTCCCACATACCCGCTGGCTCTGTGTAATGCAAGTTTCTGAGAAGCTAACTTCATTTTGGCACCATGGGGACTGAAATCTAATTAAAGATAAACACTAGTGACATAACAAATAATTTTTTTGCTTTGTTCTACTTTATTTTATTTTTTATTTTTTTTCTCAAGCAGGAAGGGAAATTCCTGAGATGATATTAAGCTAACCTCTGCCACAGCTCAGCATAGCACAGCTTTCTGGGGCGATGGACCCGATGTCTCATTTCCTCTTCCCACAGTTTCCATTCCTGTGCTGTCCAGTTCACCCAGAAGGCGTGTGGTAGTCTCTTTGATCTGTCTTCGCAGTATATTTCTGGTTGGTTGTGTCAAAGTATGAACCGTTGTGGTCTGGCTTGAGGTGTTAATGAGGACGTAATAAAACAGCCAGGTCTCCAGAGGTCAGCGAGGTGCAACACCTTGCTGGGAGATGAACTGCTGTCCCAAAGCAAAGACCATGGGAATTCAAGGTTTGACTAGTAGGATTGGTAACTACATCATTCTGTGGGCAAAAAAAAAAGTCGTCTTTCCATTGATGGCCATTCAAAAGTAGCGGTGTATTCTGATTAATTTAATGTATTTAATCATTTATTTATTCTTTTAAAATATTTTTGTTTATTATTTATTAAATAATGATAATAAATATATTAAAACATTATATATATATATATATATATATATATATATATATATACACAATGTTTTACCAGTTATATTTATAATTATTATAATTATAAATATTATTATTATATATTTATAATTATTATATATTTATATTTTTTTCAGTTATAAATATAAAATCATTTTACTTAAATAGGCATTGGTCATTGGGATAAGAAAGATATCATGACTATATGTATTGGTTGGTATTAGACAGTGTTGGGGAAAGTTACTTTTAAAAGTAATGCATTACAGTATTGCGTTATACTCATAAAAAAGTATGTAAAAAAGTATGGACGTAGTTACTTTAGTTTAATAGTTACTTTGATTAATTTTGGCATTATCTGAC
>VTFQ01000017.1:30180549-30220549 GCA_036281575.1 Ancherythroculter nigrocauda
TTTCAATTAATTTTATACAAGAATACAATACAATAATATAAAACAATATAAAGAATACTTAATACACCTGGGAGATACATTTTCAGACTAAAAATGATAATGGAAGGTGCAAGGTGGATGTCAAGCGAGGGGCGCCCTTAATTTTTAGACATGACCATGGGACGTACAATAATGCCATGTCAGAAGATCTTAAAGGTCTTCTAGATGTATATGGGATAAGAAAATCTTTAAGATAAGATGGAGCCTGGTCATTAAGAGCTTTGGAAAGAAACAACAAAATCTTGAATCGGATCCTAAAATGGACCAGAAGCCAATGGAGAGGCGCTAAAATTGGGGTGACACGGTCATATTTCTTTGCCCTAGTCAACAGCCTTGGAGCTTTATTTTGAACCATCAGAAGGGGTGAATGGGATGAATGAGGAAGACCAAAATAAAGGGAATTACAATAGTCTAGACATGAAATAAGCATGAATAACCTTCTCCGCATCTTGAAAGGACAAAAATGTTTTAATTTCGTAAATTAATTTGCTTGGTTAAGCAAAATAAGTCCAGAAAGACACCAAGTTTTCTTTCCTGAGACTAAATTGAAGGGAAATGATTAATGAGCACATTGATAAGACCACCTCTCAATTTCGGAGGACTAAAGATGATTATTTCAGTTTTGTTTTTATTGAGTTGGAGAAAGTTTACAACCACTGTTTTATGTCCTCAAGACAGTCCAGCAAAGGGTGAATGGAATCGCCAGCTTTCAACGGCAAATAAAGCTGGGTATCATCAGCATAAAAATGAAAAGAAACATTATGCTTGCTAATAATACTCCAAAGTGAAGCATATACAAGTTAAAAAGAAACGGGCCCAGGATAGAACCCTGAGGTACTCCAGTAATAATTGAAGCTGAGGATGATGAAAACCTACCCAAAGTTATTGAAAAGGCTATGTCATGCTATGTTTTTTCCTTAGTCCATCAGGACAAAACACCCTTGCGCTGGCCTCCAGTCCAATAGAAACTATGTGAATAAACAAATAAAATAAATAGATTAATTATATATGCTATAAATAGCCCTGTAGTCAGACTATACAAACCAGTTCACCACCAACAAAATGCAGATCTATTCTATTCTATTCTATTCAAGGGTGTATCCAAATGTGGATTAAAGAACTGATCAATGCAAACCCATAATGTTCAACCCCGTCAGAGATGGTTATAGTTTGGTTTTATTAGGCATTATATTTTATGCTATTTAAAAGCAAAAAAAAAAGAAACGGGCCCAGGATAGAACCCTGAGGTACTCCACTAATAATTAGCTGAGGATGAGGAAAACCTACCCAAAGTTATTGAAAAGGCTATGTTATGCTATGTTTTTCTTATATACCCTTAATATTAAAAAATTCAAAAGACACCAGAGAGTGTTGTGAACCATCATGCATCCTGAAGTGACAGAAATCTCTGCATAAAAATATAAAGGATTTGCAAGAAAATATATGTAACTTCTAAATTATAATTTGATTTGATGTTAAATGACAGAACTAGCATCATCCGAATCAGCAGGTTCTTGTTTAGTTATTACTATATATCATCCACAATGAAAAACAAAACCAAATAGGCATATCATGACTGAGCACACAGCAAAATTGAACAAAACGGGACAGTGTTTAAGCCAATAAAGCTATGTATTTTACTATAATTATTATTAGTATAATTTTATTAAAATGCATAAATTAAAATTAGATGGGGTGGGATGTGGATGGTGGATAGCTTAATAATTATTCTGAACAAGTATGTTTTATTAAAAGTTTTTAAAATTGTAAAAAACAAACAAACAAACAAAAAAAACATTTTGGTTACACTTTATTTTAGGTTGTCCTTGTTACAGTGCAACTATACTGTACGCATATGGTACGGTTACCAGTTTTGGGGTAACAAATTACAAGTAATGTGAGTTACGTAACCAGATTACCTCTTTGTACTTGACGCTAATTTGCACAGTTGTAGATTTCTGAACTGCTTTAATATGAATCAGATACAGAATATTATCTAAAAGTGCAAAACAACCGCAAAAAATGTTTTAATTCTCCTCAGTTCCCACACTAAAATCACAGATTCCTGTCATAGAAACATCAACACATGATTTCTTTGTTGCAATTTTTCCATTTACAGATTCTGAAAAAGAAGAATGAGTCTTTCTGGTGTGTTTGTGTTTGGCAAAAATTGCAAAAACGAGTCTGAATCTTAGAGGCCTTGTTATCAAACAAAGCTGCTAATTTCGTTCTCTTTTTTTTAAAGATCGTCAATGGCCTGCACGGTAAGAGTGAAAACTATGTATTCCTTGAGACGTGCCTGGTTACCCCACTGGAATAGCAAATGTAAAATTAGTGAGAATGTGTGTATGAACGCTGTCGGTCAATTAGCGCTCGGGAGGCGAGAAGCCGCTGGCACCTGCTGCCATTCATCCCGAGCGCTCTGTTTCTCTCTCTCTCTCTCTCTCTCCACTTCAGAAGAAATAAAGTTGGAAATATGACAGATACATAACAGACATTTCTAATATCGACCTGCCATCTTCTCAATTCCACCCAGACCGGGTCTACAGGAGACAAAATACACATCGCACAATGTGAATTTAGGTTTTACATCTGTTTCAGTCTGAAGGAGGAAACATGAAATATCCTCTTCAAATGTTTTACCAACCATCCACTAACATTATTTTGTTTTGCTTCATCCCAGCACTCTACATTTTGGGGGTTCCCCTTATCTGACACAATCAGTTAATGAGATGATGATATACAAACATTTTGGAATAACTGAAATTAGAAGAAGTCTATTATGCTCACCAAGACTGCATTTATTTGATCAAAAATACAGTAAAAACAGTAATATTGTGATATATTATTACAATTTAAAAAAAATAGTTTTCTGTTTGAATATATTTTAAAACTTAATTTATTTCTGTGATGCAAAGCTGAATTTTCAGCAGCCATTACTGATTTGCTGCTCAGTTATTATCAATTATTGTTTGTTCTTAATTATAATATACTTCTTATTATCAATGTAGAATTTTTTTGCGGCCTAATATTTTTTTTTCAGGATTCTTTGATGAGGAAAGTTCAAAAGAACAGCATTCATTTGAAAATATCTTTTGTGAAATCTTTTGTAACATTATAAATGTTTTTACTGTCACTTTTGAACAATTTAATGCATTAATTAGTATTAATTTCTTTCTTTCTTTTCTTTTCTTTTCTTTTTTTTTTTTTTAAATCTTACAAAATCTCACAAAAATATGAAGAACATTTTTCAACATTGATAATAATAAGAAATGTTTCTTGAGCAGCAAATCAGCATATCAGAATGATTTCTGAAGGATCATGTGACACTGAAGACTGAAGTAATGATGCTGAAAATTCAGCATTCCCATCACAGGAATAAATTATATTTTAACATATATTCAGATAGAAAACAGTTATTTTAAATTGTAAAAATATTTCACATCATTACTGGATTTTTGATTAAATAAATGCACTGAAAAAAAAAAAGAATTGTTGGTTTAACTGAAAAAAGTCACCTGGTTGCTTTAAAATTTGAGTTCATTGAAATTAAAAAACTGAGTTAATGCAATGAAGGCAATTGGTTTAAAATACTATGTTATCTGAACCAGATTCATTATTGAAGTTAATTTGACAAAAGAAAAAATGTTGTGATAAATCATGAAAATATTTTTTTTACAGGGTGCACCATAGAGACTAAAAAAAAAACATAAAAAAAAAAAAATCAAAATTATTCAAAATTTGTGACTGGTAGTGTAAATCAGTGTGTAAAAAAAGTAAATGTGCAGCGCTGCCTTCCTCCAGAAGCATTTGTGGGCTGTGTACGTATGTCACGGAGGTGTGATTTGGCTCATTGTTTTACTTAATAAACCCGAGCGGAGTGCTGGATATACCATGCTTTTATTCGTATTGTCCCGTATGACCCCAAGTCTTTCACGGCCGCCTGTGTGAGCCTGCTGTCGGGCGGATCGATAATCCTCCCGAGGTTTATCCATACGTGGTATTCTAATGTCAGAGAGCAGGCCCCAATTGATAATGATAAATATTTTGCCGGAAGATTAGGTGAAGGGAGCGTGTCATGGAGGAGCTCTATATTCCAGCCCCGGTAACCTCTGGCTCCGTGCGGCGGATCGGGACTCATCCATCCGAGTGTCAATGGCTGTCTTGTCGAGAACATCAGTGAGTAAACACGGCGGACGGGGACGGCGCACCAGCTCTCGACAGAGACCCCCAACGGACACCCCCCTCCCCATCCTCCGTCCTGCTGTTCCTACTTTGTCCTCCATCAATCACCGCCATTGTGTCCTGGATGTTAGATAGAGTCACTTAATATCCTCTTCTTCATCTGTCCGCTCCGGCGGCACATGATGCGCCTGCGAGAGCCGAAGGACATTGTGTACGGATGGGGGACGAGGGAACCAGGGACTGGTGTCCTAAAATATGTGTGTGTGTGTGAGAGAGAGAGAGTCCTGTAAACAAAAAATATGCACTGGTTAACACATGCATGTTTTTGCTTTAAACATGAAATCTTATTTAAATAATAATAATAATAATAATTTGCTAAATTCTTTGGAAATTATAGATTTTCACTAAATAAATAAATAAATAAATAAATATATAATAAAATAGTAACAATAAAACAAAAATGAATAAAAATAATAGTCTTTGTGGAATTAAAAAGCCGTAATCATAATGTCTCAAGGTTGGTTTACGCTACACAAAGTATTTTGAGGTTTTAATTGGAAGCTACTATACTTTCGGAGTCCATTTATAGTCCCCAAAGAGCAAGCTTATGTGTTTAATTTACTTACAATTAAAAATGATGCAATCTGATAAAGATCTGATAAAGCAGGTGTGCTTTGTAAACGCATTAACTTTTTTGAGTTAATTGGCTGCAGTTGGTTCAAACTAAAAAATATAAAAGGAAAAATAAAAGATGTAGACTTAATTGTCTCAATTTACAGGTATTTAAAAATGACATGAAATAAATGCAAATAAAGAAACAAGTCAGCAGCGGTGTGTAGGACTGCAGCACAGACCCGACCCGACTGAGGCTTCCCGCTGTGCCTCAATATTGACTCTTACAATTAGCGTCAATATCAGAGCTATTAGTGACCATATTATTGTGGGATTGAAATCAAAGTGAATTCATAATGACTACAGCAAACAGCACGACACGGTTAAAGGGCGGAGCGATTTGAAAAATAGCCCTTTCATTTCATAAAGCCTTCTTAACAAATAATAAATTGACCTCTTAATAAATGGTGCAATGTTCAAACCTTGAGCAGCCGCTTAACTAATTAGGATTAAATTCCAGTATATTAGAACTCGCTAATTTGTCAATTAAAAAATACTTAGCGACCATGGCATTGAATTAAACATTAGACATATCTGAGGACCTCCCCATCTCGATGCGTTCCCTTGTAAAAATGACAAAAACAAAGCCTTTTATACTGGCTGTAAAATACAGATGACCAATTTTCAAATGAAGAGATTGTGTGTGAAAAGAAACTGTCATACATGTTCCCAAACCTCATCTACGTGATTTATGGAGTTAAACAGTCACCTCTGAATGATGCTCTTTCATGTGCCCTCCGAGTTTAAGCCCCTGTTTAAAATGGAGACATCACCTATCCCGCCCGGCCCACCATTTGTTTATGGAAGATTTTTTGACAAATAGGCAGCGCTGCCACGCGTGGATGGCCGCCCTCATTCCGCGCACGGCTTGTTTACAGCGCCGAGACCATTTCCACGGATTAAACAAATCACACATACATTGGCCGAGAACAGGTGAGCAAGATAAACGCGCTTTTCCACGGATCACCTTCCTGGCCTTTAGGTCACATGAAGAGGCTTTGTTTAAGAGCAATGCAAAGAATAACAAGTCTTTTAAAAAAAAATAAAAAATTACATTTTTTGTTAAAAAAATATGTATGTAATGATAATATTCTTAATCTTATATGAAGGATATATTATATGAATATTTAAAAAAATATATATATTAATATACACTATGTTAATCAACCACTAAGTTGAATCAACCACTATCATGATGCTAATGATAATAATAATATTCTTATTCTTATATGAATTACATACTAAATAAATATTTTTTGGAAAAAAATATTAATATGCAATATTTTGAATTAACCACTACCATGATGTAAAAATATAAGTATGCCTAAAACATTTTTTGTTTGCTGCACTTCATAGGGTATGTGTTTTATAATAATAATAATAATAATAATAATAATAATAATACTAATAATAATTAATTACATAATATCTGAATATTTTTGCTATATATATATATATATATATATATATAGCACTTCATAGGGTATGTGTTTTATAATAATAATAATAATAATTAATTACATAATATCTGAATATTTTTGCTATATATATATATATATATATATATATATATATATATATATATTAATGTGCATTGTTATGCTTGATAAACTATCATAAAAAAACTTTTTTTGCTGCACATCTGGAGAATAGGCTGTTTAATAATGATGATAATAATAATAATAATGATGATAATATTATTATTCTTATATAAATAACATATTAATATTTTTGTAAAAAAAAAAATCTGAATATATAATATGTTTTCAGCACTTTAGAAGAATAGGCTATGTGTTTTATAATAATAATTTTACATGAATGACATGATATATGAATATTTTTGTAAAAAAAATATTAATATATAATATGTTTGCTGCACTTCAGAAGAATAGGATATGTGTTTTATAATAATAATAATAATCTTATTTTATATGAATGACATGATATATGAATATCCTTGTAAAAAAAAATATTATTTTGTATAAAAATAATAACATACGGTTACTTATGCATCATCTGCAATCATGATGTAGAATAGGCTATGTGTTTTATAATAATAATAATAATGTTATTTTTATAAGAAATAACATAATATATGAATATTTTTGTAAAAATATAATAATAATAATGTGCACTGTTACTTATGCATCATCCACTATCATGAGGTAAAAATATAAATAAGCCAAAAACATTTTTGCTGCATTTCAGGAGAATAGGCTATTTGTTTATTAATAACAATAATAATAGTAATATTTTGTCTGTTTTTAGGTGGAATGCCTATACGTTTTCCTCCCATCCTCCTGATATCAGTGCGCATCTCGTAGTTTCGTTCACATTTCACAGTACGTTTGGGAACGGCCTCTGCTGTGGGAGCTGTGATGAGCCTCTCTAAAGAGGGAAACGCATCCCATCAGCTTCCATCAGATTTCACGACAGTTAGAGCTGCGATTCATGACACATAATGTAATAGCAATGAAAGAGTTCCTCTGAACGGCGGGAGCCTCTCGAAGTAGGCCTAGATCAGGAAAATATTGTATAAATTTCTCTCTAATTTATTTCATCATTCCACATTAGGGACATATGAATTGTTCAAATTCGATAACAAGTACTCAGTTCAGTTCATTATGTAAGATAAATTAGACTTCGATAAAAATGCAGCGGCGCACAGTGGTTCCTTGAATGAAATGTAATTTGCGAGAGAATTTGTTTTATCTGTCACAAATATTCCCAATTAGCGGGCGTAATTATTTGATAGTTTCTGCAATTATGGCCTGAACTGGTGGATTTGGAACAGTGTGGGACCGTAATTGGCCTAAATGCGATATTTTGCATATTTGCATAATGAGGAAATTGGTAGAAAATTGTGTTCACCCATTTGTGAAAAATCCTATGAATTTTATGAATTTGAAAGGTCTGCTCCTAGAGCCAGTGACTTTGCCTGCTGCTCCCGAAGGAGGAACTGCAGTGGAGCGGGCAGAAAGCCAAGAACAGAGGAGGAGAAAAGAGCAGGAGGAAAGAAAGAGTGAAGGGGGATGTCAGAGAGAGAGAGAGAGAGAGAGAGAGAGAGAGAGAGAGAGAGCGAGAAATAGTAACCCTGGTCCCTCAGTCGTTCATAATAGTCCTTCAGTGATGAGAGCATAGAGATTCATGATTAGCAGCGAACAGTGTTCTTTAGATAGAAAGATAGATAGATAGATAGATATAGATAGATAGATAGATAGATTGATAAACAGACAAACCGATAGATAGATAGAAAAACAGATAGATAGATAGAAAAACAGTCAGATAGATAGATAGATAGATAGATAGATAGATAGATAGATAGATAGATAGATAGATAGAAAAACAGACAGACAGACAGATAGATATAGATCGATAGATAGAAAAACAGATAGATAGATAGATAGATAGATAGATAGATAGAAAAACAGACAGACAGATAGATAGATAGATAGAAAAACAGACAGACAGATAGACAGACAGACAGACAGACAGACAGACAGACAGACAGACAGACAGACAGACAGATAGATAGATAGATAGATAGATAGATAGATAGATAGATAGATAGAACAACAGACAGATAGATAGATAGATAGATAGATAGATAGATAGATAGATAGATAGATAGATAGATAGATAGATAGATAGATAGATAGATAGATAGATAGATAGAAAAACAGACAGATAGACAGACAGATAGATAGACAGATAGATAGATTGATAGATAGAACAACAGATAGATAGATAGATAGATAGATAGATAGATAGATAGATAGATAGATAGATAGATAGATAGATAGATAGATAGATAGATAGATAGATAGATAGATAGATAGATAGAAAAACAGACAGACAGACAGATAGATAGATAGATAGATAGATAGATAGATAGATAGATAGATAGATAGATAGATAGATAGATAGATAGATAGATAGATAGATTGACATATGACAGACAGAGATACAGACAGACAATGATAGAATGATAGACAGATATAGAACAACAGATAGAACGACGGACAGACAGATAGAATGATAGATCGACAGATACAACAACAGACAGATAGAAAGGTGATCTGTAAGGACTACCACTGTGGCTTCAAACTTTCCAATATAAATATGTAAATTACATGCAAATGATTGTTCTCTATAAAAACATTTCCATTAACTCCAACAGAAAAATCCTAACTGTAATGGCACTTATGATAATGCATAAATTAGTTCAAAATAATATTCAATATCTCATGGAAGGCATTACTGTTATTGCTTCTGCCGCCGCTGTTGTTGTTAAAACAGTGATTAAGCGTCTGAGAGTGTCTGTGAAAGACACATGTTGATGGGCCGTCATAACTTCATGATGGTTTAACGCTGTTGCTCACACCAGCAGCACTTGACGTGTGACAGGACTGCTGCTCACGTTTTGATTTATCAGCAAAATTAATTTCTCTTGACATTTCCTGTAAACCTCTATCCTCTTGATTTCTCTGCCATTTGGCGGCTTATCCACTTCATTAAAAAGAACAATAATTAAAAAAGAGACAAAACCAACAACACAGGTCATGATAACTTTCATTAATAATGTGAGTATTACTGTGAATATTAAATATTATTATTACATTATTAAATAGTAATATTAGACTAATATGATAGCATAACGTGATATAATGTTATGTAGGCTTAATGCTTAACAGATGAATTACTTAATGTAAAAAAATTATATATATATATACACATTCATACATACATATATAGCTTACATACACACACATACATATATATATATATATATATATATATAGTGTATATGGGTCATTGACATGTAAAAAAAAAACATAATGGAGATATAATTAATTTTGAAGTTTTATTAAGTGTTAACAATGAGATTATGTAGTTTTTATAATCAATTAACACTGCTTTTTGTAATTTTTTACAAGATGGACAAAATTTGTCACCAAAAAAGTCATTCGGTTTAACCAAAATTTTGGTTTTACCGAATGACGATATTTTCAAATAATGCCACAGGCTGATATCTAGCTAGCTAGCAAAAGGACAATGAAACATTTTGTATTTAGTACAAGTTTTTAAAATATTACAACATTTTCCATGTTTTATAGCTGTTGTACCGAATGACCTGATGTTTTGGGACATGCGTATGAGCAAGTGAAAACATGAAGAGAGAGTTAGTCACTTTGCTTCATGACCATGTGGTCCTTTGCAGGTGTCTGAATGATGTCACATCCTATCACATGATATTGACCACATGACTTGATCCAAAATGGTCCCTTTATATTGGTTACTCCAAATGACATCAATAAAATTCATTTTTCCAGACATTCTTTCTTGTAACAAAACAACAACTTCTACAAATAATTTTAATACCATTTTGCACTATGTTGATATATGATGTTATAAAATCATGCCAGAATAAAAAATATATACATTTATTACATTTTAAGATATTTTAATCACAAATCAAATGGCTGTATTTGCCTTTGGACGGTTAAACCGAATGACCTTTTAACACTTCAAAATCTTTAAAATACATTTATATGTAGCAAAATATAATTAAAACCTTTTTGATTCAGTAAAAGAGATGTAGTTGTACTACCTCATATACTTTGGATGTCATATCTTTGTTTTTTATTATTATTAAGGACTTTGGACAAAAAAATGACCCGTCATTATATATATATATATATATAAATGAGCAATATCACACGAGTAGCCGTGCGATATGGCTGTATATAGGTAGGTAATCACAGCGTGCTGATATACAGCCATATCGAACGGCTACGAGTGTGATATTGCGTTTATACAACAGTTCCACGGCACGAGTGTGTAAATAAATAAGAAGAACAACGGAGTGTCTTTAAAACCCTCTTTTGTGCAGCACTACTTCCTTCCGCCACGGATTCAAATCTCAATTTGACAGTTGGACCAAGCCTCCGTTACTAATTCTAAAACGTCACTTTAGAACTAGTAACGAAGGAACGTTTCAAAACTCAAGTTGTCAGTTGGACCAAGCCTCCGTTACTAACTCTAAAACGTCACTTTAGAACTAGTAACGAAGGAACGTTGAGTCGCTTCATTGAAACACATTGAATTTTGTACAGTATTAGAGAGAGAGAGAGAGAGAGAGAGAGCGAGAGAGAGAGAGAGAGAGAGTAGGCTATTACCTGTGTCTGGTATATTGCATTACATTCATTCTTCAAGTCGATGTCCATAATATTATATCCTTTATACAAGTCCGTTTGAATGTCCGCTGAGGAAAGCGATCTTTGTATTTGTCCTTTTTTACATCCATTACACCACAGCACTAAAACAACTTCCTTTTGCAAAAGTTCCTTTCAATTTAAAAGTCTCTTGTGCTTCACTGACTCATTCTCCTGTAAAGTGTTGCCGCCATCTAATGGCGTATTAATGTAATGTTCACTCAATCCATATTACTTAATGGACATATTTATATAAAATAATATTTATTGAACAACAAATAAGCACAATTGTACAGTTCAGTCAAACAAAGCACTAGTTATTAAAAAAAAAAAAAAAAAGGTCACCATTTACGCTGGTATGTGGGTTTTACAAATATTTAACGAATGAAAATGATTTTAAAGAGCTTGTGACAAAACCTCCTAACTCCATTGGATCCTCAAACTGTCAATCAAGCCTCATTAATCTGCCTCACCTCCTGAATGAAGTGCGCACGCAGTTTGGACATCTCCTCTGTGCAATGCAAAGGTAAATAAAGATCTGATGTTTGAAAAAAAAAAATTGTAAAGCGTTTTCTTTACTCAAAAAACCATATGTTTATAAAGTTTAATGTTTTACGTATTTGAAGAGCGGAGAAGA
Organism: Ancherythroculter nigrocauda; assembly: GCA_036281575.1. Lineage (NCBI taxonomy): Eukaryota > Metazoa > Chordata > Actinopteri > Cypriniformes > Xenocyprididae > Ancherythroculter > Ancherythroculter nigrocauda. Next base: position 30,192,298 of record VTFQ01000017.1, read on the forward strand.
GTCTAATATGTCCCGTCTAGTTGTAGCCAATATGCTATATAAGGATGTAACGTAACGTTTATTATTATCAAATTTAATATAGCACATTTCGACTTGCTCTGGAACAAATAATAGATTAATAAGACCAAAGATTGCCCGTTCTATGTACTCAAATTGAATTATGTCTCATGTTTAACCACTATAAGAGCCAGCGGCAAATCCCCGAGGCACTGGCCGAGATGAAGCTGTTCTCGGCGGTTACAGAAGCACTGAACGGCCGCTGACGCCCTGGAGCTCGCATCTCCGAAAACGTCAGAACAAATTGTAAAATAGGCGCTGTTATTAAATATGAGTCACATATTTCAGGTCTAAACAACTACATTCGCGCCTAAAAACTATTAAAACTACAGTTCGTGGTACAAGAAGTAGTATTTGTAAAAATTACGGTTGATTTGATCGGCCGCCATGACGGTCACTTCAAGCGGAGTGATACAAACGGTGAAAAGGCAGTAGGAGTGCTGTTATCACTGAAATATCGCATGGCTATCAACCAATCAGATTCGAGAACCAGACAGAACTGTTGTATAAATATATATATATATATATATATATATATATACATATACATACATGTGTGTATATAGCATATTTTAATAAAAAACAAAGGGTGCCTTATATACACACACATACATACATACATACATGTATATAGCATATTTGAATATTATAAATATTGTTATAAATGTTTTAAAATATATATTTTGAATATCTTCTTAAAAAACAAAAACAAAGGGTGCCTTAAAAGTTCTTTAAATATATTATACATAATGCATTTCCATACGCATCAACTACATCCGTTTAGTATCATATAATGCTTCCTCATGACGTATTAATGCAAGTTATCATAAAGTGCTATCAAAACATGTCACATTTATGATATGTACGGATCACCACTCGAGACAAGCCACCAAAGCAAACACCACTGCTTCAATAATAGCCCGAAAGAGGAGGATAAAGCTCATATATACAGACTCTCATATAAAATATCGCTCAGCGTTGGCCCATCCACTCAGTGCCAGCCATAAAGGGCTTGCAGTAATGATCCCCGCCATTTCATGGGGTATTACACCATAATGATGATAGCGCTGCCATTTGCATCCCAACCATCAGCCACCTTCATCTTTACCTCGCACCACCGAATTTATAGAGCGACAATATCGAAAAAAAGCAGCCTGGAATAATATAACCCACGCTTAGTGTCACCGGGGGAGATTTATATATAAAAGACAGGGCTCACCGTCATAACCGAACAGTGTGTGTGTGTGTGTTTGAAAGAGAAGGAAAAATGAGGAGGTAAAATAAAAAGATAAAGGTTGTAGTAGTAAGAATGGAGGGTGTGAGGGAGAAAAAGAGAGAGTGGGAGGTGGATGGAGGAAATAAGCAGATGAAGATGTACACTAAAATCCTCCAATGACAGCCCATAAAGGATGATAGGGGTTAGGATAGGGATTGGGGGAGGAGGAGGAGGTGTTGTCGAACGTAAAAATGTCCCTCAAAAACAACACGCACACACTCCATAAAAGTGTTCCTCGGCAGATAATTCGCAACAAGCAACCTGTGCAAACAGCGTATACACACACGAGCGCAAACACAAACAGACACACAACGCTCTCTTCCCTCCTTCGCACACAAACCCTCAGTGTATTTTACCATGGGAGTTAATGGGAATGAAATACCTCAGTGGATGAGTGCAGATGTGTTTGATACAAATAGTCATTTTCCTATTTGCTGGCTCATTGACTTTGATGAATGATGGGAGTTTGGGAGGACGCATGATGAATGGCAGCACCTTGGCTCCATTGCATGCCCTATTGATTCTCTTTCTTTATTACTGCTGCAACCCAGCTGCCTGATGCCGCTCTCTCTCTCTCTCTCTCTCTCTGGAAGAGAGGGGAGATGGGAGGTTTGGCTTTCTTTAGGGAGCGAGAGGGTGCAGAGGTGCTGTGTGTGTGTGTGTGTGATAGGCTGGCACTGTGGGAGGCTGCTTTTGAGCAGGTATGTTGGTAGTGTTTAATCATAAACCTCGACTTATGGTGAGTTGCAGGTTTGCACGAGTCTCCATTCTGACTGCTTTAGCAAAAGGTTAACTTTGACTCATTGATATATTCAGATGTCAACAGCAAACAACCATACAAAGATCAAATCAACGGCAGATGGACACAGACCCGCTCTACATTTATTCTTGTTTGAGAAGCCATTTCACTCGGATACACACCGATCAGGCATAACATTATGACCACCTTCCTAATATTGTGTTGGCCCCCCTTTTGCTGCCAAAACAGCCCTGACCTGTCGAGGCATGGACTCCACTAGACCCCTGAAGGTGTGCTGTGGTATCTGAACCAAGATGTTAGCAGCAGATCCTTTAAGTCCTGTAAGTTGTAAGGTGGGGCCTCCATGAATCGGGCTTGTTTGTTCAGCACATCCAACAGATGCTCGATTGGATTGAGATCTGGGGAATTTGGAGGCCAAGTCAACACCTCAAAGTTGTTGTTGTGCTCCTCAAACCAGTTATGAAGTTCTGATGCTCACGTGCCCACTGTTGGCACTTTCGGCGGTGGACAGGGGTCAGCATGGGCAGTCTGACTGGTCTGCTGCTATGCAGCCCCATACGCAACAAACTGCGATGCACTGTGTATTCTGACACCTTTCTATCAGAACCAGCATTAACTTCTTGAGCAATCTGAGCTACAGTAGCTCGACTGTTGGATCAGACCACACGGGCCAGCCTTCGCTCCACATGCGCATCAATGAGCCTTGTCCACCCATGACCCTGTTGCCGGTTCACCACTGTTCCTTGGACCACTTTTGATAGATTCTGACCACTGCAGACTGGGAACACCCCACAAGAGCTGCAGTTTTGGAGATGCTCTGACCCAGTCATCTAGCCATCACAATTTGGCCCCTGTCAAACTCGCTCAAATCAGTGTACGTCACAATATAGGCAAGAAACGACTATCGCAACTTCCAGCGCCATTACTCCAGTCTTCAGTGTCACATGATCCTTCAGAAATCATTCTAATATGCTGATTTGCTATGCATCCTTCCTGAATAAAGCTATTAATTTCTTATTAATCCAAACTTTTGGTAAATAGTAAATAGCAAATAACAATACTTCTAAAAAGAAGAGTTACCATCAGATATGTCAAGGTGGTCTGGAAGATGACCTTGAACTTTAGTTTCCACATTTTCTCGTTAAATATGTTGTATTTTGATTGAACGTGTAAATCATACAAGAATGTTAAGTGTTGTGTAGGAGCTAGTGCTTGAACTTTTTCTCACTTTGATGGACAGTAAGTTTGAAATCAGGCACGTTTTATGTGAAGAGACTATTAAAAAAATCATAGTTGCTCTGCATACATACTTTGCAGAAGTTAATGAATTTGTGCAATATTTTCAAATGTCAAATATAGATGATTAAGGTAATTGTTCCTAAAATGGAAATACATTAAAGGAACACTCCACTTTTTTTGAAAATAGGCTCATTTTCCAACTCCCCTAGAGTTAAACAGTTGAGTTTTACCGTTTTCGAATCCATTCAGCCGATCTCCGGTTCTGGCGGTACCACTTTTAGCATAGCTTAGCATAGTTCATTGAATCTGATTAGACCGTTAGCATCGCGCTTAAAAATGACCAAAGAGTTTAGATATTTTTCCTATTTAAAACTTGACTCTTCTGTAGTTAAATTGTGTACTAAGACCGACGGAAAATAAAAAGTTGTGATTTTCTAGGCTGATATGGCTAGGAACTATACTCTCATTCTGGCGTAATAATCAAGGAACTTTGCTGCCGTTCCATGGCTGCAGCAGTGCAATGATATTACGCAGCACCCGTGAGCCCCTGCTTGCACAGGGAACGTGCCTTGCAACCATGGAGACGTTTGTGAGAGACGCTGCGTAATATCATTGCACTGCTGCAGCCATGGAACGGCAGCAAAGTTCCTTGATTATTACGCCGGAATGAGAGTACAGTTCCTAGCCATATCAGCCTAGAAAATCGCAACTTTTCATTTTCCGTCGGTCTTAGTACACAATTTAACTACAGAAGAGTCAAGTTTTAAATAGGAAAAATATCAAAACTCTTTGGTGATTTTTAAGCGCGATGCTAACGGTCTAATCAGATTCAATGAACTATGCTAAGCTATGCTAAAAGTGGTACCGCCAGAACCGGAGATCGGCTGAATGGATTCGAAAACGGTAAAACTCAACTGTTTAACTCTAGGGGAGTTGGAAAATGAGCCTATTTTCAAAAAAAGTGGAGTGTTCCTTTAACTAATAGAAAAAGACGGCAGTGGTTTTACCATTTACTCACACTCCATATAATGTTATGACAACACTCTTTATAAATCACTCAAGGGTTACTGTATGAAAACATGAGGTCAGGTATCATGTGATATCAATCTCATACCAGCACAGAGATGCTTGTTGAAGATGTAGCCATAATTAGCTACATCTTCAACAAGCATCTCTGTGCTGGTATGAGGTATGATAGACCTTTGATAGACCTATGATAGACCTTTAAGTCTCTATCATATTCTGGTCTCTATATGGCACAGGTCCCTCATAGAGACCAGAATATGATAGAGACTTAAAGGTGCAATCGAACGTTTTTTTTACAAGATGTAATATAAGTCTAAGGTGTCCCCTGAATGTGTCTGTGAAGTTTCAGCTCAAAATACCCCATAGATTACTTTTAATTATTTTTTTTAACTGCCTATTTTGGGGCATCATTAGAAATGCACAGATTCAGGCTGCGGCCCCTTTAATTGCTCGCGCTCTCCGCCCCCTCCCGAGCTCTCGACTCTATCATTGCATAAACAGAGTTCACACAGCTAATATAACCCTCAAAATGGATCTTTACAAAGTGTTCGTCATGCATACATCGGATTATGTGAGTATAGTATTTATTTGGATGTTTACATTTGATTCTGAATGAGTTTGATGGTGCTCCGTGGCTAACGGCTAATGCTACACTGTTGGAGAGATTTATAAAGAATGAAGTTGTGTTTATGCATTATACAGACTGCAAGTGTTTAAAAATGAAAATAGCGACGGCTCTCTTGTCTCTGTGAATACAGTAATAAACGATGGTAACTTTAACCACATTTAACAGTACATTAGGAACATGTTAACGAAACATTTAGAAAGACAATTTACAAATATCACTAAAAATATCATGTTATCATGGATCATGTCAGTTATTATTGCTCCATCTGCCATTTTTCGCTGTTGTTCTTGCTTGCTTACCTAGTCTGATGATTCAGCTGTGCACAGATCCAGACGTTAATACTGGCTGCCCTTGTCTATTGCCTTGAACATGAGCTGGCATATGCAAATATTGGGGGCGTACATATTAATGATCCTGACTGTTACGTAACAGTCAGTGTTATGTTGAGATTCGCCTCTTCTTCTGAGGTCTTTTAAACAAATGAGATTTATATAAGAAGGAGGAAGCAATGGAGTTTGAGACTCACTGTATGTCATTTCCATGTACTGAACTCTTGTTATTTAACTATGCCACGGTAAATTCAATTTTTAATTCTAGGGCACCTTTAAGGGCAGACTCTGTTGACTTAAGCAACCTCCTAGCAATGACACAATACACACTAGCAACCAGGGTGGTGGTGCCCATTCAGAAATGAATTGACACTGCCTTTTAAAATTCAATTAAATTCCCAAATTGAAGTTGAATTTGAGTTGAGGTAATAAACATGATGCAGAACTAAAATTTGAATTCAAGGAAATTAAAGGGTTAGTTCACCCAAAAACTGAAATTTCTGTCATTAAGTACACACCCTCATGTTGTTCCACACGTAAGACTTTCGTTCATCTTCGGAACACAAATTAAGATATTTTTGATGAAATCTGAGGGTTTCTGAAGCACACATAGGCAGCAACATCATAGTACCTTTTGAGGTGAAAGGTAGTAAAGACATTGTTAAAACAGTCAACGTGACTGCAGTGGTTCAAACTTAATGTTATGAAGCGACGAGAATACTTAAAACAAAACAAAAATAACTTTATTTAACAATTTGAACAGTTGTCGTATGCAGTTGATGTAGTGAACTCAGTTTAGCGCTTCTGTGTTTACGTCCGAACGCCAACTAATTATTGGCTGGCATCACATGCATGCATCATGCTGCTCACGTGAACAGCTCCTGCCAATACTGAGCCGGCATTCAGACGCGAACTGTGTTCACTACATCAGCTGTGTATGACAACAGTTCAAATTAGTTGTTATTTTTGTTTTGTTTTTGTGCACAAAAAGTATTCTCGTCGCTTCATAACAGTGGTTAAGATTGAACCACTGCAGTCACGTTGACTATTTTATAGTGGTGGGCATAGATTAATTTTTTTAATCTAGATTAATCTCACTGTAATCTTGGAATTAATCTAGATTAATATAGATTAAAATGGCTCATTTGAATTCTGCCGAAAACATTCAGAATATGTGTGCTACCCAAATAATGACTAAAAGTAATCCGCCATTTTGTCCGACAAAGCAGTCAGGAGTTAGAAGATTAACCTCGGTGGAGTTAAACTTGAAAAATTGTGTATATTGACATCTTTCCGCGTTTGAAACAACATTGATTCTCATGTTCATTCATGTTTATTTGATGCTATAAATGGACTCGTAGTAAGAGATGAGCGGTTTACGAGCCTCTTGAGCTGAGGCGCTACAGCAATCTGTCACGACACATTAAAGAGCAACAAAACGGTTTTTATTGTTTGAATTTCTTTAAAAAACTACAGTTTTAAAGCTGGGACTTTGTTTAATATCATAAGTAACCTGCTCTGTCTTGTCTGCCAACGTGTTGCCAGTGTCCTCTTTGCTCCGTGATGCATTTAGCATTTAGCATTTATCAGCGTGTGGCGCGCCAGGGCTTGTCGGACAAAGCAACAGTAACTAAGGGGGGCGGGTCTTTGCGAAGGGTCAATTCGGCTAGGTATACATCCGCGCTAAAATATCAAGGTGAAAGTCATCATAGCTTGCGTAGTATAGACCCAGCTCCCAACCCAACTTTGAGAATTGATTAACGGCGATATTTTTTTTATCGCCCGATAAGAGTCTCACGTTAACGCAGCACGTTAACGCCGATAACGGCCCACCACTACTATTTTAACAATGTCTTTAATACCTTTCACCTCAAAAGGTACAATGATGTTGCTGCCCTGCCTATGTGTGCTTCAGAAACCCTCGGATTTCATCAAAAATATCTTCATTTGTGTTTCGAAGATGAACAAAGGTTTTAAGGGTTTGGGACGACATGAGGGTGAGTAATTAATGACAGAATTTTCATTTTTGGGTGAACTAACCCCTTTAAGTTAACAATGCATTGAAATTTGTACAACTAATTTTAAGGTCAAGACATACTTTGAATCCTAGCTTGGCAAAACCTTGTTTAAAATGTTTGGGGGGAAAAAAACTTTAAAAAGCATTGATGTTTAAAGGTTTATAAGCCTTATGGATAGAGGACTGATGGAATGATGGATGGATGGATGGATGGATAAACAGATAGATAGATAGATAGATAGATAGATAGATAGATAGATAGATAGATAGATAGATAGATAGATAGATAGATAGATAGATAGAACAATAGTGCAAATGTGGTCAAATAATATGAGTCAGTTGAACATGCCCGTAGGCAGGGGGGGGTTCGGGTGGTTCGAACGAACCCCCCCTCACTGCCAAAGGTCCAGAATTTAAGTCGTTTTTTTTTTTTGTTTTTTTTTTATGTGATTATTGTCATCATTTTTTTAATCAATGCTTGTGACAAATATTCTGGGTTGCTGTTTCAAATTAATATGATACATTATTGTAGCTGGACGTGTGTGTGTGCTGCGCGTGCAGTTCAGAGAGTTCTCGCAATACACTTTTCAAAGCAACGGTGAAGAAGCATCGCCTGAATGATGGGGGGTAGGCCTACTGTGCTCGAAGAGTGAACTCAAGAATTGCTCGCGCAAATGCGGCGACGCGCGCTGCATATTACTTTATTAACTAAAGCGCAAAAGAACCTATGGGCATGCACCGTCGTTATTATGTTGTAAATTAAGTCATGAAATTACCAAACGTGATTAAAGCTGCCTCAAAACTGTGCATGCCTGTATGTATTTGTTGACATGGTTTTAAAGATTGTTATCCAATTTGTTGGCCTTAAAACGTCTTAAAATGCATATACGTACACCAAGGAAATCAAAATTTTCTCGGAGGAGCATGCACCCGAACCCCCCTAGCATTTTGTGACCTCGGTAAATATAAAACCCTGCGTATGGCCCTGCTTCTTTTCTATCTAACGAAATCAAAGGTAATCATGTATTTATCCAGTTGTGCGTGCTTTGGGATTAAACTTTGTATGCACTGTAATCAATATATATATAATATATATATATATATATATATATATATATATATAGCATAAAAAAATAAAAAAATAAAAAATGGTACATGAGGAAGCAGTAATGCAGTAAATATTTTAGGTGCATCAAAAAGCGTGCTCGTCAAGATACCAGCAGACAAGCTAACCCAGCACAAATTAGTGCATAAAAGGTAACCAAAATGAAGTATTTGAACCTCATAATTAAATACAAAAGGAGGAGAAAAACTGCAAAAAGGTCCACTTTTTGAAAAAAAGAACCCCCCCTTTCAATAGGCTGGCTACGGACCTGTTGAATACATTTTGAGTGCGAGTCAGTTTGTGTGTGTGTTTGTAGTCCAGGCGGTCTAAGTCTGACGAGACTCAACACAAACTCAGTAAGGCTCCGTCACACACTCTGCTCGGGTCACTGCTGTTGCCCACAGCAACGACAGGCAGCAAAACGCACCTCTAAAACCTGCACTGTCAAGCAGTCACATCTGAAAGCTGACTTACAGGCCTATTCCACAGCTCAGTGCTCCAACACACACACACACACACACACACTGCGGTCCAACACACAATCATCAGACTTGCACAGATGTATATTTTTTATCTTCATATTTCTAGTAATTTCAACTATATTTCTCATGATTGCAACTTAATTCTCGTAAACACACATTACATCTCTCTGCGTGACTTTATATCACAACTGCAACTTTATTTCTTATTTTAATCTCACAGTTGGGGTTTATTTTTAAGTTTTTACTCTGAGGTGGAAATGAGCTTCATTACTGTAAAAGTGTGCTGTTACTTCAAACAATCAGACTTAAAATATACATCTTAACACCCCCAAAAATCTCATAGACTTACACTGAAGGAATGAGCCGTTATACTCATCCTATAGCAACAAACTAATTTGTGATATAAAACAAATTTACATATTTTCAAGGAAAAAATAACAAATGAATTAAATGTTTTTGTCACAGCTAAGTACATGATGGTGCTCTGACCCAACACACCAGTTTAATATAACTGAAGCGGCTTATATGCAACTGGAACATAGACATGATTAACGGTCTTAGTAACTGTTAGAAAATGTTATTTTGACTATAATAAATGTTAAGGCATATATTTGGTTTAAAAAGTTGTAAGACGAGTGGTCATGACTTGAAGATATAGTCCGTTTTGCAGACACCTGCAGGTTTACATGGCTGTCAATCACTCACTGATCCCCAGGAGTGGCTGACAGCAGGAGAGGGGAGGGATCGATGACTTGAGCTGATACAGAGTAATTAGCTAAATCACTGGAATCAAAATGACTATTGAACGAGCGTGCGTCTGTCTGACCAAAGAGAGCACGAGAGTCTTTAAAACACCTCACATCAAGAGACAGGCTGTCAGATGCAATAGGTCAGGTGCTACTTTTAGTTCTTTCTGTTTGATTTGATTACTACGGAGAGTCTCAGAAGACTAAGTTATGAATTTAAGACCTCATTCTGTTGTTGGTCTCAGGACGCCTAATGAGTCGTGCTTGAATTCTGATGAATTCATCAAGCTAATCTAGTCTTTACAGCTACTCTGTACTGCTTGTTTAATGTACTTCATATGTTCTGTATTTACTCAGTATAACTTACAAAGTAGTGTATAAATTCACACACACACAAATATATATACTAGTGTTTAAAGATTTGGGTCTGTACGATTTTGTTTTTAAATGCAATTAATACTTTTTTTCAGCAAGGATGCATTTAATTGATCAGAAGTGACATTGAAGACATTTATAATGTTCCAAAAGATTTCTATTTCAAATAAATACTGCTCTTTTGAACTTTCCATTTATCAACAAAAAAAAATGATCACTGTTTCCACAAAAATATTAAAGGTGCCCTAGAACGCCTTTTTAAAAGATGTAATATAAGTCTAAGGTGCCCCTGAATGTGTCTGTGAAGTTTCAGCTCAAAATACCCCATACCCCTTGTCTAATGCCTTTCATAATGTTGGGAACATGAGCTGGCATATGCAAATATTGGGGGCGTACACCCCGACTGTTACGTAACAGTCGGTGTTATGTTGAGATTCGCCTGTTCTTCGGAGGTCTTTTAAACAAATGAGATTTATATAAGAAGGAGGAAACAATGGAGTTTGAAACTCAGTATATGTCTTTTCCATGTACTGAACTCTTGTTATTCAACTATGCCAAGGTCAATTCAATATTTAATTCTAGGGCACCTTTAAGCAGCACAACTGTTTTCAACATTGATAATAAGAAATGTTTCTTAATAAAATTCTTAAAGGTGGGGTAAACTATATTTCAAAAATGCTATTGGACTTTGTTGATGTTTGAAATCTACCCAAACAAACACACCCCCTCTTCACTGATCCGCCTCCAAAAATGGTTGAGTGCACTAACAATGACGCTAAAAACTGCATTCTGCACAACTCTCACTAGCTGGCCTCTGTTACACACGCAATGCAAGAGTGGATGTCTATTTATCACAGCTGACATGCAACAAATTAATGCTTCACGAAAAATAAAATGAACGAACGACAATGAAGCACAAAAAATTTACGTACAGTACACAAGAGTAAGTTTGTTGTTAGTTCTGCTTTCAGGCCTTCCCACTTAGTTCTCTCCAGTGCTGGAATGCTTTTCTAATAATTTAATGCGGGTCCTAAAGCACTTGCCCAGTCATAAACCTTCATTTCAGTGATATTCTTCTGAGCTTTTATCTTTTGTATTGTCTTATCTCTCTTTCTGCAGTCATTCTTCAAATCTCTCTCTTGCTCGTTCTGTCTCCTCGACCGTCATACGCCCCCTAATGCTGATTGCTGCATGTTTGTTGTTGTGTCGGTCCGACTAACTTCCAAACAGCGTTTTGGAAATATCACTTACCCCACCTTTAAGTTTTGTCTTAAAAACAATCTTAAGAAAAAAAGAAAAGAACATTCTCAAGTATTTATGCGAACTGAACAGTGAAATTAACTAAATTAAATGAGTTTGTTACACTTAAATAATAATGAAAGTTCATTGTACTTAATAGAAAAAAGCTGTGTGAACTCAAAATTTCATTGGAGTAAGCTGAACTTAATATGATTGAGTTGCAGCAGAAATCAGCATATTAGTATGATTTCTGAAGGATCATGTCACACTGAAGACTGGAGTAATGATGCTGAAAATTCAGCTTTAAAATGAAAAAATAAATGTAGCCTTAGTAAGCATAAGGGTGTGTGTGTGTATATTACAGATGCACTGATGTATCTACCAACAATTGGTATTGGCCGATAAAAGATATTATTTTCACTATTGACCATCGGCTGATTGTTCAAAAACAGCCGATGATCAGGGCCGATTATATCCTTTCAATTAAAAGGGTGCGGAAAAACGTGTTCAAACTGCAACTCATACTGTGTGAAGAAAATCTCTCGTGTTGAATTTAGTTAACGCGACAATAATGCATTAACAGTTAAAAAATAGCGACGTTAAAGCAGGCTCTATTTCACCCTATGATTCACCCGTAGTTAAAGCCAGAGTTGCCAGGTCTGCGTTTTTTTTTTTTCGACATCAAACATTATTTGTGGTGCCTCCCATCCAATAATCGCAAATAGCTCTGTGCTTTGTTACTTCTGATAAGAAACAAAGTCTCAGTTTTAAAATTCTGTCAATTTTAACATGAAATTCAAACAATGGCATTTTGGCGCTCCTAAATGTGACGTCAGATTGCTGTAATGCCTCAGTTCAAGTGGCAGTCTTTTCTTACACAAGGTATACAAGGTATATCTTGAAAAACATGCATGAACATCGAAAGGTATGTTGAAAGATACAGTACATCTTACCGAAATGTATCATGTCTCATGTAATCACTTAATCTGTGTTTCAACCACAGAAAGACGTCAATAAAGCAGCTTGTGAACAACATGTCACATTTACCTCAGGAATGTTTTTCAGTGTCCACATTTCCTTGATCAGCTATAAAAAACATTAGAGAGGAGCTTATTTACTGTTAATTATATGTTTGAATAAATTTGCCATGAAGACAAGTGCTTATGAAAACTACCTTATGTGCATTTTATAAAAGCATTTCAGTTTTTATTTGAGTGTAATTATTATATCTGAAAACAAAATAGCAGCTGAATATAATACCTCTATTGTTAATTGTAACTTCTAATATTATAGTGTACCAAATAGAGGGTTCCCTGTATAGTTTGAAGCATTATCTGGGATAACTATCGGTATCGGCGTCGGCTGATATCATTCTGAATAATCAGCTATCCGTATTGGCAGAGAAATTTAGTATCTGTGCATCTCTAACAAGCCCTATACCTAGACTCATTTTTATATAGATTATCTTCGTAGAAAGCCATTATACCATGCACAGACACAACATATAATTGAAAAAGTCACTAAAAACAGACTCATTACATCCTCCACAGACACAACATGGGCCTGTTAGTACTTTGTCCATCAAATTTTCTTAACAGTCCACTCCAGCAGTTAACGCAGTGGTACATAAAAATTACCCTCACCCACCAAGAGACTGTGTGTAGTCAGCCATTACTGTTTAACTAAAAAAAAACAGGCTCCATCTCCGTACCCCCCGCGTACCCCATCTCTAAACTACAGCAGTGGTGGTGAGCAAGACACACAGGCGGTAATGAAGCGCCGTGTCATGTGGAGATGTAATTACCTCACTCTCCTGCTGGGTGTGCACTTCCTGGGTGAGAGGAAAGATGAATCGCCAAAGTGGGAAAGCGCTGAACCCTCAAAAGTTTAATTCACCCAGCGCAGCGCCCCTCTCCTCCCCTCCCCATCCTGCTGGCTGCTTTGGGGAGGGTAATGGTTTGGGCAGGCATTTAGCTAGCTGATAAATGATGAGTGTAGTTTTTGGTGCTCAGGATCCAGGAGATGTGTTTGTTCTGTACTCCTCCGTTTATGTGTGTGTGCACACTCAAACTGCATGCTGGGAGTTATTGAGTCGCAGCACATGGAAAGACACGGGGGGGTGGGGGGATATAGAAGGGTGGGAGAAGAGAACAGAGGTTAAAGTACAGCAAAAAAACAGAAGATGATTGGTGAAAGAAAATTAATTAAGGGGAAATAAACATGAGATTTACCACTTTTACACCAAAATGGTGCTGGTGAGAGCTAACCTCACTCAAAACAGGCCAACTTTACTCTGACTTGAGATCCAAGTGATGCTGTAGCTGACTTTACAATCTGTACATAAACAAATATAGCACATAATTAAGAGAACATATTTATCATTTATCCAATAATGTAATGCATAAAATACTGTATGATATCTATTATAAACAGAAAAAAATGTGGGAAAATTGTTCCTTTAGGTGTTGTCGATAAACCTCAAATGTACACTTTTGGACCTTATATACCCTCCATAATGGGTATTAGTACCTTAAAGAGACATATTAGTTAGTAGATAAGGTACAAATATATATATCGTTTTGAGGGTGCTGCCCCAGTGGCAAGTAAAAAGCACAATTTATGTAAAATTGTAATATTAAAATTGTATTTTAAAAATTCAAATTTAATTTTGTATATAATATTTAAAAATGATTCTGTTATATGAATTTTAAGAATCATATTTTAAATATTTTGAAATGATATTTTAAAATATAATGTAAAAATTATAATCAACATATTTAAAAAATAAAAATATATATATATTAAAATTTGCATTAATTTTCATGTTGTACCTTTTCTACCCTTAATAGATACATTTATATTTTAATTATATGTGTATGTAATATTTTTAAATAAATAATTTAAAATAATAATTAAATAAAAAAAATCTAAACTAAAAATATTTAATATTTAATAAATATTTAAAATATTCATTTTTAATTAATTACATATACACTACCATTCAAACATACGGGTTCAGTATTTTTTTTTTTTTAAAGTAATTAGTACTGTTATTTATCAAGGATGCATTAAATTGATCTTGAAAATGTACTGTTTTCAAATGATAATAATAAGAAATGTTTATTAAGGACCAAATCAGCATATTAGGGTGGTTTATGAAGGATCATGTGACACCTGCAGTAATGATGCTGAAAATTCAGCTTTACACAGGAATAAATTACATTTTAAAATGATTAACATAAAAAAAACAGTTGACACCATACATTTGTACTGTACAGTATAGTACTGTATTTTTGTATTACAAAATTAACATTTAAATGTGATATATTGCAAAAAAAAATATGCATTGCAAATGCACATTCTATTTGTAAATAAATAAATTCAAAGCTATATTAAAGTTTTGCAGTGTGACGAAAAATAGACTTATACTAGAAATATATGTGGTGATGAAATCAAATATATATATATATATATATATAAAACACACACACCAAGTTTTAAGCACCTGATGCAGAGTCAAAACCTTTTTTTGTGGCAGAATGGCTCCAGATTGAGTGTTGGCTCCTGCAAAAAGGAGTAAAAGAGAAAGAGAGAAAAGAAGATGGATAAAAGAGAAGTGTAGAAAAAAGAGAGGGCAGGTGGGGGGTTATCGGGCCAGTGGGTGGAGATCAATTTCCCAACAGCTTATCAGTCAAACAGCTCTACCCTATTCTGCTGATTGCACACTTTCAGCTCAAGTCAAGCGATTTCCAAGTTCCAAGTGTGTGTGTGTGTGTGTGCTGGGCACTCATAACTACAGGTCTGGAGCGAGCGAGGATCTGTCACGATGCTTTATTTCCTGAGCTGGTTAGTGAGGACTCACAGCCAAGAGAGGGACAGTGAGAGAGAAAGAGAGAGAGAGAGAGAGAGAGAGAGAGAGAGAGAGGGAGCTCTCAGGTGAGGGTAACCCGGTCCGCCACCGTTCGCTCTGGGAGAGGGAGGTGGCAGAAAGCCGGTTGTGTCAATGCATTATGCATTAGAGTCTGCGCTCGACTGACAGCCCCTCTGCCGCCCTCGACTCTAACAGGGCCGCCGCTAATCAAAGACGACACATCCGAATGTCCAGACACACACACACAGAAATTTACTAATCAAAAAGTGTATTTCCTAGAGGCTGTCTCCCAGGAGAAATCCGACGGGGAGAAATTGGAATAATTTATTAGCTTACAAGTTTTGGTTGACAGTTAGCCCGGGGCTATTTATCTCAGTAATAGAGAACGTCTCCAATGTGGCAAAATTGACCAAATCAAACAGCTTTGATCAGAAAATGAATCTGGCAAGCTTGTCTGTCTTCACGCACCCCTCGAGAAAAGCGGGAAACAAACAAATCCAAAAAAAGAGAAGGAAGACAGGGAGGGAGGGAGAGAGAGAGAGAGAGAGGCTATATAAAACAGATTTACACATTTTCAAAAAAAAAAAAAAAAAAAACGTCACAGATGATAAACAACGAGTTTTATGACAACAAAGAATATTACTCCAGGCCGCTGTGGTGCCGTGACCCGGCTATATTTATTTCAACCTGTCATTTAGTTTGATTTGCTCATCAGGAGGCTATTTTTTCACATAATTGATGTCTTTAATGAACGTAAAAACACTTTAGTCAGGACTGTGTTTACATGCAAGCTTTTTTATATACGGTTGAACACAAATCTCTCACAATGAACTTGAAGTTTTGAATAAATATTAATACAGGGTCTCGTTTTAAAGGATGTCCACGAACCGTTCGGACAGAAAACAGCATGTGACAACCTTCAGACACGCGCCACAGGCTTCACTTGTGAGGGACGCGCGGAGCAAAGGGGAACAAATTTGGGTCGAGCACCACAACAAACCGCCATGGCAACTGCTTTTGACAACATCACACACAGCCTCTATACACGGCAGACAGACACGCTCATTTGCGCGGGAGATTGACGGTTCAAAGGGTCTTGATTTTGACACTGAAAAGGAACAAATATTCTCACATGTTGATCTAGTTTAATTAGAGCTGCGTGCTTTGATGCATGCTTGTCAGGGGCTGCTTGATGTTGCATCAAGTGAAGTTAAATGCGTCTCACTCAAGATGACCACGCACGCATCATGCACAACGCAAGAGAAGTTTGTGTAGGCCTGCTGTTGGAATGCAACGTTCAAACAACCTTCAAGCGAAGAATAAATCAATCTTAAAAATAAAGGTTTTTCAATGGTTTTTGATAATTAAACCCTTTATTTTTAACAGTTTGACACAATGCACACTTAATCACTACAACAAAATACTGTATATTGTAAAATAACATTATAAAGTTCATTTCTACGTATATAATTAGTAAACTAATCATCAAAGCACATAAAGAATGCACATTTTAACCCAAAAGCTATCATTATGCCACAAGAGTTCAAAGGTTGGGCTAAGATTTTTAAATGTTCTTGAAAGAAGTCTCTTCTGCTCACCAAGGCTGCATTTATTTGATCAAAAATACAGTAAAAACTGTAAAATTGTGAAATATTATTACAGTTTAAAATAATGGTTTTCTATTTGAATATTTTTTAAAATGTAATTTATTCCTGTGATGCAAAGCTGAATTTTCAGCATCATTACTCCAGTCTTCAGTGTCACATGATCCTTCAGAATTCATTCTAATATGCTGATTTGCTGCTCAAGAAACATTTCTTATTATTATCAATGCTGAAAACAGTTGTGCTGCTTAATATTTTTGTGGAAACCATGATACCTTTTTTTCTTTGTTTTGTAACATTATATGTCTTTACTGTCACTTTTGGTCAAATTAATGCATCATTACTGAATAAAGCATTCATTTCTTTAAAAAAAAATCATACTGACCCAAACTTTTTAATTGTATGTGCGCAGAAAGCCTGTTTATGAGTGCGGTTCATTATAGGCCCCTCACGCCGCCAGCAGAGTGAATTTTTTTCACCTCGCGCAGACTGCTTTTTAAACTACATTTGGACTTGTGCCGACAATTACCTCCTCAAAGTCTCTAAAGTACCAAAGCTCTGCCTAATTAGTATGCATTATCAATTAACGGCCTTAATAGGCGGCAGATTGATCACATCCCCCTGTTTCAGGGGCCGAACAGAGGCGAAAGCTGGAATGAAAACTCCCTCACCCGCTCTCACTCACGAACAGCAACAAAAACGGCCATGATATAAAACAACTCACCTGCTGCTGTGAACACGACTGCAACGCCCAATAAAGGACATCAGGAACCAGTGTTATTTTAGTTTTCTACTATAGTTTTATTCCAATTTTGTTTTTGCTTTTATACTTTTAGTTTTCATGTTTATTTTAATTACATTTTTTAGTCATTTCGTTATGTGCTTTTGTCATTCTATTAGTTTTTTTCCAGTTTCCTATTCCTATTTATGTTTAAATTTATTTTTATTTTTATTTCCTGTTAATAATATTAGTGTTTCAGCTTAAACTTATTTCAATTTATTGCCAAGGCAACATTTCTAATTTTTGTTTAGTTTAAGTTTTTCAGCTAATATTTATATTTTGTTTTATTTCAGCATTATTTCAATTAAAGGCACAATATGTAAGATATTTGGATTAAAATATCCAAAAACCATTAGAACAGTGTTATATATTTTGTTGACTTGTGTACATTATGTTCATTATCCCAAATGTTTCCAACAATGTTTAAATCTAGAGAAATAAGCAATTTTAACCTGGACACGGACCGTAACCATGTGTCGCCTATCAATGACATCATACCTGTGTTACCCTTGGATTCCGGTTTTATTTTCTGGAAACCATGGAAACACCAAAGACGCTTTAATATATTATATGTATTATATTATATGTATTCAGCCAATATATTAGACAACGGAACAACTGTTTGGTTACATTTAAAGAAAGAAAACTAATTATTGTTATATAGCTCAACACATTTAGTCTTATTGTTTGAATCTTGTTTTCTTGATTTTCCGCAACTGTATTTTTTGAATCGGTGACCTCTAGTGTGCCTTTAACAGAAATGTTTTAGCTTTAGTTTAAACAACAGCAGCAGCATAATATAAATATTATTACATTTATTCATTTAGCATACGCTTTTATCCAAAGTGGCTTACAATTAATAATAATAAACCTTGGCTGAGAAAAAAAAAAAAAAAAACAGCTTAAAACTGTTTGCTGGTTTAGCTGGTCTTCCAGATGGTGTTCCTGCCTGACCAGACCAGCAAACCACCTTAGATACATTTAAATGGCTGATAGAAACAACAATGAATGAATGAAAGAGGAGTGAAATACTTCAATGAGAGCGGTATTAAACGCACACTCAACTAAAATCGTGTTTGATCCGAAGTGCGGCCATTCATCAGCCAAATGAGCCTCATGTTTCAAGCATACATTCATTTTCAAGACATTGTTTAATTGTGCTGTTTTACATAAAAGTCGCTGAGTGGAGGAAGAGTGTGATTTTCACTTACTCTCACCAAACTGTGTCCTCGTTCATCACTCGCACTCATCAGAACTCTCATGGAGAGCCGTTTCCATTAGAAGAAACAACAAAATGGAGTTGCTGATGGCGTGTGGTGTTGGTGAAGATTGATTGACTGATGCATTGATGGAAATGATTCAGGGAAGATCTGAAAGCAAAAGACAATAGAAATGTGACATTAAACATCCTGAAATTAAGCATGTCTGCAGGAATACAAGAAACGGCTCTTTACTCATTCCCTTCTGAATACTGTAGAAAAATGACACTGTTACAATTCATACATGTGGCAGCATTATGCCAATGAGCCTACTATAAATAATTAATTTATAAATAAATGAATATTCTGTGAAATGAAAAGCCAACAGTGTTGGGGGTAATGCATTACAAGTAACACGAGTTATGTAATCAGATTACTTTCCCCAAGTAACTAGTAAAGTAACGCATTACTTTTAACAAAATATCTGAGTTACTTTTTCAAATTCATAAGTCAACACCATTGCTGAGTATTTTCTCTTTAAAACTGCAGTGATCTAAAGAGTTTCAAAAACACCGTTTGAAATCGCTGGTGTCTGTGACGTCACAAATTACTTTATAACCAATCACGTCAACATGTCGGCGGGCTTTAGCATATCATTAACAATGACCGCTCTGATATCACGGGTAGATTTAGCAATATAACGGGTGTATGATGAATATAATGTTATGATGAACTATATGCTTTTCTCCACTGACGTTTTGAGTTGTTCAAAGCTTTTATACTGATTTTTAGAAGGCAGACTCTGTTGGCGAACAGGAACATATAGTTTGTGTAACATTAGCAACACATTATTAGCCATTTGATAATGTAGTCAAGCAAAAGGCTAATCATATTAATTACTGACGTTGTAAAAAGCGATACCATTGTGCAGCGTTTACATCAGTAAGTTGACCGAATAGATCTAGCTGAGCTTGTGCAAGTGAGTGGAGGTGGGGCTAATTAACATATTAAATGAAGCAAGGGAGTACAGTTACATTAGAGCTATTTTAAGGCAAGAATATTTTTTCACAGGAAAAAAAAATGTTTAAATATGTTATTTTGGTGATCAAAGATGAGTTTGAAAGGATAAAATTATTGACTACAGGGGGACTGTAAATTACACAAATATACTTTATGTATTTAATCTCACTTTATTAACCAATGTCTTTGCTGCTGACCGTCGATTATCCAATTCAACTACACCAATAAGCAAAAATGACTTTGGATAAACATCACATTTGTGTTTCATTTTTTGCTTTTAATGTTGAAGAGTGCTGAACTTTCTTGTTGCTGCGCCCTCTACTGTACGCATGTGAATTTGCATTTCCTTCAGCCTGAGGCTTATTCATTTCACTTCTGGTGTGAAAGGGCCTTTACATTAGCCAAGCCCAGCCCAGATGAGAAAAAGTAATGCAAAAGTATCGCATTACTTTCCATAAAAAGTAACTAAGTAAAGCAATTAGTTACTTTTTTAGGGAGTAACGCAATATTGTAATGCATTACTTTTAAAAGTAACTTTCCTCAACAATGAAAGCCAATATACTGCATTTTAGCTGCATATTAGGTACCAGTCATGACCAAGTCTTCATAACCTATTTATATTTGATTAATTTTGGACTTATTTTTCATCTACACTCTGTGGCCTACATTATGCTACATAATATGCAGGTCAATATTGTGAGTTACTGAGATTGTCACTGGTCATTAAAATAAAGTTAGACAAATGACGCTCATACTGCACACATTTTCAGCTAAACAACTTTGGTCACCAGTTTGAGCAGAATTTTATTTTGGAATGAAGATTTTAAGCTCCTTTAAACATCCTTATTTGTCATTGACCCATATACAAAATAATATTTCCTCTAATAATTACAACCGTTTGCTTTCTGAAGGGGTTTAAAGGCTGTTGGAAGGTGCTGAAATGTACCTGCAGGTCTACCTCCAGTGCCCTGTTTGAGCTTGCAAAGTTTTAATCTGTATAAATTAATGCATTAAATTGTTTGCTTATTTGAATAAACACCGATACAAATCATTAGATGAATTACTTGGCCTGCTGATTACAACTTATGCATCAAAATGCACTTAATTTTCATTAGGAGGTATAAAATTAGATGATTATTATATTAATTAAGATGATTACAAACAATTATCCTTCCCGAGCACCCGCGGTCCTGCAAACTAGGTCAGTCTGATGATGTATTATTCCTGCACGGAGCCATTTCTCCTGGCCATGGAAATCCAGAATAAAGGCCTGTAAGGGCAAACAAAACGATGGTCAGAAATTTCTTTGTTTCAGCCGTCGTAGGTGTTGGGTTGTTTCCAAACACAAGAACAGGGTTCTGAATCCATTATGTGGCTATAGGGCCACAGACACGCGTCTGATGTCCGAGTAGTTCACGCCGCGTAATACACTGGGCAGAATGTGCTGAGAATTTGGGGAAACTGTGGAATTGAAGAGTCACAAATAATAAGCATCACCGTGACAGTGACCGGAGAGAATGGCCTTCCTTTACGTCTGTCTGAGAGCGAGCAATCTAGCTCCAGAGAAAACAATAGCAACATATAGGACTCACTGGGCATGATTCATCTGACAAAAGAGCATGCAAATGAAGTTAGGATGCATATACTCACCTCATACACCGACAGATGCCTCGCAGAAGCATGTGTGTATC
The DNA here is from genome assembly GCA_036281575.1 of Ancherythroculter nigrocauda. Classification (NCBI taxonomy): domain Eukaryota; kingdom Metazoa; phylum Chordata; class Actinopteri; order Cypriniformes; family Xenocyprididae; genus Ancherythroculter; species Ancherythroculter nigrocauda. The sequence continues at coordinate 30,213,743 of VTFQ01000017.1, forward strand.
AACCGCAAACTAAAAGATCTAAGATAAAAGACAGCAAACATTTATAGGCCTGTGTATATAAGGATTTGAGCCAAAAATATCCTGAGGAAAGAGAGAAAGTAACCATGTTTCTACCAAAATACCAGTTACTGTTATTGTTATACTGTCGAACAATGAAATGTAAGAAGCTTTACTTTCGTTTAATTTCATTTTTGTCTTAAAATACTTTGTTTAGCCAATTTGCATTTGTTTGCTATAACTAAAAAGCAATATGTCTCATTCAGCCAATAAACTGAAACCATTACTGCAGACTTACAGTTTAGAAATGTATAAAATAAGTTGTCATTAGATCATTCCTACTTTTAAGTTTAAATGACTATTAGTTTATATGACTATTAGAAGCAAAAATGTGCAACAGATTCATACAGATCCTTGATAACACACAACCCTCAATTCCAGTATAAAAAAATACAAAACTAATATGATTCATTAAAAAAAAAAATGCTCTCATACACAACAAATACCTCATGCTAATAGCAAAATCAACAACAATGACATAAATAAAGTCAGGAAAAAAGCAAAACAACAATCCTGTAACAATAATTACATCATATTTCAAGCTGCAATGCATGCTGGGAGCTCACAAACCTTTAACAAAACAGCAGCATTGGTAATTTTGTTAAATTTAAAATGTGTTTTACATAAAACGTCATTCACATTTTTTATTAGGCTTATCTGTAACTTTACAACGCTGTATTAATGCAATTTCTTCTTTCTTTATTTTTACAGTGAAGTTACAACCGTTGCATTGTAGTTTGGTATTTTGGCAGAGACTAAGCTTACCAGGGTAAATTTTGTATAGGGACACAATTTGACTTGAGCCATCTCTGATGTTTCATAAAGCAAGACCACAAAACCCACTGCAAACCCCACACCTATGCACGCGCTCGAGCCTGTAGCTGCATTTCAAGCCTGTTCTCGGCACGCTGATGTATATTTCATTGTCCACGGCTTAATTTTGATTTATCGTCCGTCCATAAATTAGAAAAATATGTTTTAGAATTCCATCTTGCGGAAAAGCTGCGCGTGATGCCGGGGGATTGGACGATATTTAAGATGTCAGAGATACATATTGGATTAGCGCGCTTTGTTCGCGCGCCATAGCAGGTGTTTAATCACGGCTGATGCGCGCGCTGAAATGCGTTAGGACAGGAACGGGAGCGGCGTTCCCCGGGACTGCGATAAATCACAGCCGAAAGCAACTAACAATCCCCCTCCCTACCTACCCAAACACACACACACACACATACTCACACAAGCCTTCCAAAAAGCATAAAGCCAAAACTAAAGGCGCGGGTGCGCGCACGTCACAGAGGGCAGCAGTCACATAAACGCATTTAATCTCGAACTGTTAATCGGTCTTTAAAGAGTTTAATCTTTTGCGCTGTATTCATTTTATACAGTGCCGAGCGAGTGGGAGATATTCAATAGCCTACCTCTGATAGGGTCCACTTTTTAAGAGAATTTCAGTCAGTATTTTTCTATTGAGAGAGATTCGTCTCGCGCAACCGGGTTTGGCGCCCTTAGCAATGCCATGGTTACTTCCTCACGTGAACGCGACTTATAATTTTTTGCGATTACTGAAATATTTGAAATGTAGCATTTATGGATTTAGCTATATGATAGGCTAATTGCACTAATTGTATGTAAACATTCATTTTTGCCATTAGTCTACTGTTAAGCCCACTAAGACATTTTATGCAGATATTTCCACAAAAAACCCTAATAGCTGTATTAATATAAGCTGTTTTAAGTTGAATTGCTGCCTGACTAAACCGTAGTTTAATTGTTGACTTTTTGACCACTTTGAATATAACTGTGATGAGGAATTCAAGTTGATATTCTGAAAACTCGTATACTCAGGTAGAAAATGAAAGAAATAACTGTGACAATTTCAAAAGTTAAATGGACTGAAACAAGGATATTATAACAATGAAAACACTGCATGACATGAGGTGTGTGTGTGTGTGTGTGTGTGTGTGTTTGAGAGAGAGAGAGAGAGAGAGAGAGAGAGAGAGAGAGAGGGAGGGGGGCAACGTTTAGGAGAGCAAACATTTTCAAGGTCATCCGGTGAACTGGAACGAGCTCAGAGAGATGCATGGCGAAAACGGCGCGTTTTGACACGAGCGCGAGGTTTGATTAAAAGGTAAAGTAATGGGTTTAAACACACGCCACGCGCGTGGCGCGCCAGACTCTGTTGGCTTTTCGCAAATTACTTAACGGTGCAGTGATGGAAATAAGATTGTAATGTTTGGTAATGGAAAAGAAAGCCCCATATTCTTTTTCTGGCCTTCTTGTTTTCTGACATACACAAAATAAATTACCCAGGCTAATAGGCATGGCGCGTGGAATTTTTTTCCCGCACCTTCTGAGGGAATTCAAACGTGTTCCTAGCGGTTTCATTTTACATTCGTTATCTCACGCAATATTGGTTGAAATGATGAAACATCAAACACCTAATGTAACATTAACAGTACTGACTGCTGAGACAAATAGCTCACACAAAAAAGCCCCAAAAGTAACTCAACCTTGAACATAGTGCCTCTGCTGCCTGCGCGCGCCTGGCCTTAAATATGCCTAATAGTGAAAAGCAGGGGCAAGAAAACAGCCATCACAAACTAGAACAAATGGGGTTTTGCAAAACACAAACAAAGATGATTTAAAGTGCTACACAAATACGTGCACATGTTAGTTAACACAAACCACAACTAATCATGCATCTCTGCGCATGGGAACGGCGTCATGCAGACCCGCAAAACGGCCCAAGCCCGCACACAATCAACCCTCTGCTCCAACCTTGATGGAATAGTGGCGCAAAAGATGCAAACGCATGACTCTGCATGCACTTTGGCTACTTATTAGACAAAAAAACCTGTATAGCAAAGGAGGATGTTACCGGATGTTACACTTTTTACTCCAGTGAATATCAGCGTGGGTTTATTTTTGTATAAATTATGTATAGACATATAGGCTAAGATGACCCCTTTAAGAACAATGTGGATTTACTTTTAAATTGTAACATATTTAGACAAGTTTAGCAGGTGCAGGATGATGATGATGCATCAACCAATGTGTTATTATAAGAAAAGAAAAGAGACATTTGCTAATTTATTTGGTATAGCACAAAATGTCAAATATTAAACTGGCCAGAATGTATAAATGACTTTTGATATAACACTTATTTAATTGCCCATATTTTAATTGAAGATTAGCAACACAACACTCTAAAAAAAATGTTGGGTTAAAAATGGACAAACCCAGCAATTGGGTTGTTTTAACCCAATTAAACATTTAAAATGTTTGCCCAACCTGCTGGGTAGTTTTATTTAACTCAACTATTGTTTAAAAATTACTGTATTGCTTGCTTAAAATGTTGGAAATTAATGTTTATTAATGTTTAATAAATGAAAATGTATTAATAAGTTTAATGAATAATAATTAAACATTTATTAAATTGCTTATTAATAAAAGTTCACCTTTTGATTATTATTGTTGCCTCTAGTAATTATGTGTCTGATTTTTAATATCAAACCTATTTTGGGTTCATTTTTTAGAGTGTATGCAAATTTAATGATTTCACTCAGCCACTTATAGGTTTTAATGAAAGCAAAGATGTCTGAAATGTACATCAAATTCATGGAAATGCTGAATAACATCCCCATTAATTACAGTATTTAATCAAATTTAAAAATAATAACACTAGTAACATAGGTCGTCTTATAATCCAAGGGTCTAATTTTTAACTTTAACTAATTTTAATTTTAAAATAAACTTTTACTCCACAAATCTAAAAACATTAATGTCTCCACAAATCCCTCATTAACAAAAACACACAAAAAACTTAGTATTTACATAATACAATGTCATAGATCACTATTTTCCCAACCTACTATCTTAACCCAACCTACTCTACCTTAAAGTCTACCAAATATTGTTACCCTGGAAAAAAGATACAGTTCATTAAACACATATTGACCTATAACAGTGTGTACTGTCATGAACCTGCTATATTAAGTATCCTAAATATAAAAAAATAATTGTTTTGGCCAACAGATTGACTATTGCAATAATTAAATGCATAAAATGACAACATTTTATACTGAGAACACAGTTCAACCTTCATTATATAGCTGATTCTTGGCTTAATACATGTTTTGTAGGCTGGTTTTGGTGGCTATTTATTTACCCAACATTCATTAGAAAAAGGTGATGGTGTAGGAGGATACCATGCACAAAAATGATCCAAATTTAAGACGCTAACAATCACATGACTGGACCTTACAGTTTGACTTTTTTACTAGGTCCCTCACACTCACTGACTGACCGGTAAGTGCTTCCGCACAGCTTTAGAGGAGCTGGCGAGCTTCAGAGGGTGATAGCGCCATTAAAGAGCGATCAGAATATAGCAATTAAGCTGACAATACACTCGCCCCGCGCTGTCCATAGGTGTCCACCGTTTATCCGGGAACCACCTCCTCTTAATTGCCTCCTAATTCCGCGTGTCAGATCCGTGTTTCCCTGCTGTCCCGCCCGGTGGTCGTGTCTGTGTCTTACCGTTCTTAACTCCGAGGCGTTACTCAAGTCAATGACACAAAGCAAATTGCGTTTAATAAATGAGCTTAATGGATCACGCGATTGGATTGTGAGCGCAATGCTTCCTCTGGTTAGGCAAAACATTTATATCCAGTTCTAAGTGTTTCCCGCACGTTTGTGCGTGGGATTTTAAACCATGCAGACGGGCTGTGTCTCTCACCTACCATTTAAACTCATTATAAAGCAGGTGAGACAAATTCAAGAGCATGAAAAGTGATTTAGGGTAATCAGGAGCACGACAGTGTCAGTTTAAGCTTGCTTCAGTCAAACCAACTCCATTTAATCACAGATGACATTAAAGTACTGAGATATGCGATACTTAGCAAAGTATGATGACACTTGTCCAATATGGCAGATGGCAGTCACCGTCAAACGTCCTGGTGCGGCCACGTGGAGATTCTCTAATCTTGCACGCTCACCTAATCGGAAATGCAAGTAAAATGTCAAAGAGATGATGACACCTTCTCTCCCTCTCTCTCTCTCTCTCTTTTATGGCCACGGCATGTTTGGGTGCGCAAAACAATCTCATCGGACATTATTGATGTTACAGATGTTGTAGTAATCAAATTATCGGTCTGTGAAGGGCCCCCCTCAGTCACCGGCGCGCTCGGTGATGAATTACGGTAAAGGTCATCACGCGGCTCCGTTTTATTGGAAGTTTATATGGTAACGCTTGGATGAGTGTCTGTAGGGACGCTTGTGTGTGTGTGTGTGTGTGTGTATGGGAGGGGGTTATATTAGAAGTTTGGGAATATTATCCGCTTGCAAACAATATCCAAGCATGTTCAAGTGAAACAAAGATAATAATAGCCTACAAAGTTCATTATGCTGTCACATTAGCTACTACTTGTAAACATATCTATTTGTAAATGCGCTTTACGGTCACACAACTTTTTGAATTTAATTCAGATGCAATAAGTTGCGATAATAAATTGTGTTTTCTAAATGGGCTATTGCATTTCCGTCCACAGCAATGCAGTGAAATAATGCAAAAAAATAATGTCATGAAAGACTATGCAAATGTAATTCAGTTTATGGCAGAAAGAGACCATTTTCTCCATTACATCTAACAAGAAGGCTATCAGCATGTTCAAAACAAGCAGGCCTAAGTGCTACCTAAACATGTTGGCAAGCTATTTTTAGTCTTGCAATCACCTCAATTTCCCACTATGATAGGCTATGTGTATCAAATCTCACATTCAAATGCTCATTATATTACAGGTTTAATGGAATGTTACCAAATAATTCATCCAGTGAATCCCAACAAAGTATCTCTCAGCAGACACCTATAATCCCTAAAGGGGAACCAACACCTATAACCGAGCCTTTATAGGATTATCACGGATTACACCACATTAGGGTCCCACGTGGCCCCACACCAAAGGCCCGGCGCCTCATCCATTGTGCGGGACCAGTCTCTCGCGCTGACACTCGGGGTTATTTGTTGTCACTCCGCGCACATTAATCCCGCCACAATTAGGTGTCAGCTCGCGCCGTTCTCTGTTTGATGATAGCCTTGGGCGGCTGCAGCGCTCGAGCCCTAATCAGCAGAGTAAACTCGCGCTATATTTCAATTTGGGGAGGCGCTCTTCCGCGCGGAGGGCCCCAGCACGGCAATAAATAAAGCGCCTATTTACGCCACCATCACACAGAGACATCCAAATGCACTTACCACCGGCCCTCTCATCATGGCCCGCATTCAACAACAGCCATAAATCAGTGCTTTTCAAATGCAATGATTAGTGAAGCTATTCACACACACACACACACACACACACACACACACACACACTGCGCTCAAAAAACTAAACATACACTTCACACTACCCTTGCACATTGTAAATGGCCCTTTTTTGTTTCCATAGGCCTGTGCTGTAAAAGAAAAGAAATAATACAAGCTAGTGTATTTATTTCAAAACAACTCGTATTTCAAAATCTCCTCAAAATGTACTTGACTATAATATTACTTGATTATAATATATAGACTATCTATCTATCTATCTATCTATCTATCTATCTATCTATCTATCTATCTATCTATCATTCTATTGTTCTATCTATCTATCTATCTATCTCTGTCTGTCTGACTGTCTATCTATCTATCTATCTATCTATCTATCTCTGTCTGTTTGACTGTCTATCTATCTATCTATCTATCGCTCTATCTTTCTATTG
>VTFQ01000017.1:30223049-30248049 GCA_036281575.1 Ancherythroculter nigrocauda
AATTAATCAAATTAATTCCTTCAACCATTTAAAATGAGTAAAATTTGAATCTGAATAACAGACAGAGGTCAAAGATCAGTTAAGTAGTCAATTTTTTATTGCCAACACTGAAGACACCTGATGATAACAAGTAGAATCACAGAAGGATGAAATGTTTTGTCACCATTATGGTGATCAGTGTTTCATTTAGTTGAGCAGTTTGACTCTTTGCTTTTTATGTCACTTTGTGTTTTTTGTAATGCTGTTTGCTAATTTTACCCATTTTAAATGGTTGATTTTTAATGAATTAATTTAATTAATTCTAACTAAATTCTTATATGCTGAATTTAATTAATAATAATGCTTATAATCTGTTGCCACAATTTTATTGAGTAGATAATGCATATTACTTTTTACAGTGTTAATGGTAGCTTCTACCACACATTTTACTTTTTTATTAAAGTTAAAATGCTACACTCTAAAAAATGTTTGGTTAAAAACAACCCAAGTTGGGTTGAAAATGGACAAACCCAGCAATTGGGTTGTTTTAACCCAGTGGTTGGGTTAAATGTTTGCCCAACCTGCTGGGTAGTTTTATTTAACCCAACTACTGATTAAAAATGACTATATGGCTGGCTTAAAATGAATCCAAAATAGGTGAGAAATTAAAAATCAGACACATAATTACTAGAGGCAACAATAATAATCAAAAGGTGTACATTTATTAATAAGCAATTTAATAAATGTTTATTGTTTATTATTCATTATCTTATTAATAAATGCTCATTTATTAAACATATTAATAAATGTTAATTTCCAGCATATTTTGGGTTCATTTTAAGCAAGCAATACAGTAATTGTTATACAACAGTTGAGTTAAATAAAACTACCCAGCACGTTGGGCAAACATTTAACCCAACCACTGGGTTAAAACAACCCAATTGCTGGGTTTGTCCATTTTCAACCCAACTTGGGTTGTTTTTAACCCAGCATTTTTTAGAGTGTAATAGTGTACTTTCTATGCTTTTTAACATTTTGCAAATAGTGATGTCACCAACAACAAATCTGCATCCATTTTAGCATCATGAGCAATTCATAAAAGAAATGAATAATTTCTGAGTTCTAGGATGGGAATCTAATAATTATTTATTCGGGCACAACATCATCCACACTCTTAAAAATAAAGGTTCTTTATAGGCATGTTTGTTCCATGAAGAACCTTTAACATCCACGGAACATTTCCACTTCACAGAAGGTTCTTTATAGAGGAAAAGGGTCCTTCAAATTATTAAAATGTTCTTTACACTAAGAATAAATGATTCTTTTAAGAACTTTTCACTTAAAAGTTCTTTAGGGAACCCAAAATGGATCTTCTATGGCGAACCTCATTTGAAACCTTTATTTTTAAGAGTGCAAACTCAAATAAAACACTCAAAAGAGAGTAATTTGAAACTCTCTACATAGACAAACCAGACTGGAGACTCAATACATTGTTAGCATGTGGCTAAGTAAACAATGCAATACTCTAATAAGCATAAAAAAACATAAATGTTGGGTAAAATCAATGATTAATTGATTCAAAAGTCAAATTTTTGATTAGATTAGAATTCAATATAAGTATAATTATAAATCAACATTTTTGACAGCATGAAAAATAAGTATGAAACAGTATGAATCTGGGATTTCCTTCTCTATAAAAGTAAACATGATTAATGATTAATTTTTTTAAAAGACGCTATCTTAGAACTCCTTTTGATGCCTTAAAATGCTCCCTGCGTAGTCAACTCACTTACTTTTAGAACAGAGCCAAAATCTTGGATATATGCACGGGTGAAAAAAAGTCCCCTCTCTTAACAAAAGTGGCCAGAGCAGCCAATTGAGAAATGAGATGCGCATTTAAAAATCTGAGCCTCGCCGCAGAGGGGTACCTGCTCGCTTTGAGCCCCACGGGTTAATTAATTGGGGTTGAATGCACATGGGCGAGGAGTGCAACCGCGCGCCTGGTGACACTCCGCATCTGTGCGGCCAAGTTGCGCGTGCGTTTCGTCTTTTCTCCTCGCGGAAAGTCCATTGAGAAGGGGGGCGCAGGGGAGGATTCTTAAATGGTAAATTAGCATTCTGATGAGAGCGCGCGGGGCCCCTGAGAGAGTCAGGAAAAAGGGAGGGTGGCATTAATGACACAGCGCGCACTCCCGTGACATAATTTTCCACCGTAACCGGGCCCCTTCTCTCTCTTTCTCATCCCATCATCCCCGCACGCTGCTAAAAAGACCCCGCTATAGACCCTCCGTCCCGAGGGAATATGTGCCCTCGGTGCCTCTGGCCCCCGAAGAGTCTCAATACAAATAGCCAATTTGTAATACATATTGTGAGGAGGAGGCCGGTCTGGTTTTGTAAAGCGGTCCGGCAGCAGGATCTCATTTCCAACACTTCTCTCATGCTGTTCACCAAGATTCACCTATCAATGGCGGCCGCTACTCGCACCTGCTCGCGAATTTGGTTTTAATTCGTTTTTCTTGTGAGTACGCAGGGAAATGACTGGACTTTTAAGAGACCAATCAGACATGTGCCGGTTATAGGGGCCTACACACACTCTCATTTTGGGAAAAAAATGAAAATTTTTCTTCTTCTTCAAAAACAAAAGATTCAAAACATTGATTTCCGCCATCAAATGCTGAAAATGGGCGAAGTAATGTGTTTTATTGCAAAGCCCCTATTATGAGCTTAATATCAAATGCATTTATATGTTAAGACATTTTTTGCAATTTATTAGATTGCGCATTACACAGGCCACATCTCTCCATTTGAAACATCTCATAAGGCTTTTACACAGACCCTCTTGATTTACAGGTTGATGGGGCGTTCTGATTGTTTGTAAAAGAGGAATTCATTTAAAAAGCCAAACCACGGACAAAACCTAAATGGGCATTTCCATGCCTCCCGCAAGAGTGCTTTCTAAGAGAAGTATCTTGGTGGATTTAAAGAGGATGAGATGGGAAGAGGAAAGCTCTCGCTGATAAGAGGGTGGTGGTGGCGCGAGTCTTTATTAGTGTTAGCGTGGAGAGCTGCATGCTGTTTAATGAGGAGTACTCAGGGTCTTTGTGAAGCTTTTGTGCCTCTAATGCTACTCCGCTTTGTCTGGAGGTGGATTTAGCCAGACCTTTAAAGAGTAAAATTACAGCTGAATAGACCAGTCAAACCCCAGGCCCGGCCCCCACTGTCAAGAACTCATTAATTTATATTAACTGACTCTGAGCACTGGATTTGTGCATGCAGGTAGTAGCTGAAGACCACAATTTACTATTATTTTATGCAAAAATTAAAATATATATATATATATATACACACACACACAGACACACACATACATATACAAAAATTATGCCAATATTCAACATAAATTATGCAGTGTATATATATATATATATATATATATATATATATACACACACACAATACAAACTAATGCAAATACATTAGTATGCAATATATATTTATGCATATTAGCATTTGTATAAGTTTGTATTGTGCATATATAATAATAATATATGCCAATACATAATATGCAGTATTTGAAGATATATATATATATATATATATATATATATATATATATATATATATATACTTTGTTGCAAACTGAAACATACAATGCAAACTAATGAAAATGTTAATATGCGTAAACACCTATTTGCATATAAGTGTTATAATATATATGCAATAAAAACAAATATATATGTATATTTGACATATATATTATACATACTTTTGGACAGTACAAAAGAAGAAGTTAAAAAGTTAAAAGAAGTTTCATCTGCTCACCAAGGCTACATTTATTTAATTAAAAATACAGTAAAAACAGTAATATTGTGAAATATTATTACAATTTAAAATAACTGTTTTCTATTTGAATATATTTCACAAAGTAATTTATTCCTGTGATCAAAGCTGAATTTTCAGCATCGTTACTCCAGTCTTCAGTGTCACATGATCCTTCAGAAATCATTCTAATATGCTGATTTGCTGCTCAATAAACATTTATGATTATTTTCAATGTTGAAAACAGTTGTGTACTTTTTTTTTCAGGATTCCTTGATGAATAGAAAGTTCAAAAGAACAGCATTTATCTGAAATACAAAGCTTCTGTAGCATTATACACTACCGTTCAAAAGTTTGGGGTCAGTAAGAATTTTTATTTTTATTTTTTTGAAAAGAAATTAAAGAAATGAATACTTTTATTCAGCAAGGATGCATTAAATCAATCAAAAGTGGCAGTAAAGACATTTATAATGTTACAAAAGATTAGATTTCAGATAAACACTGTTCTTTTGAACTTTCTATTCATCAAATAATCCTGAAAAAAAATATTGTACACAAATATTTTGTACAATTGTACACATTAAATGTTTCTTGAGCAGCAGATCAGCATATTAGAATGATTTCTGAAGGATCATGTGACACTGAAGACTGGAGTAATGATGCTGAAAATTCAGCTTTGCATCACAGGAATAAATTACTTTGTGAAATATATTCAAATAGAAAACAGTTATTTTAAATTGTAATAATATTTCACAATATTACTGTTTTTACTGTATTTTTAATTAAATAAATGTAGCCTTGGTGAGCAGACGAAACTTCTTTTAAAAACATTAAAAATCTTAGTGGTTCCAAACTTTTGGACAGTACTGTATGTATAAATATATATATATATATATATATATAGAATAAAATACAATAAAATAAAGAATATACAGTATATATTGTCAACATTGTTTTAACCCAAACTGAGTATGCAGCAGTGGTGATGAACTGTTTTTCTATTTCCAATTTTTCTACGAGACATGTTAATGCACTGAGTGTTTTTTTTATGGCTAATTCAGGCACTTGAGGGCTTTCACAGAGCAATCGGGGCTAATTAAGACACTATAGCCTTCACACTGAGCAACTCCTATTCCATCTACAGCTTTTACTACATAAACACACAATCAAAGGCCACAAATTTGTATGTGCGCATTCTGTTATCCAGAATTCAGGAAACACCTGCAAAGAGGGTACTTAAACCTTAACGTGGAGGCACAATGAAAGGGACGTCAGCTTTCAATGAGAGTTTAATATGAAATGAAAACACCCTCTTTTATGACAACACATTCTATAAAACCCATTATCAGCCAATTACACAAACTCCGTCCTTTAGAGAGCAGCTCAGAGCTGACTCAGGCTGTTGGCAGACAAGCATGTGAATGATGATCATGATTTTTTTTAGCAAAAAATTATTAGATTTCATTAAACATTCATAATGTGCCATAACAACTTTTTTTATTGTACATTAAATCAGATGTGATGACACACATAATTGCAGTCAGACAGCTATTCTGTTGGAGTTATCGCCTGTGTTTATTTACTATTTTTCCTTTGACTAAACTACATATTAACATTTAGTGGTGTTTACCTGTTTGCTGATAGGGTGTTGTGAATGGATAGGGAGTTGCTAGGTGAAAATATACATATAGTTCACCCCAAAAAGTCATCATTTATTCCCCCTCATGTCCCCTCACCTGTAAACCAGACATGTTTTCCTCTGTGAAACACACAAAAAATATATTTTGAAAAACAATGAAAGTTGGCATTCTCTGAGATATCTTCTTTTGTGTTTCGCAGAAGAGTCAAACAGGTTTGAAACGACATGAGCTGAGTAAATGATGACAGAATTATACCTTTAATACAATGACAATCACACTAAAGCAACTTGTTAACAAGTTAAAGGATTAGTTCACTTTCAAATTAAAATTTCCTGATAATTTACTCACCCCCATGTTATCCAAGATGTTTATGTCTTTCTTTCTTCAGTCGAAAAGAAATTAAGGTTTTTGATGAAAACATTCCAGGATTATTCTCCTTATAGTGGACTTCAATGGACTCCAAACAGTTGAAGGTCAAAATTACAGTTTCAGTGCAGCTTCAAAGCGTTCTACACAATCCCAGACGAGGAATAAGGATCATATCTAGAGAAACCATCGCTCATTTTCTAAAAAAAAATTAAAAGTTTTATAAGTTTTAACCATAAATGCTCATCTTGAACTAGCTCTCTTCTTCTTCTCTATTAGAATTCCAGCAGTGTAGACACTGCTAAGTGTATTACTGCCCTCCTCAGGTCAAAGTTTGAACTAAATTGTCATACAATATGCTAGTGCAAGTATATAACAATTAGTTCAAACTTTGACCTATGGAGGGCAGTAATACACTTAGCAGTGTCTACACTGCCGGAATTCAAATAGAGAAGAAGAAGAGAGCTAGTTCAAGATGAGCATTTAAGCCCCGTTCACACCGCCAGCGACTTTTTCGCTGCATGTCGCTTGTCTCCTACTGTGAAGTCGCTTGTGGGCATTCCTGGTGCTGTCGCTCTAATATCATTGGTAGACTGCACGTCTGGCCATATCTATAGAAATGCAATCACAAATGATATATAAAACTAAGAAATCATTCTAATTTGACAAGGAATTAGGTTTAAAATAATTAAAAGTAACATTCTGCTGTTGTAGAGTGTTGTGACTGCAGAGCTCGGTGCAACAAATCATTAAGTTAACTAGATTAACGATCGGTCTATCAACAAATTAAAGTCACTCATACTGTCAAAAAATACTAAAACGTCAATCGAATTTGACAAATAATCAATTTTCTTGTCCCTACAGTTTCCCCACAATGCAGGGGAAACTGTAATATGAACTGCAGCAGTGCTAAATTGCTCACAGCATCATATAATTAACAACACAAAATGTAAGAATCAAACTCACAAGACTGCCGACAGTTTCTTTTCCATGCATCGTTTTATTATATCAATGTATAAGCCAAATCATATAAAACAGTGAAATCGCTCCGGAACTATTCCTGTCTGTCCTGCCTGCACTCGAGACGGTGACGTGAGCTCCAGAGCCTTCACTCCTATTGGTTGTCACTCGCGAAATTCGCTCCTGATTTGCATAAAGTTGAAATATCTGAACTTTTGTCGCCTGTCTCCCGTCGCTTGACACGCCTACATTCTGTCGCCAACGGTCACTGTCGCTCATGTCCCCGGAAGTCGCCAGCGCTCCATTGAAATGAATGGGATCCTGTCGCTTTGTCGCTGCGTGTCGCTTGCGGTGTGAACGGGCCTTTATTGTTAAAACGTATAGAAGTTTTTTTTTTTTTAGAAAATGAGCGATGGTTTCTCTAGATAAGACCCTTATTCCTCGTCTGGGATTGTGTAGAACGTTTTGAAGCTGCAATGAAACTGTAATTTTGACCTTCAACCGTTTGGACTCCATTGAAGTGGAGAAAAATCCTGGAATGTTTTCATCAAAAAACTTAATTTCTTTTCGACTGAAGAAAGAAAAACATGAACATCTTGGATGACATGGGGGTGAGTAAATTATCAGGAAATTTTAATTTGAAAGTGAACTAATCCTTTAAGTGTCTTGCTCAAGGACACAAAGGAGGGATTTTTCCAGTTAACAGATCTTTAATGACTAGGCCACACCACCACATATACTTTAACTGACAGATAGAGAGTGACCTTTAACCCTGACCAAAACCTACAAACTGGCTTAAATACTAAGACTGAGCTTAAAACCATTAACTTTCCATCAAGGAATGGGTAGATACAGTATAACTAATACTGGTTCAAATTCCCACAACCACATCGACTATAGGAACTTCTCAAATCAAAATTTGTTTCTGGTTACATTACATCATTCAGTCTAAAAACAACATACTGTACACAAAAAAAATACCTGACAGTGAAAGCCGATCACAAAGGCAACTGTTTACGGTAGGATCAGCGTGAAACCAATGGCAGACATCTGGGATTTTCAGGAAACCTGTTTGGAAACAGTCATTAGTTTCGCAATTTAATTAGGCGAAAACAGTGGTTGAAAAATTATTCACCTAAGACAGGGCTATTCAATTGGCGGCCCGCGGGCCACATGCGGCCCCGAAGCAACCTCCAAGTGGCCCAGCCTGGTCCCGCCAAAAACGTGCATTCATACGTAAATTCATACCACGTAGTCTAGCAACACACAAACAATGCAGAGCGTGCCGGTAGTAGCCTAGATTACTATCAATATGACTTTCTCAATAGTGAAACGTAAAATTGTCAATGAAATCCAGTGAAGGAGGGATAGGCGGAATTGCGCTGAACGACACACAACAGAAGCGCTCTCTCTGTCGCGCGCGCGATCAGTTCTCCTCGCGCCTGAATAGTCAAATACACGTGCACACAGATGTCTAAATATCCATCGTATGGAGTATCTCACGTGAATACAGTCGGTTATGGCTTAAGTGGACGTAAACAGGTGGGTAATAACTGGATATGCGTCAGTTACGTCCATGCATTCAGCAGCCCAATTAAATAGCCAGGCCTACCTGTCTGTCATTAATGTTAATCAAACAACAGAAAATGCTAAATAAATGTAGGCTATATGTTAAATAAACCTACTGTATCTGAAAAAAAAAAAAAAATTTTTGAATTTACTACTGTTTTTGTAATTTGCTTTTTTTTTTCTTTTATCCTAACACAATAAATTTCTCATATTAGCCCATGCTCATATTGTCCACCTCTTGCCCACCTGTACATACCAGCTGATATACAATGCAGTCTTGATTTGGGTGGTCAATCTGCATTTAAAAGTTTGAAAGGGTTTTAAATCTTCTTAATCAAGTAAAATGACTCAAAATAAAGTAATTTAAGTATAACAAAGTCAACTTTAATCATAAATGTAATTTACCGACATCAAAATTGTGGCCAGTGAAAATGCTAAGTGGCTAGTAACTTTGGAAAACCACTAGCCACTGTGGCTGGTGAGCAAAAAACGCCCATGTCACGCCCTGATTGCATCTTACAACCAGAGCTGTGCAAACTGATCAAAGTTAAAAGAGAAACAATGAATAAACCTTATGTTTTTCAATAAATTTGTTTGTGTTGGTTTTAAAATTTGTCGTTACGAGCTGCTTCGCCGCTGAAATGACTGGCCCAGCTAACCTTCTTGGTTTTAAAATCTGGCCCAACTGAATTTGTAATTGAATAGCCCTGACCTAAGATGTGAATTAGCAAATTAACATGACAGAAGACACAATAAAAGTTGAGTAAACGTGTAGAGATTTGGCATCTATGTGTGAACAAACTGTTAAAAAATTCATTTTTTCTTACGTTTTTTACTCGAGCAGCTTGTAATGACCACAGGCAGAAATTGCGATTCTCTGTTTCATCCCACGGACGAATCATCTATATGAACGATGAAAAAGAGGAAAACAAGACAGAAGATGAGGAAGAGAGAGAGAGCGGGAAAAAAATCAGCTGAAAATCAGAAAAGATGAATCTGTCTTTCTCGTCTAATGAGCGTCTGATTGAATACTTCAGAGGGAGAACATGCAGTCATTTAAGTTCAGCTCCTCAAAGACGACCAAAAAAATCTAATTACAATAAAACAGACATAACATAGCTGTGAAGCAGCCACTTACGGCTAATCATATCAATTACTGCGCCCGGGTCTCCTCAGAGACACGGAGTGATTGTTTGAAGAGAAAAATTGTATTTGGTGAGCCCGAGACACTCACTCACAGCAAACCATCCATTACTCTCCATTCACTCTCCTCTGTCTCTGCAAAACTCGTAACCTGCACCTACACAAACACACACACAAGAGTAATCACAGGAATGTATAGGTTACTGCTGCAATTTATGCTGTCGAGCTGTTTAAATGTGTCGTAACTGCACAAATTGGATGTTAAATGAGATGAGAAACTTAGATGCATAATAGGAGATAAATGAAAACAAGACTGTTATTGTTGTCTGTTATAGAAGTAGATGTTTTAAAGCCACAGGTGTGTAAATGTTTTCCATTAGACTCACAGAGCTGCTTAGGCCTGCAAACCTCACTTTAACTACTTTACACAGCAATTTCTACTCAATTTTGTTCTCACTTTTAAGTTCCTTGTATGTACTTAACACAAAGGTACAGGGAACTTTACCTAAAAACAAGAGAATATATATATATATATATATATATATATACACACACACACACACACACACACACAGTCAAACCAAAAATTATTCAGACACTTTGACCTGACCATGTTTTGCTTAAGTGTTATCTGACATAATTAAGATAAATTTTTTCTGACACAGTTTAAATCTGAGATCTTGTCATATTTTATTACCATTTTTTAAACTATAGTGAATAAACTGAATTAATGAATGAAATGTTCAAGGTGTCTGAATAAATATTGGTTTGACTATATATATATATGCAATAAGGTATGAGAGGCTGTGAAGTATCGTCGATAAGTCTTCGCTTTGCGTCGTGCCTAACAACACCCTTCAGCCGTGACTTATTCACGATACAGCATTAGCCTCGAGTACCTTATTTCTTTTATAAAATGGTTACCACACAATACAAATATTAAAGCCAAAAATATGTATCAATGCAACTTTCATGATGTAGACTTTCACTAAAAGCCTTCCTTCCGCCTGAAAAAATAGTCCCTGACCATGAACAGCAACAGAAGTTACATTATTACACCATTAGATGGCGGCAAAGACTGTCTTTATGAGTGTGTCAGTCAGTAGCGAAGACTTTTACATTGAAAAGTCTGAATTGTTGTGAACACAGAAAAAGACGCAACTGACAAATGCTTTGAGTAGCGCTGTCAGTCACGGGAAAACCCCTTAAATGTTAAAAGGACAAGATAATACATCAGACATTTAAAAAGATTTTTTATTATGAACATAGGACTGACCTGAAGGAAAATGCTAAATATGAATGCAGGTAATAAACTCGCTCACTCGATCTCTTTCTCACAATTCTCTTCTACATAATACAGTAAGCTTCAATAAACAATATCAACTGAGAACATACAGTTTACGTTGCTAAGAGTGGTTGCTAAAGGGGTTTGTGTAGTGATACACAGAAGCATTGGGTGAAGCGGTAATAGCCGTGTTTTATTGTGATCAGAATCAAGGACAGGAACTAAGTGTTTTATATATATGCAAAAGTACTCTTTAAAAGAAGTAGACTAAGTGATGCATACTGTAATCAGAGTCATTTCATGGTCAATCCTCAAAAAAAAAAAAAAAAAAAAATTCCTTTTTCCTTTCAGTCTTCAGGACTGGTTTCAGTTTGTGTGGCAAAACAACTGAAAAAACAACAAGTAAACAAGTAAATTATAAAGTAAATTAATTCATGCATCAGCAGAGTTGCGGTAACACTTTATATTAGTGGCTGTGTTACATGATATATACATTAGAATCAATTATAATATTCTTCAGAGTAATTGCTGCTTTGAGGGATATGAATTACATGCAATTCATTTAAATTACTCAGTAATTTCTATAAATAAATACACAACAATGCAAGTCTTTTGCAAAGCTTTTCAAAGAATGAGCAGTAAGGAAAACAGCAATCGAACAGACACACTTTGTTATTTTAGAATGGCAAATACCATTCTTCTCTAAAAGTGTGACTTTTCTGGTTTTCAGTTTTACAGGTTTAACATTGGAGAACATTCAAATTTTTAGGACAGGCTCAAAAGGCATTTCATTAAAGACACAACAGAGCAAATAATACTTATTTGAAGATGTCAGAAATAACTGCATGCAGAAGGTTATTCATTTATGACCTAAATTAAATGTATAATGAATTTATTTTTTGAGTGAAGTGAATTTTTTTGTGTCTATATTTAGAAATACACTGGAAATCTCTAATTAATCTTTTATCTGTCATAATATTAGACCAATTTTAATGCTGATCTACTTTGACAAAAGATAGATATTCTTTTAGCATAAAATGTGTCAAAACAGCCTCACTTGTGTGAATTTGAAACCGCGTTTGCTTTTACTGATGTGCGTGTGTTTCAGTTTGACGTCAAACACTGACAATCAGGTGAATACACTCAATTTACACCATTACAAAAAGTAATTTTTCTATTTATTAAAAAAAAAACGTTTCACATTCAAGTTCTTTTAAAACACCAAATGTATAGCATGTGAACCCTGAAGGCAAACAGAATGTGATTCTTCCCTCCAAGCAGTCAATATTTTACCCTGAACATCAAGCATAAATGACTGAACAATAGGTCACATGTCCTCGTCCCTCCCAGCACTTCACCCGCTGTTAACTGTCTTTGTTAGAGCACAACAGATGCATTTGTAAATGCTTGTGGCACTTTTAACCACACAATTAATCAAGAGAGCTGCTTTTCCTTTGTGTTTTTATTGTTTCTTGTTTTCTTTTGTTACAATATCTGCTGTCACAGAGCACTTAGTTTATTTCACCAGCTGAAATCCCCCCAGGCCTCTGGTAACAGACACAGGGCTCTAACCGTGAGCATTTTCACCACTTATACTGAACTCCAGCCACTCCAGGCCACTTTAATAATGCTGTAAATTATGCTGTGGGCCACATTTTGTGTTGTTAAATACTGAATGCCGTATACAAGACTGAAATTAACAATGTTTTTTTTACTTAAAATGGTAGTGTTCTGTGCTTAAAATTAAATATTTGTTCTTTTCTCTTAATTATGAAAACTTGTTTCCACCATGAAATAAAACTAAAAAAGGTAATCGCAACTTTTTATCTCACAATTCTGACTTTTTTCTCAGAATTGTGAGATATAAACTCACAATTGCATAATATAATGTCAGAATTGCGTGATGTAAAGTTAATTGCGAGAAAAGCGTCAGAATCGCGAGTTTATATCTCGCAATTCTGACTTTATAACTCGTAAACGCGAGTTTAAATCTTGCAATTCTGACTTTTTTTATCAGAATTGCAAGTTTATATCTCAGTTCTGACTTTATAACTCGCAGTTGTGTTTATATCTCACAATTCTGAGAAAAAAGTAAAAATTGCGAGTTATAAAGTTAGAATTGCATGATGATAACTTGCCATTGCGAGAAAAATCAGAATTGTGCAATTCTGACTTAATAACTCACAATTACAAGTTTAAATCTCGCAATTGCAAGAAAAAAAGTCAGAATTGTGAGATAAAAAGCCACAATTTTATTTCTTTATTTAGTGGTGGAAACAAGCTTCCATAGATAGTTTCCATATATAATCCATAGATTATAATTCTGATTATCCATAGATAATAATTCTGTTATAATTTACTAATGTCGTTTCAAACCTGTATGACTTTCTTCTGTAGAAAACAAAAATTATAAAATATTATTTTTTCAGTAATTGTAATAAATTATAAACATACTGATCTATACATTGAAAGTCTTTGGGATGTGCTGGAGTAGACTTTACAGAGTGCTCACCTCAATACAAGATCTTGACCAAAAATTGATGAAAATAAGATCACAATTTATTGCATAATTTTTGGTGAAGATCTTGAAAAACAAGTAAAGAAGTAAATTGGTTCATGCAATTCAATTCATTATAGAAAATTATAATTTACTCACTTTTGTGTCACTCAAAACCCATATAACTTTCTTCTGTAAAACAAAAAAGGAGATATTTTGTAGAAAGTTCATGCAGCACTGTTATTAAAGCAAAAAGCATCCAGAAACACCAAAACACCTTCTTCTATTATTCTTCGTCTTCTATTTGCTTTGTTTGCTATATTTTAAGTAAATAACACAATATCAAAAAAACACATTTCACATGCTATATGTCTTATGACCATATTAATGCATTATATTATTGTATATTATATGGTATTGTACTATATAGATAAGTTAACAAGCTGCATTATCCACCTTGTTTTGAAAAACAGCTCATTATGCATGCTTGATATTGCAAACTGGTATTTCTTGTATTATTCGAATGTATTGTCGCAATTTTAAACACACTGGTTTGTAGTGCAAATAGTTTTATGTTTACTGTTATTCTTCTTTCTTATAGCAGCTACTGAATCAGAAGTCTTGCACATTCACAGAAAATAGCTTATTTCTGTGCACTCAAAAAAATAACTTTCACTGTTGTTAGTTTCACTCAAACCATCCTTGTTCACATTACTTTAAAAACTCATGTAACTACATGAACTTAATTCAATTGAGTAGTTTCTACAAAAAATGAGTATCGTCAGCTTTACTTAAGTGTTTGTTCAGTCAACTTAACATTGCTGAGTGAAACGCACAAATTAATGTTGACATAACTAACTAGGCAGTGGATCCGTAGTTCCCAGCATGCTTTGCAAGGGACTGCATTAGGAGAGAAAATTTAAGGATTCAATTTAAGTGTTATTTATTTGTTTTTCAGTATTAGGGAAAGATGTTGTTAGTTTATGTTAGTGTTTAATGTTCAGTTATGTTGGACATTTGGAGGACTTTCTGTAATGTTTTTGAATTTTGTGGATGAAATTCCTGCTTTCAATTCAATTGAGTTTGTTCAATGAATTATTTTTGAGTGCATTTTGTAGAGCAAAGAGTTAGTTTAATAAGATAAATTAAGTCAATAAATGTGTTTACCTCACGTAATAAACAACATTAAGTAAACTGCACATATAAACATTATGTAACAGTGACAAATTCTTTTGTATTTACTCAAAGAAATTTTGTCAGCTTTACTTGAATTTCTTTTGCTCATACAACTAAATTGTTATTTGTACAAATTACTCAATATAGTTGCGTGGAACACTGCTTTTTTAAGTAAATCCAACAATTCAGTTTTTTTGACTGAAGATGACACCAGAAGCCAGGCATATTCAATATACAAATGGCCACACATGCTCTTTAATATTAAAAACAAGGTGGATAATTTTTTATTATGAATATGCCCATAATGGATTATATATTCATGTTACTCGGTTTATCAATTCATATAAAAATTTTAGCACATGACATCATTCTGTTACTAACCTTATTGACATGCATGATGCTTTTTGTAAAGCTTGATATGAATGAAGCATAAAAATGTAGATGATAAAACGAGAAAAGTGGGGGGAAGAAGAGAAAATGCCAGTTTTATCAGAACATGTCAGCACATGTGTGTGTTTGTGACGCTGTCAGCACATCGGAGATACGCTTGATAAGATTCTGTCTAATAGGAGCTGCTCCCCACGGTCGGGTCAGACAGCCGTTTCCAAAAGCTACACACACACACACACGCTCTTCCTCCTCCTCTGGCCCTGACAGACACCATGAAAAGCTCAGATTAAGAAGCCCATCATGTTGCCCTGAGCTGCCCACCGAGAGACCACGAAATCAAGCTGTCAGAACAACAGAGAGAGAGACAAAGAGAGAGAAAGCAAAGAAGTGCCAGTGGCGAAGAGGACGAGACAGTTTGTTCAAGTGTCTAAGTCATTGTATATTTCACATTGCACAATTTCCCAAAGTAAACGATTACCCCCTTTTTCATGGCAATAAAGCACGGCAAAATTGAAAGTGAAGTGAGAGAAGTCATAATTAGTGTGACAGTGTCATTTGTGTGATTGACTGTGTGAATAGCAGACATCCGAGTGTTTATTTGTGTATGTTCACACCTGTTGTTCTCTTTATTCACATATAAAGCTCACATGATGAATATGAGCCCTGTCCTACTACCAGTTTCTTCCACAATAGTCACTAGAATTTCATTAGTTAACATTAGTTAACTGCATTAGTTAACATGAACTAAGAATGAATTGCACTTCTACAACATTTATTAATCTTATAGTTAATGTTAATTTCAACATTTTCTAATACATTATTAACATTAGTTAATGCACTGTGAACTTGAACAGCTGTATTTTTATTAACTAAGATTAACAAAAATTAATAAATACTGTTACAGATGTATTGCTCAATGTTAGTTCATGTTAGTTAATACGTTAACTAATGTTAACAGATGAGACCTTATACCAATACCACTTATACCAATAACTGTAACTATGGTATTTTTGGGAAAATGTTTACTATGGTACATTTTTTAAGGGAAATTTTCTACCTAAGTATCTCCACATTTTGTTAGTTTTAGTATTCTGTAAATATAGTTACAGCTAAAGTGTGAATTTAGGCACAATACAATCATAAAACAATTTTCACTATATTAACTATGGCTTTTGCCTCAAACTCCTAATTACAGCTTATTAATAGTTAGTACGGTAATTGTTAAGTTTAGGTATGGGGTAGGAATAAAGGATTAGCTCACTTCAAATGAAAATTAGCCCAAGCTTTACTCACCCTCAAGCCATCCTAGGTGTAAATGACTCTCTTCTTTCTGATAAACACTCTCTGAGATATTTTAATAAATATCCTGACGCATTTGAGCTTTATAATGGCAGTGAACAGGGGTCACGAGTATGAGCTGAAGAAAGTGCTTCCATCCACATCCATCCATCATAAACGTACCATACACTGCTCCAGAGGGGTTAATAAAGGCCTTCTGAAGCGAAGCGATGCGTTTGTGTTAAAAAAAATCCATATTTAACAAGTTATGAAGTAAAATATCTAGCTTCCGCCAGACCCGCCTTCCGTATTCAACATATGAAGAAAGTTCAAAAAGCTTACACTACGTCCTACGCCTTCCCTATTCAACTTACAGAACTTCTTTGTGTTTTGTGAGAAACAGATCGAGTGACTGAGTTTATTACCTGGATTCAGATTTAGCATTTTCCTTCAGGTCAGTCCTATGTTCATAATAAAAAATCTGTTTAAATGTCAGATGTATTATCTTGTCCTTTTAACATTTAAGGGGTTTTCCCATGACTGACAGCGCTAGTCAAAGCATTTGTCAGTTGCGTCTTGTTCCGTGTTCACAACAATTCAATCTTTTCAATGTAAAAGTCTTCGCTACTGACTGACACACTCATCAAGACAGTCTTTGCCGCCATCTAATGGCGTAATAATGTAACTTCTGTTGCTGTTCACGGTCAGGGACTATTTTTTGGGCGGAAGGAAGGCTTTTGGTGAAAGTTTAATTCATGAAAGTTTCATTGATACATTGGCTTTAATATTTGTATTGTGTGGTAACCATTTTATAAAAGCGTTTTTATAAAACTCTGCTTCGCGTCGTGCCTAACAACGCCCTTCAGCCATGACTTATTCACGATACAGCACTAGCCTCTCATACCTTATTGCTTACATAAATATCCTGACGCATCCGAGCTTTATTAAAATATCTCAGAGTGTTTATCAGAAAGAAGAAAGTCATATACACATATAGGGTGGCTGCGTGGGCTAATTTTCATTTGAAAGTGAACTAATCCTTTAAGGGATGTAGAACAAGGTCATGCAGAATAAGGCATCAATATGTGCTTTATAAGTAGTAATAAACAGCCAATATCATATGCATGCCAATATAAGTGAGAATTGGACCCTAAACTAAAGTGTTGCCAAAAGATCTTTAAAATCCTGTTCACTTTGAATTTCCTCAGAATAGGAACTGACTGATTCATTGAAGTTTTTTCCGTTACACATTAAAAAGCAGCCCCGCATCACAAAGCCCACGCAGAATATTCACACTGTCAGTTACCATGACAACACACGTACGACCACGCCACCCGAGCAACCTGCAACATCTCCAGGTTTAATTGAAAGCGCAGTGTTTACATTGCTCTAATTGAAGTCAAATCACGTCGCAACAGAGTTTAAAAATAATTACTGAGGCAGCAGCTGAATGCCTTTAAATCCTCTGATTTTTTTTATCCATTTCTAACCTCAATAAATCTACCTTAACTGAGGAAAAACAACAGAGGAAAAACAATTCCTCAATTCAAGTAGATTAAACCTTTAATTAAGGTGTGCCGTGCCTTTTGTCAGAATGATGTGATAAACAGTGTATTTTGAAGTAAAGTACAGCACAATCTTGAAGGCTTGCTGCTCAGCAGCTACAGTTAACGCGACCTCTGTTAATCTAAGTGAAACGGCTCCCACCTCAGATGCGCTTTGTTTTATTTTAACAGCTATTAATTGTCATTACGAGTGGAGTGGCATGTTGCTGATGTATTGTAATTTCCTTTGATTTTATTAACTAAACAGAGTCACACTCATAGCAGAGACGTTGCAGCCAGGGCTTGACGTTAACTTTTTTGGCTCACCAGCCACTGTTGCTAGTGTTACTAGCCACAATTTTGACATCGATATCATGGGGGAAAACTGCCATATGAATATTTTTATTATTATTTCATAATTTGGCAGGTATATTAGGCTGCTGTCACTTTAAGACCTGATGCATGTATCCATTATACTGTTACACATGCGTTTTCTTTCTCAACTGTTTACGTTCACTTAAAACATAACTGACTGTGTTTTTGTGAATACTCGCCAAGACTGGCAGTGTATTTGACTATTTAAGCAAGTAGCGAAAAAGAACCTAGTACTGAGAGGCAGGGAATGAGTAAAATTATGCGCAATACATGCAATCACACGCCGAAATTCAAGCCCTGTAACATTAACAATATTCATCCAGAGCCAATGAAATGAGTGAGCGAGGGGAGGAGGGTTTGTGTGTCAACTGTGTATCTATTCTGCGGAAAATGAGTGTTGAAAGTATTTCAGATATTTCAGTATTGATATTTATCGAAAAATAGATATTTTTGACATATTGCACTTAGTTCATTTCAGATGGCTTTTTTAATTGAAAAATGTATATATTGTATATAAAATTCAACCCGCCAAAGTGGCTAGTAGGAGTGACTGCGTTACACGCCACTGCTGAAATCACCCGCATTTGGTGGGTCGGCGGGTGTTAATGTCAAGCCCTGGTTGCAGCTAAATATCTGTGAGCATCATATCCTCATTCAAAACTTTGATGTCCAAAAAAGATGCCTATGTAAGCACTAGATCTTCGAAAACAGCCATTATTTGATCCATTATTATTATATAAGAGTTCCAGTCCAGGCTGCTGATTGGTCAAAACAGTTACATGAAAGACAACAAGAAAGAAATGATTAGGGGCCATTCACATAGACGCAGATCAGTGAGGTGAAAACCCCCCCGCAAGGTCTGAAGATGCGTTTTAAAAAAGCTGAACTTATATTATCTTAAATGGCACATTTTTAGAACGGCATGTCATGCATGAGATGCTGCAAAAGACACAAGTGTAACAGTCAAACATGTCCATCTAGCAAAACAATGGAAAAGTAGCAAAGTGGAACGGAAAAATGCATTCTGTGTGAACGGCCCCTTAAAAATTGTATTTACTTGGAAAAAAAGAAAACAATTTTCACAAATTCTCACAAAAAAATAAAATAAAAAAGTAACACACTGGATTAAATGTGACATTAGAAAGCCTATTTACAACAAAGGTTATTGGTTTTATACACACACACACATTATATATATATATATATATAGGTTTTATATATACAGTGGCATGAAAAAGTATGTGAACCCCTTGCAGAATCTGTGTAAATGAGAATTATTTTAATAAAATAAGAGGGATAATAAAAAATGCATGTTATTTTTTGTTTAGTACTGTCCTGAGTAAGATATTTTACATAAAAGTTGTTTGCATTTAGTTCACAAGACAAAACAATAGCTGAATTTATTAAAATAACTCCACTCATAAGTATGTGAACCATTGATTCTCAATACTGTGTGTGGTTACCTGATGATCCACGACTGTTTTTTTGTTTTGTGATGGTTGTTCACGAGTCTCTTGTTTGTCCTGAGCAGTTAAACTGAGCTCTGTTCTTCAGAAAAATCCTCCAGCTCCTGCAGATTCATCAGTTTTCAAGCATTTTTGCATATTTGAACCCTTTCCAGCAGTGACTGAAGGAAAAAAGGTTCAAACATTCACTGCTGCTCCAGAAGAAAACACAATGCATTAAGAGCTGGGGTGTGAAAACTTTTGAACAGGATGAAGATGTCACAGTTTTTCTTATTTTGTTTAAATATCATTGTTTTTCATTTAGTACTGCCCTTCGGAACCAACAGAAGATACTTGCATGTTTCCCGGCAGAAAAATTAAGTACAATTTACCTTGATATTTGAATTCAAAAGTTTTCACCCCTCGGCTCTTAATGCATCGTGTTTCCTATTAATTGCCCCAAGCTTTACTCACCCTCAAGCTATCCTGCGTGTATATCACTTTCTTCTTTCTGATGAACACAATCGGAGAAATATTAATAAATATTCTGATGCATCCAAGCTTTATAATGGCAATAAGCGTTACTAAACGAGTATGAGCTGCAAGAAAATGTCTCCATCCACATCCATCCATCATACACATATTCCACACGGCTCCGGGGGTTAATAAAGGCCTTCTGAAGTGAAGCAAAAAAAAAAAAATCCATATTTAACAAGTTATGAAGTAAAATATCTTGCTTCCGCCAGACCGCCTTCCATATTCAAATTACAAAAAAAAAAAAAAATGGAAATGGCATTGTGTCAGTTTCATAAGTTGAATAGGGAAGGCATAGGACGTAGTGTAAACTTTTTGAACTGCGACAGTTTTACACTTTCTTCGTAAATTGAATACGGAAGGCAGCCTGGCGGAAGCTATATTTTACTTCATAACGCTGCAGTGACGCGATGACTTCACCAATCGGTGAGTGGCTATTATTTAGAAGGCGGGACTTATTCCGCCATATTGCGCGTTGCACTTTCTCCCATTCAAAACAATATGAGTGACGTGTCTTGTGTTATTCTGTAGTCTTTGGTAAAGCTTGGGGTCATTTTCATTTGAAAGTTAACTAATACTTTAATGTAACGATTTCTGTAACAGGATGAAATGTTGTAAAGTGAGACAAACCACAGAAATCAAATCCATTACTAAATCCATGCACACTAAATATGATGTCACATCCTGAAGGATGGTGTCATTAAGGAACTGGCATTGCACAAAAGACTAACAGGGTTGAAAGTGATGTTGAGGACACATGAAAAAAACTGTATATTGATAAACAATATTCCCAAGAAATTACAAAAAGGTAACACTTTATTTTACAGTGCCCGTGTTACACATGTACATGTAATTACTATAGTAACAGTAAATTATGCATAGTTGCATGCAACTAATCCTAAACCAAACCCTAACCCTAATTATAAGTACATGTAGTTAATTAACATTGTAAAGTGTAACCAGAGAAAATACTAGGAATATGCACATGGAGATATGAAAAAATGGCATTCTGCACAAATATATTAAAAATTACCTTATGTTCACTTAAATGTGATATTCTAATATTAAAAACAATAACTAATATGGTTTCCATATTAAAAATGGTTAGTGTAGATTAATTCAATTTTTTTAATCATTTAATTATTGCAATTAAATGCTTTGTAAAATAATTTGTATAAAAATCCAAATTGTCCCTAATGTGCTGAATGAAGGGGCTGTAGTCATCTATTTTAACCATAATTATTTTTACAGTATCACTGCATTTCATACCTTATTGGTTAAATATTTCCTCATATCGACAGTATGATTATGCTATCATTATGCTAAAAAGCAGGCAGAGATAAAGCAGCTAAGCACGCAAGACGTTGCACATGATGAGTGTTTTTCACAGGATGCTTTCGGAGTGCATCTTAACAGCACACTGACATCTTAACAGCCTCCAGTGATGGAAGGAGATGGTGTTGAATTCTCTCTTGCACGCGTCCGTTCCATCTCTCAGAGGCACATAAAAATGTCAGCTGCACATCTGTGTGCACATCATATCTGGGTTGTGCGTTACTGCAGTGATAAACAACAAGTGCCATAATGCTCAATAAAGATGTGGCTTGTTGCTTGACAGAGGAAAGCCTCATACTAGCCATAAACTACAATTTCTCTCAGTTAATGGGCAAATGTACTGAAAGCCTCTCGATATACATGCTCACACACTCTCAAACACGCATACCCACACCGACAGGGCTGAAAAAGGCCTCTAGAGTCAGGAAGTATGGGAACAAGTGCTTTATGACATTAATATCATGATTAATGTGCAAGCTATGGGCTGGCAGATGATGAGACAGGTGTTCAAAACACACACATGCGTTCGGTTTCCAGGTTTTATGGGGACTTTCATAGACATAGTTTTTATACTGTACAAACTGTATAGTCTGTCGCCTAACTCTAAACTTACCCGTCACAGAAAACTTTCTGCAGTTTTAGATTTAAAAAAAAAAAAAACATCACTTAGTATGATTTAGAAGCTGTTTTCCTCATGGGGACCAACAAATGTCCCACAAGGACAAAGATTTCTGGTACTACCATCCTCATTGTGACACACACACACACACACACACACACACACACACACACACACACACACACACACACACACACACACAAGCTATTAAAATTAAAGCTTACAATTCCATCTTAGCCGGACATTAGTCACACTGCTCAGTTTGCACCTTTGTCTCAAAAATGTCACCATGGCCTTCAGAGTCTGTCTCAACTGCCATCCTGGACTGATGCCCAATCTGGAAATTGGTTTTTCACAGTAGTATAAATATTAGGAATTGGACTGAACACTTAAGACACTTGGACACTTAAGCAAAAATAAATAAATACATGAATGAATGAATGAATGAATGAATGAATGAATGAATGTGACGCCTTGTCTTGCATTAGAAAAAAATAAATAAATAAATAAACCAATTTAAGTCCATTTACATAAATAAATACATTCATTATTATTAATTAATTAATAATGTAAGTTTGGTATGATCAAAAATACAATAAAAACAATAATATTGTGAAATATTATTACAATTTATAATAAACTGTGTTCTGTTTTCACATGTGAATAGCTATTTTTAAAAATGTAATTTACTCCTGTGATGCAAAGCTGAATCTTCAGCATCAATGTTCAGTGTCCCACGATCCTTGCGATAAGATTCCAGCGACAAACAATTTGTCTGTCGCGGTCGCGACTATGAGACGCGATAAAGTCAATCAAAATAAATCGCAACCAATCAGAAGAGCGCGTGGGCGGGCTCTGTCTGCAACTTCCCGCCACTCGCAACGAGATGGTAAGTAGCTATACAATCAAATTCATGATTATTACAGCATTTTAACATTATTAAAAATATATACTGAGTTACTGAAACAGTCTTTGTCATAGAATACACTTGTCTGTTCACAATGAGTTGACAGTTTGAACGTTATTTTTTCATTTTATTTATTTTGAAAATCTGAGGTGAATGGACTATATGCACGGGTTACTTCCTGGTTGTCGTTAAGCCAGCTCGAGCACTTCCGGTGAACTGTTAGCTGTTCATTCTGTAGTCGTTGTACATCGACACAAAACCATATATGGTTGACTTTTTAATGTTGTATTTATATTTTAATGCAGTTATCACATTTACCTAATTTGCCAATAAACCAGTTTTATTGATTGCAATAAAGACGAAGCTATTGGGACTGTTTAAAAACGCCGTGTCTGTAATTAGACACGCACACACATTTTCCCCAGAACTTCAAATGTTATTTTTAATGTGATGACCACAAACATTATTTGTTCATCCTTCTGAGATTGTCCACATTGTAAAACCGAACGTTTAAAAATGTAGGAAATTTAACATTTGATAGAAAACACTTATTTAAAAATAAAAGACAGTAATTAGCACTTTAACCACCAGGTGGCGGCAAAGTAGCATGTATTTGCGCACATATCAGCCATTTCCTCTAAACGTTTTTCACTTCGTTTTTGACTAAATATTAAACATTATAAAATAACTAGGTTTAAAATACATTTTGTCAATGTGAAGTATGAAATACTCACAAAATCTTATGAAAAACAATAACTTTTATTGTGAATTACACAGAAAGCGAGCACCGTGCTCTCCCTTTGTAATCACAGCAGCTGTCAGTCAGTGCAGTGCAAGATCAATGATTTCAGCACACTTGTGAAAACACACATTTTATTCAATTAATCTAACTAAAGTGCACAATAAATATTTAATTTTTAAGCTTTTTTTCCACATAAAAGTGTGAAAACTAACGGTCGAATTGAATTTAGCCGAGGAGGAACATTGAGGTACGTCTTTATTTTTTTTTTTATGCTGTCTTACGTTTGAATAACTACATTAATGCTATACCACACTATTTAAGTGACTATATTCTGATTATAAACTAAGTATTTCACTACTGATGCTCAACACACCAGCAAATGACATCTCACCGGAAGTTTTCGAGCTGGCTTATATTAATGCGGAAGTTCTAAAGAACGCTCCGTGCATATAGTCCATTGTCCATTGTTGCTTCCAGTAACGTACGGCTATAAAAGAGACACAAAATGATATTCAAACTCACATTAGACGCTTTAAACATTAAATAAAGGACATAAACAGTACCTGAGATTATCATTGTCATACTTTTTGTTGTTGTAAAAGCCGAGACGTCGCCGAAAAATAGAAACCGTTCATCGCGTGTCGCGTCTAGTTAGGACACGGTGTAATATGATTTGCTGTTCAATTATTATCTATTATAGCCAATTGGTGCTCAAATATTAATAATGGTTATCAATGTTGAAAACTTTTGATTCTTAAAATGTTTGTAGAAATTGCAATACATGTTTGATTAATATAAAGTTATGAAGAACAGCATTTATTTGAAATAGACAACTTTCGTAACATTATAAAAGTCTTTATTGTCACTTTCGATTAATTTAATGCATCCTTTGCTACATAATAATATTTATTTATTTAAAATCTTTCTTACACCAAACTTTTGAATGGTAGTGTATCATGGCTTCCAGTAGCACAACTGTTTTCAACGTTTCTTGAGCAGCAAATCAGCATATTAGAATGATTTCTGAAGGATCATGTGACTGAAGTAGTGTGGCTTAAGTGTCCAAATACTTTCTGGAGCCTTCATAACATTACAGAGCTTGTTCTCACACAGCAATTCAACTTTGCTGTTTTTTTAGACATCTCTTACCTTTTGTTCTTCTCAACTTCCTCACCTACAACATGTTTGTTATCTTGAAGAAAAAAAAAAGCATAGTTCCCATTGGCAGAGACGGATCCAGCTCGCCAACTCCTTGAATGTTGTATTTTGTTGTGTCCAAGACGGCCTGCAATCGATACTTCTCAAATAGCTTGTTAGAATTCACTTAACGTATCTTCACTCTCATAAAATTTCTCAAAGAACTACAATACATACCTGTTCCCGGTAATTCACGCTAA
>VTFQ01000017.1:30253049-30420549 GCA_036281575.1 Ancherythroculter nigrocauda
GACAGACAGACAGATATATAGAACAGTAGATAGAATGACAGACAGACATAGAACAGTAGATGGAACGACAGGCAGACATAGAACAGTAGATGGAATGACAGACAGATAAATATATAGAACAGTAGATGGAATGAGACAGATAGATATATAGAACGGTAGATGGAACGACAGACAGACAGATATATATATATATATAGAACGGTAGATGGAACGACAGACAGATAGATATATAGAACGGTAGATGGAACAACAGACAGATAGATATATAGAACAGTAGATGGAACGACAGACAGATATATAGAACAGTAGATGGAACGACAGACAGACAGATATATATATATATAGAACGGTAGATGGAACGACAGACAGATATATAGAACAGTAGATGGAATGACAGACAGACAGATAGATATATAGAACGGTAGATGGAACAACAGACAGATAGATATATAGAACAGTAGATGGAACGACAGACAGACAGATATATATATATATATATAGAACGGTAGATGGAACGACAGACAGATAGATATATAGAACGGTAGATGGAACAACAGACAGATAGATATATAGAACAGTAGATGGAACGACAGACAGATATATAGAACAGTAGATGGAACGACAGACAGACAGATATATATATATATAGAACGGTAGATGGAACGACAGACAGATATATAGAACAGTAGATGGAATGACAGACAGACAGATAGATATATAGAACGGTAGATGGAACAACAGACAGATAGATATATAGAACAGTAGATGGAAGATTAGATAGATAGATAGATAGATGGAACAGTAGATGGAATAATAGATAGGAAAGACAGACGGATAGATAGAAAGACGGACGGACCAACAGAAAGTTTAGATTTAGATTTTCAGACAGACAGGTGTAGTATTTTGTATCTCTGTCAGTGTGCTGGTGACACTTTGATCTCTCAGTCCCTGTGGCACGACTAATGGAGTCAGTTTATAAAAGTCTTATTTACACACGCACTTAACATGGCCCTGAGGCACAGAGTGTGTGCGTGTGTGAGAGAGATAACCCAAAGCCACTTGATTCACATGATTTCAGTGGCTTCTAAACTTACATACACAATTATAGACAAACAGAGAGACACAGTACAATTACAGCTGCAGGGTCCTGATACTGGACAGTCATTCTGTTTAACTCTCCCTGTCTATCCGTCTCTCATTCTCACATAAAATAAACATTCACACACCCACAGCAGCTCTACCCAGTGTGTGTGTGTTGCATACGGTGTGGTTCAGGCACTAAATGGGTCATTGGTATTCTGGTCTGTCTCCACTGGGCCTCTGAACTGGATTAATTGAGGCTGTGGGAAGAAAAGCAAAGCAGAAGCCCAGCGCTGGCCAGCCGGACCACTATCGATCCACACACACACGCTAACACTTGCTCCTAATCAGAGAGAGAGAGACTAAATGACTGTCGCCTCTTTATTCAACTTTAAAGACTAGACTGGTAAGATTCCTGTTCACACGAAACAGTTATCATTCACTTTCACAGATGGACCTAAACAGTGAAAGAAACGTTTCTCAGCCAATTCATTAGGTCATGTTTTACTGATAAAGGGTCTGTTTCGCAGATTCACAAATGTGTTGATGTAAATGGGTAAATCACAAAATCTGTCATGAACATTTACTCATCATATTTCACCCCCAAATAAAATAAAAATAAATAAAATTATATTTTACTTAATGAAAAACAAAGTTGTTTTTTGAATTGTGAAATTATATTAATTACAATTTAGCCAATCATCCTTCCCATAATGCAAAATTAATAAATAATTTTCCATAGGCCTACTCTTTACTGCAAAAAAAAAAAAAAAAAAAAGACATTTACATTTTAAAAGTATTTATGTACCATGGTAGTACTTGCTGCATTGGCTTCAATTTAAAAAATATAAATACAGTGTATAATATATATGTAAAATTGAGACTGTAAAGCATAAAACTATATATACACAGTATGTATAAACATGCATTAAATCATACAAAATGCATTAAATCATATTTAAAAAATATAAAAGTAATTACATTACTGTATTCTGAAAATTTACAGGGGAAAATGTAGCTATCCTTAATAACAAAAAATTATCCTTAAAAACAAAAAACTAATGGGCTTTAAATGGGATTCATATTCTTTATGCAAAATATAATTTCTTTTTTATTTTGGGGTGACATGTTTTCTTGATATTAAAAAGCTACTTAGTTCTATAAGATTGGCACTGACCCATATCAGCTGACCACTATCACTACCTCAAATCTCCTATTCACGTATCTGCAAAGGCCAGCATTTGGAAAACATTTCCCTATACAACCAACTATGTTCTTAAAGACTGAAAGCAAATGTTTTGCACCAGATGCACCATATGGTTAAGCCTTATTCTGGTATCTTGTTCCTCTATGTCCTCAAGTCTGCAGAGAGGGTTTTAGTCATCAATTGCCAAATATCCGTGCCAAGTATGTTTGTGTGCGAGCGTGTGTGTCTGTTTTAAGAGTCCTCTGTACTAATAGAGGTTAATGTGAGTGACCAGATGACCAGCTGTCCCTCTCCAAAATGAAGGACAAGCTTCTCTCCTCTTCTCTGAAACAAATTCCACTCACACAGCTGCTAACTAACACACAGAAGATAAAAGTGCACATACACTAAAGAGCATGCATGAAATATGACATAAACGGACATGAAACACTGTAGGAGAGCAGAGGACCAGGAGACAGATATCACTAGACTCTTCAAAAAGCTAATTGCAGTGACTTAGGGAAGACAATAGTGAAGAATTTACTGAAAGGATCCAAAGATGTTGGAGGACAGATGTTGGCACACCTGTTGGCCTGCTATTGCTCACGTATACAGAGGAGTTTGTCAAAAATATGCTTCAATTTGTTCTAAAGAGTAACAAATCAGTATATATACATATAATCCACAGACTCATGCCGTGGTCACACTAGACTTCGAGTATGTGAATTTCTACAGACACTGCAATGACTGGCGTCCTTTTTTAAAGGACATCACATCTTATATGTGATGCACCCACTGATATGACTGTTTGTTATTGCTTTGGTTTGGCTTACTAAAAAACTAAAGTGATAATAGCTGTGATTCATTTAGTCTCTATTTAGTAACAGAGAAGACAGCATGTTTTCTTTCTGTAATCTAGAGAAAGACAGGAATAGAGTTCTGTTTTTCAAGCTCATTTAGATGCTGCTCCCCTGGATTCCCTGCATTCTCCTGCTGTGGCTGTAGACAGAAGCAGTGCTGCCCCCTGCTGCCAAACAGAAGAACTGCAACCCACAAACACCCACAATCCACAAAAGAACTGGGTCAATTAGCTCTACCACACCAGAGGCATGGGAGTAAATTTCATCTAACAGTTGAAATATTTCTCAACAGCAATTTTTGAAGGGGAAATAAATAATACAGCCAAAATTGTACTTATAAGGACAGAGGAAAGCCTTGCTACTACTATTAGTGTAAGCATGGAGACTGAGACGTTGTTTTCCTCTCTCTTCCACCTTGCTTTTAAATTGCTTACGAATGTCCGTGCGGCCATGCGCATTTGACTTTCGCGTTCGAATTAGTGACATATTTGTGGCCGGCAATTGCTTGAATGGTGGGTTCATTATTATTCTTAATGAAAACACAACAACAAAACAGTACACACGCTAAACAGAGAACTTTTATTAACAAAACAAGTAAGAGGACTTGTTATCAAAGCTAATAAGCATGGCGGCCTAATAAAATAACGCATAGCTTAACTTACAAAGTTTAAATAAACTGAAAATCAGCAAACACTGTGGAAACAAATAAAAACTCGCTTATATTAAACATAAAATGTTTATAAACGTGCTGAATTGAGCAGACGCCTTCAGTAGTGTGTTTTCTAACTAAACAAAATGATTTTTATTACTAAAACAATGGTGGGGGCGGTGCCGCTGTGGGCAAGTGATGTAATTAATGTGTGTTTAAACATTGTGTATAAAACCGACTATCGCAGCAAGCCTAGAGGGGGGGACTCAAAATATTTCTAAACTTAAAAGGCATTTTCTTTTTGCCCTGTTTGCATTTATATTGTTTTACTACTTAGACAATTATTTAAATATACATCATTACATTATATACAATACACAGCATGGATTTTAATGATATTTTAGGGGGGGACAAACCTAAATTATTACATTATTTGCTAACTGCATTCTTTAAATTGTAATGTTGACATGCATTCTCTGTAAAGCTGTTTTCAAACGATATGTATCGTGAAAAGCGCTATACAAATAAATGTGAATTGAATTGACAACACTCAGACCCCCCCCCCCCCCCCATTACATTAATCACAGAAATTGCACAACTTTGTGCATACATGTTAATAATTATAAGGCCTCTGCAACAAAAGTATACTATTAAAAAGGTGTCAAAGTTGGAAAAAGAGATCATATGTTTCTCATTACTTGTTAAGTGTATGAACAAGTATGAAATTAGCATCTAAACTGTACTGCAACAATGTTTAAAACTGAACAAAAACCAGAGCCATTATTAAACTTTTAACTTAAACTTATACTAAACTTAAACTTATTGAACTTAATGAAAACTCACATAAAACATCTGAGTCACATGTTTGTTAGCGAAAAAGTGTCTAAAGGTTTGTAGAGGAAGGATAAAGGAGTTTTTTTCAGTATGTCTGGTAAGAAACAGCCGTGTGATTGATGACACGCTCTCATTTGCCCGATTGCGTATTCTAAATGAAATATAGGCCTTTTCCACAGACCTGCAGGCATTGATTTCCACTCAGCCTGTGTGCTGTGTGTCCTTGTGAGGAAGATTTTAATGCTTCTCAAGGTGCTTTCATATTTGCTCATATTTTATAATTAAATTACCCTACATCAGACCGACCCAAAGTCCAGACCAAACCTCACTTTGTTTGTGTGCATATATGAGACAGAGACAAATAAGTTTGTCTGTGTGTCAGCAAGATGGCTGCGTGTGTGTGTTTGTGCGCAAATGAAAGTTTTGGCTGCTACAGTCCTTCACAAAGTCAGAAAGACATCCTACAGTAATTACTCTGAAAACCGTGGATCTTTGTAAATGTCCGGGAAATACATGCATTCCTATGCCTAACTATAACCTTTAAAAACATTGAAAACAGCATTTTAAGAGAAAAAAAACATAATTGACTTTACACATAAACCACTTTTCCTTTTGATCCAATCCCAAAAGTAGGTTTTGTCAGTTTTATGCAACTTCTAGGGACATTGTATATTGAATTCTAGGGATATACATGTCCCCAGAGTATAGCTAGATAAGACAAACACACAAATTCAAGTCCTGGAGAGGAGAAAAATCTAATAAAAAAAAAATAAAAAATAAAAATACAACAGTAAAACTGAAAATGGAAAGAAACAGGACATTTTCGTTTTGTTTACCTGTGTATGTTCTCTTGATCGGATGGAATCACACCTAGGTTGGCGGCAGACACCACATTTCTGTTTACTGATTGGCTGGAGACGTTCTCTGGCGTCATGGTAATTGTTGCCGATGACTCATTCATGCCCACCAGTTTACCTGAGCACACAAATAATAATTTGTTTTAGACCTCTACAGAGGTATTCAGGTAACAGTGGAAAAAGTCAGCAATTCGTACCATTTTTATTATTATTTTGTTCTGTAAATTGTTTTGGAGGCCCAAGTCGGACTCTAAATTGCAAGAGCCATATGTACGTTTCCTGCGTATATTTGTTGAATATAACAGCAGGTGCTTGTTTATGAAGTTAAGAGATGAAAAATAAAGCCTTCAATGTAATAGTTCACTAAAAAATGTAAATTTTGTCAGTTTACTCCAAACCTGTATGACTTTCTTCCATGAAATATAGAATTGTGATTTTCCATAAATTTTCCACACACACACACACACACACAGAAAAGTTTAGGGTCAGAAGGATTTTTTGAATGTTATTGAAAAAAGTTCCTTATGCTCACCAACTAAAAATATAGTAAAGCACTAATATTGTGAAATATTATTTATTTACAGCTCTTCAGAAATCATTCTAATATGCTGATTTTCTGCTCCAGAAACATTTCTTATTATCAGTGTTTAAACAGTTGTGTTGCTTGTTTAATTTGTTATTTTTGTATGGAACTCTGATTTTGTCAGGATTCTTTGATGAACAGAAAGTTCAAAAGAACAGCATTTATTTGAAATAGAAATCTTTTATAACATTATAAATGTTTTTACTCTCACTTTTGATCAATTTAATACATCCTTGATGAAAAAAAGTATTAAAACAACATAAGAGTAAGCAAAAAATGACTGAATTTCATTTCTGTATGAACAATCCCTTTTAAAACCTTAAAACGTAAATCGACAAGCTTGAACTAAAGGGAGCACTTCCATAAACATCTTCTGCATAAAGCTTTTAGGAAACTCATACTTCTAGCATGCATACATTGCATTATTTCATATTTAACATATGACTAGTATTGAACGAAAGGTACGGGGGTTAAAACAATCTCGGCCTTCGGTAAGAGCATGTGATATTTGTGAACCGCGTTCGACCACTAGACTTGATTAAGACTAACACGAGTGGAGAAACACGGCGACCGTGCAGGACATTAGCCAGAGATGGCGTGAATAAGCCTTGCCGAGCGGTAACAAGCACATAAAAGCAGCACGCCGTTGCTTGTCCAGGGAAACGTGCGCAGACAAAACGGCTTAATGCATCCAAACTGGACTAAATGAAAATGTTGTGTTTCACTTAAAAAACACAGGCAGGCAGGCTGCTTTTCTTTCTGAAAGGCACAAACTACGACCCACTTCAGCGTGGCTTTCAAACGGTGTGAATGTGAGAGTGCACAGTGATACGTGCAAACACACACACACGCACACTCACTCGTTTAGGGGGCAAGGTTTTTGAGAGTGCTCATTTAAAGTCTTAAATCTGTCCATTAGGCTCTATTGTAGAGAAAATGTGGAGTAAATGAATATAGCGTGGCTTATGCTAAAAGCCTTTGCCACAGCAACCAATTAAGAATAAATGATTGGCTATAAAAAGCGCCTTACTTCCTGTTCCTCGTCTGTAAATAGTGAGGCGGGAAGCACTCTCTTCGCTTATTAAAATGTGCGCGCACGCGTGTCGTCCTGAGTGAAGGTATAGGCGGCTCTCTAAAAAGACAAGGCAGGAATCCATTGAGCGTAAATGAAAAATCAAACCCGCCGTTTCTTTCGAAGAGCGTCTGCTTCATTATGTCGGCCTAATGTTGGGCCGTAAAGCGGAGAGAGGTGTTCGAATGCGCCAGGTGTGTGTGTGTGTTCCCGAAAGGCATCCGAACAAAGCAGATGCATGCTAAACCATGCTTTTCTCTTCTTGGCTTCCATTTATTTGGTTTTCCCATGCCTGTGTTTGCTTTTATTAGCTGGAACAGTTTGTTGCCCTAAGGAACAAATTTGATCAGGAGAAGTTTAAAGGTAAAGTACATATTTCTGCACCACTAACATAACAAAAAACAAAAAATAAATATAGCTGCGAGCAGCAATTATCAGGGTTCAAGCATTTTAAGGCCTTTAAGCCAGTGCATAAAAAGGTATTGCGTTTCATTTAGCAAGCCTGTAACCATCTCAATCATAGATGGAAAACACCATTCACAACCAATACAGGCAGTTTACCATAGGTAATATATGGTTGTTAAAGCTTTTTAACAGTTATAGTGCCACTTATGGTCCAAAGTCCATAAAAGTTGGCATGCTTCTTAAGAGTCATATGTAGCATACGCTCACCTATTTTCGTTAAGTTCCGAGTTTTCGTTTAGGAGTTATAGGCTTTTTTGAGCACTTGGCCACGCCCCTTTTCTAAATGACCCTGTTATAGCTACCCAAAGGGTAAAGTTCAACATTTTTTTATAACTATTGTCCTAGAGAGTCCCGAGAATTGTGACGCAGTGGTTTTATGGAGGTTGAGCCAAAAACCTAGGACTAGTTCGCCAAAGTTGTTTTTTGAAATAATCTCCAATATTTAATGAACGATTTGATGGACAGAAGCGGTCCTAAAGGCAAAGTTGCTCAGAATGAGGAGTTCAACCATGTGATATGAATGTTGTGGGCGTGTGCGACATTATCACATGATACACAATCTTTTACGCATGTAAAAAAAACGTGAAGGCATCCGCAGTGGCCGATTTCTTTCGAATTTCTCACAGGCCTTTGCTAGGGCCGTGAGTCGAACAGGCCCAACGAGTTTTGTTCCATTCGGCCTCCATTAACCTTGTCTGATAGCTGCTCAAACTTCATTGGCCAATGGCAGCCATGTTTTTTGAGATACATCAATGTCCTCGTAGACAATCATGGCACCTTGGACAAAGACACTGCATGCCAATTTTCAAGTCAATTGGACTAACGGTGAAGTAGTTATGGCCGTTTTAAGTTTTTTTTTCATGTTATAGCGCCACCAAGTGGCCAGTTGCCGTGTCATTTTCACACGACCACGGAATGAGCTCTTACATAGGTGTGCCAAGTTTGGTAAAAATGTCTCATTTTGGTTCACAAGTTATAGCCATTTTAGTAAAAGCTATGTGCTTGAACCCCTAATGACTGTTTTCAAACAGGTTTCCCAGTAGTACCAAGTCTGACATTGGTCAGACAAACAGATAGCCCCAGCCCAAATTTACATGATTAGTTGAGACATTGGCTGCATTCGAAATTGCATACGTCCCTACAATATAGTAGACAAAAAAACAGTATGTGAAAAGAGAAGTATTTCTGAATTCACAGTTTTTATAAAATAGTAAGTGAAAAGCGTGCTTCTGATGGACTCTTTACTTTAAATCCTTCTCCCAGGCCATGGGAGAGGAGTTGTGAATAACAGCGACAAAACTGACAAAGACAACATGACGGATGTAGTATGATTCATACTACACACATTCATAATATATAGAACATACTTTTTTAATGGTCGCAAAGTAATTACTTGTTATTCAAAAGAAGTACATACTCAGAGTATGTGATTTTGGACACAGCCAATGAAAGCAGGCAGGAAAAAGCAATTAAAAAAAAAAAAATTTAAAAAAAAAATTACAGATTGGCTCAGGACAAGGAACAGTTCAAAGAGTAGATTTAAAAACAAAAAAATGCATTCACATCAATTAGTTTACCGCAAAACTGTGCTTAAACACTTTAGGACCCCCTGGTTCCTGCGGAGAACAGGTCACACGTCAGGGCTAAATCTCAGTGGACAACTCGTGTCGGCCTTCAGCGGAGATGCTAGCGGTGTACATGTTAAGTATATGTGTGTCAGATTTGCCTGTCTGAGCTTTCTGCATCAGCGGTTATATTCAGAAGGACAGTTCGAAGAGCAGGGACAGTATTACATGAGAGATTGTGTGTGTGTTTAAATAACCAGATTTAAATGTAAAGAGCTGCTTTATTTGTTTTTCAGAGGTTCACGCCTGTCACCAGCACTCACCCTGTTCATCAACTAAGCACTGCACACACTGAAAGGGCTGCGTGAGGGTCTCTGGTTTACCCAGCATGTTTGGCCCTAGCAGCTCTGGAGTGCATAAATGTGTGAATATGCGAACTGCATGTGAGTTTTTCTAAGACATCCTGTGTTGGATTTTTTAAAGATATATTCACAATTATATAAAGTTAAGTAACATCATGAATTTTTCAATGACTTCATGCTTTTTTATATGCCCATCAAGTCTTCTATGTTAAAGGAATAATTCACCCAAAAATGAAATTCCTTTTATTTATTACTCACCCTCATGTCGTTCCACACCCGTAAGACCTTCGTTCATGTTTGTAACACAAATTAAGATATTTTTGATCAAATCCGATGGCTCAGTGAGGCCTGCATTGACGGCAAGATAATTTACACTTTCAATGCCCAGAAAGCTACTAAAGATATTTAAAGGTGCCCTCGAATGAAAAATTGAATTTATCTTGGCATAGTTGAATAACAAGAGTTCAGTACATGGAAATGACATACAGTGAGTTTCAAACTCCATTGTTTCCTCCTTCTTATATAAATCTCATTTGTTTAAAAGACTTCCGAAAAACAGGCGAATCTCAACATAACACCGACTGTTACGTAACAGTCGGGATCATTAATATGTACGCCCCCAATATTTGCATATGCCAGCCCACGTTTACAACATTATAAAAGGCATTAGACAAGGGCAGCCAGTATTAACGTCTGGATGTGCACAACCAAATCATCAGACTAGGTAAGCAAGCAAGAACAATAGCGAAAAATGGCAGATGGAGCAATAATAACTGACATGATCCATGATATCATGATATTTTTAGTGATATTTGTAAACTGTCTTTCTAAATGTTTCGATAACATGTTGCAAATGTACTGTTAAATGTGGTTAAAGTTACCATCGTTTATTACTGTATTCACGGAGACAAGAGAGCCGTCGCTATTTTCATTTTTAAACACTTGCAGTCTGTATAATGCATAAACACAACTTCATTCTTTATAAATCTCTCCAACAGAGTAGCATTAGCCGTTAGCCACGGAGCACCATCAAACTCATTCAAAATCAGAAGTAAACAATATAACAGTATACAATACTCACATAATCCGATGTATGCATGCCGCATGCATGATGAACACTTTGTAAAGATCCATTTTGAGGGTTATATTAGCTGTGTGAACTTTGTTAAGGCACTGTTCAAGGCAAGCGCGAGCTCTGTGGGCGTGGACCACGGGATTTAAAGGGGCCGCAGCATAAAATCGGCGCGTTTATAATGATGCCCCAAAATAGGCAGTTAAAAAAATGAATTAAAAAAAATCTATGGGGTATTTTGATCTGAAACTTCACAGACACATTCAGGGGACACCTTAGACTTTTTATCAAAAATATGTGTTCTGAAGATGAACGAAGGTCTTACAGGTGTGGGACAACATGAGGTTGAGTAATTAATGACAGAAATTTCATTTTTGGGTGAACTAACCCTTAAAGACAGATCTTTTAATATATTCTCTTATCATCTCTTTAAGATCAATGCAACTGAATCCATGAATCAAATGATCAGTTAAGTGAATTGGTTCAAAATATTTGTTTGTATCATAGCTCACAACTTTTTTTTTTACATGAAAAACAATAACATTGTTTTTTTTTGTGTGCGTGTTAAAAAAATAATTATCTAGATTTTCACTTTTAACTTCATGCATGAAACATTTTAATTATAGTTGGTTGGGTATAATGGATGTTTGGTGGAAAAATTATGGTTCTTCATACTATAAAAATAGGAGAAGAAATATCACCCCAAGCATAGGCTTAAAATGTCTTTTATATATTGAATATCACCCAGTCCTGAGTAGCATGATCTTTGAGGTGTTTTTTAGTGTTATTTTTAGGTTTTTACAGCAGCAGTGTTGTGTTGTCTAAGTGTTAAGAGGTGTTTGTATTACCCTGCTCTTTGGTGAAGTCTGCTTCACTCATTGTGATGGGCAGCAGCAGCTCTCCTACCGCAGGCTGGATGGATACGCTGAATTCATCTTCTTTAGTACTGAAGGAGGAGAGAACAGAACCATCAGGTCACTACACACCTGTCCATCTTTTCCTCTGTTTCCCTTCTGTATATATAATACTGTTCAAAAGTTTGTGCTCAGTAAGAGTTTTGGAAATGAATACTCCGCAAGGAGGCATTAAATTGATGAAAAGTGACGGTATAAACTTTTACAGTGTTACAAAGAAATAAATACTGACTATTTAAAAGAATCCTGAAAAAAATTACATGTTTTCCAGTGAAAAGAGACAAAGTAATAATATATATTATAATGTTTTGTTGTTTTTGTTGTTGTTTTTAGAGTCTTCTTTCAAAACCATCACAAAATCCTACCAACCCCAGACTTTTTAATGATAGTACATATATTGTATTTGGTACAATATAGAGTATTACATCATATACAATTGTTTTTAAGGTATTTATGGCCATTTTATGTCTTTTTCAGCTCGGTAATGAGAAAAAAATGACCAGAAATATGTATAAAGAAAGTAAATATGGTTAATTTTGAAATTGAATTAATCTTAACTGATAAAAAAACAGTGAAACATTTTAAGGGAAGTTGTAATAGTTGTTCACAGTTTTTAAACAAGTAACAACATTTTACATCCATGAGAGAGACTGAAACCCAATCTATTTTGTTTTCAGTCCCTCCTCTCATCCCAAAAGAGTAAAAGAATAAAGTTATTGATTGTCAGGTTTGCCAATTTACTTTGTAAGTAGCCAATTAGCTGAGAAACAGAACTGTTATTACCATCCCACTGGA
Organism: Ancherythroculter nigrocauda; assembly: GCA_036281575.1. Taxonomy (NCBI): domain Eukaryota; kingdom Metazoa; phylum Chordata; class Actinopteri; order Cypriniformes; family Xenocyprididae; genus Ancherythroculter; species Ancherythroculter nigrocauda. The sequence continues at coordinate 30,265,344 of VTFQ01000017.1, forward strand.
TCAATCATCACTGATCCACAGACGGAGAGAGCCGAAAGACAGACAGAAAGATAGAGGGAGAAAGGCTGATGAAAGTCATTTCTATTTTCATATTTATATTGATTAGCATCATCACTGTCTGTGGCCTTTTGTAGGAAAGAAGACTGTCAGGTACTCCGATAAAGTCTGTAATCTGACATTCCCATCATGAAGAGCAGCAGGCTGGGAAATAGGAAGCCAATAAAGAGTGAATCCAGAAGCGGGAGTACAGGGTCACCACGGAGATCAGGTGATGAGGGGAAACAGGCTAGAAAAAGATTCAGAGACCAAATAAGCGGGCTAGGGATCAACGTGCAAAGTAAATCCAGGTATTTCTTTCTAATATGGCATAATCTCTTGACGTAGCAGTGATAGAGAGGGGCCGAATCCCTCCTTAAACCCACTCCATGAGCTCGGCTTTCGTCCAGGGCCACAGACATGCGTGCGGGGCTGACCTGCGCCCACTCGTCTCCATGTCATTGAACTCACATTGGCTCCATTAGCACACATAATCTACCGGTCGCTCACTCGCTCTCTCTCTCCGGCTCGGCTGTTTATGGTGATGTTATTCACGCCTGGCTATTTCACTGTATCGATCACAAAAGCCTCCGGCGTAATCGAAAAAAGAAAAAACAATTACAAGCTTTGTGGAGAAGTGTAATCACACCAAATTAGATTATTAAAAAAATGTAATGCATATTATTACCATTCACACGATTCGGTAATAATTTATTTTTTAAAAACGCATTGAAAAGGGGAACAATTAATTTTGTCTTATTTCGCCCCATTGTAAGGATAATGAACAACAGTAATTTAATCTGTATAATGACATGCTAGCACCATCATAACGTGCATGCATTGTGATTGTCTATTAATGTTTTTGCTGAATGTTGTTTTTCAAGGAAAGCAAACACCATCATGCCTCATTCTCAGGCGTGTCAGAGCTACCTGATCTAAGGGTTTTAGTTCTACTCAAGGTAAAGGTAGAAACTGTGAGGAATGTATTGATTCTGGTTCCTCTTAATCATGTATATGATTTGCTGTAAATAGTATAAGGCATATATGCAGTATGCAGTGAACTTACCACAGCTGGAAGTGTGCAGCTTGTGTGGAGTCATTGAAGTCCACACCCATGGACACCGTTACTGACGCCTGCGGCTCCAAACGCTCTGAAGAGGGAGAGAAATGTCTGTCAGCATGCTGTCTGAAGAATCAAAACCATGAGATCAATCTAATTCTATAGAGAAAGATACAAAACTCAAAGCAATGTTTACATTTCAAGGAAGGAAGAAAGGAAGGAAGCATGGACAGAAGAAAAACATTTAAGAATGTACAGAAGGAAGGCCGAAAAGATGGAAGGAACAAAAGTAGGAAGAAAGGAAAAAGAAAGAAAGGATGGATGAAGGAATGAAGTAAGAAATGGAAGATGGAAGAAATGAACTACGAGCAGAAGGAAGTAAAAAAAGAATAAAGGAAGGAAGGCCAGAAGGATGGAGGGACAAAAAAACAGAAAAGAAAAAATACAGATAGATGGATAAGCAAAACAATAAGACAGAAAGATGGAACGAAGGAAGAAAAGAAGAAAGCAAGGAAGGTTGAAGGATGGAAGGAAGAAAAACAAGGTAGGCGGGAAAAAGGAAAAAGAAAGAAAGGATGAACAGAAAGAAGAAAGAAGAGACAGAAGGAAGGATGGAATTAAGGTTGGATGGAAAAAGCAAGAAAGGAAGGAAGGCCAGAAGGATGCAAGGAAGAAAAACAGAAGGAATGAAGGAAAAGAGTAAAGAAAAAAAAGAAGGAAGGAAGGACAGAAAGAAGGATAGATGGAAGGAAGAAAGAAAGGACTGAAAGAATGTAAGAAGGAAGAAATTAAGGATGAGAAATTAAGCAAGAGATAGAAAAGAAGAAAGTAAGGAAGATCAGAAGAATGGAAGGGGAAAAAGGAGCTTGAAGGGAAAAGAAGGAAGGATGAATGGAAAGAAGAGACGGAAGGATGAAATGATGGATGGATGGATGGATGGACAGAAGAAGCAAGAAAGGAAGGAAAGCCAGAAGGATAAAAGGAAGAAAAACAGAAGGAATGAAGGGAAAAGGGAAAAAAAGGAGAAATTAAAAAAAAAAAAAAAAAAGGAAGGAAGGAAGTGAAGGATGGATGGAAGGAAGGAAGGAAGGAAGGAAGTGAAGGATGGATGGAAGGATATAAAGAAGGAAGGAAGTGAAAGGAAGCATGGAAGTGACAGAAGGAAGGAAGGAAGGAAGGAAGGAAGGAAGTGAAAGGAAGCATGGAAGTGACAGATGGAAGTAAGGAAGGAAGGAAGGAAGGAAGTGAAGGACAGAAGGAGGGAAGGAAGGAAGGAAGGAAGGAAGTGAAGGAAGGAAGTGAAGGAAGGAAAGAAGGAAGGAAGGAAGTGAAGGGAAGCATGGAAGTGACAGGAAGGAAGGAAGGAAGGAAGGAAGGAAGGAAGGAAGGAAGTGAAGGACAGAAGGAGGGAAGGAAGGAAGGAAGTGAAGGAAGGAAGGAAGGAAGGAAGTGAAAGGAAGCATGGAAGTGACAGAAGGAAGGAAGTGAAGGACAGAAGGAGGGAAGGAAGGAAGGAAGGAAGGAAGTGAAGGAAGGAAGGAAGGAAGTGAAGGACAGAAGGAGGGAAGGAAGGAAGGAAGTGAAGGAAGGAAGTGAAGGAAGGAAGGAAGGAAGGAAGGAAGGAAGGAAGGAAGGAAGTGAAGGAAGGAAGGAAGGAAGGAAGGAAGGAAGGAAGGAAGGAAGGAAGGAAGGAAATGAAGGAAGGAAGGACATATCTGCTCCTCTGCCCAGAGTTGGTCTAGAGCTGAATTTGAAAGAGCAGCACAGTATAGAAAGAAGCTTCATCTGTTCTCCTCCATTCCCAGCCATGAAATTCATATTTGAGATGCTTTACCAACACAAACATGATTCAATTAATGTTATAAAACCCAAACCTGTCCTGTGAATGACTAAGAACTGTTTTGTGACAGAAAAAGAGGAAAAGAATCTGAGTAAGAACATAACGCATGTGAGTGTGTGAGTTTGTGTGTGTGTCTGATGAGAGGACTTCTGCTAATCGATACACAGGCTGAAATCATATCAGCTGGAGTAATACGGGCTGAAGGAGGGAGAAGGGGAACATGAGAATGTGTGTGTGCTGGAGAAATCTGTTAACATTTACTAAACTTAAGAAATAACTGCAAAGAAATGGCCTTCCTGAATTCCATCAAATTTACGTGGTTTAAGTTGAACTCATTTAAAGTTTACATGACAATCACAGAAAGAAAAATATTCAACTAAAAGAGGGCAAAGTCCCCAGAGAAAAATAAAAAGACAAGAAATGAATAATAATAAACAACCAATGTACAACTATTTAAGTAAATAAATAAATAAATGCCCAGGATGGATGGATGAAAAGTAGTAGTAGACTCTGAATAGGTGCTGATATGTAAACGTGGCTGTTTATGTTTTAATGTAATCATAGTTGTGCTAATTTTAGAACATATTATTAACGTTAACATTTAAGTTAAGCTCACCGATAGCGCTAAAGCGGTGGATGTTTTGTCCGGTGGAACTCTTCTCAGAGATGTGGATGTTCTCGAGGGCTTGGTCACTACTGTTGCTTAGTGTGAGCTGCAGGGATACCATGCTGTTGCCATAGATACAGGGCTGCCGGGTGAAGCGGTACTGGGCGGACAGACCTTTACCCGTCATCCTGTGGAGCAGCTCATGGGAGGTTTCGGGCACAAACACAGGAGAACTCGCCTGCAGGGAGACACGTACATGCCAAGGAGCGGCTTCAAACTGACACGCATTTGACAACAAACAGTAATTAGAAATGGAAATAACAATATGTATCAAAAAGAAATTTGGTCATTATAATCAACAGCAGTAACTACTGGATAATATATTGTGCTAATTAAGTAATAATAAATACTATAGTCTTAAACAGGTTGATCTAATTTTTTAAAGGCGATCCGACCAAAGGAAGATGAAAGGTGTTTGTGGAAACCTGTTTGAAGACAGTCATTATCTTTGCAATTGATCAAAAACTTTAAGACACATAAAACATGCTTAAAATGTCAATGTTCACATGAAAACACCTTTGTACACACAGACCGACACATGGAAAAAAAGAGGAGGAGGTACAGTAAATACATACATTCTCTTGCACACACACAAATCGAGCACATTTCTTATTAAGCCACATTTTAACTTTTCATCTTAAAGGTGCTCTAAACGATCCTGGGTGGAGTAACTTCCTGTTGATGTTCGAAGTGTTGTCAAACAAAACAGAGGCTTGCTAGACCCTCCCTCCTCCTCCTCCTCCCCCTCCCCTCCGTGCTTCCTGAAACAGTCATGAACGCGCATTTAAAATCATTCTTGTCAGTTATTGGCTGGAGCATGTTTATTATGTTTTGTGGTCCAGGCTGCACCAGTTTGCTTTTATTGCCGTTTTCGGAGCTTGTGGCGACTACAGAGACCGCGTTTTTTTACAGTGTGTTCAGGGGACAGGCAGCTAGCGGATAGTGAGGAGATGTTTGCTGTATGTGACAAAAAATGTTTTGGCCTAAAAACGCGTGACATCGCTTAGAGCACCTTTAATGTAAAATCTCTGAGAAACAGATAAAGATGAAAAAGAGGCATAAGGCACTTTTCATTATAAACATATTAGGGAAACCTTAGTAAAACGCCTATAGAAAGTTTCAGCAACGCTTGGTTGCTTTCCAAAAACACTCCAGATTCAGTTATCACCATAGTGTTATAAGCTACAATTAGAGCTTTAATTATCAATATTATACTAATTAGGTTGCTTAACTATATTGGAATCAGTTCCAAGTTTATGCTAATTTAAATAAGTTCTGAAGCTATCCCTCCTTTCTACTGCACATTTTAATGTTTTCATGTGTGATTTCACTTGTGCAAATGGTTTGATTTACACAATCGTTCAAAAGTTTGGGGTTGGTAAAATTTTTTTTTTTTTTTTATGAACTCTCTTATGCTCACCAAGGCTGCATTAATTTGATTAAAAATACAGTAAAAACATAATATTGCAAATTATTATTAATAATAGTTTTCCATTTGAATGTGTTTTAAATTTATTCCTGTGATCAAAGCTGAATTTTCAGCATCATTACTCCAGTCTTCAGTGTCACATGATCCTTCAGAAGTCATTCTAATATGCTTATTTGCTGCTCAAGAAACATTTCTTATTATTATCAATGTTAAAAAAAACTGCTTAATATTTTTGTGGAGACTGTTTCTTTTCAGGATTCTTTGATGAATGGAGTTCAAAAGTATTTTTTTGAAATAGAAATCTTTGCAAATTATAAATGTTTTTACCGTCACTTTTTTATCAATTTAATCTTCTCTGAATAAAAGTATTAATTTCTTAAGATATATGCAACAAGCTTACAGAGTTCACAGCTTTTGAATGGTAATGTATAACCATTATATCTGCTCTCAGCAATAACATAAAAATAATCCACAATTCTATCAGCAAAAAAAAGTCTATTAGTGCATCCCTTATCACAAACATTCATATATTATATACAATAGTGTGCTTTGAAAAAAAAAAAAAAAAAAAAAAATTTAATCGGCCAAAGAAAAGAAAGGCCAATCGTCATGCCTGAATTGCGTCCTGTGACACTGGCTGCCATCGATATGACGAGTGTGGAAAGACCACTGACGTCTCAATGTATTACTCCTGACTCTCTGGATTCTCTCTACCTCGTGTGACAGCAGAACAGATCGGCGGCTGATGGCAGTTTTCTGGCTCTACACAGCACTCCTGAACACCTGGACAGGGATGACATTTCTGCCTGCAATTTATTTATTGGCTGCGGCTCGGTCTTCAACACCAGCAATCCCTCTGAGCTATGGATTCCATCTGCAACCCAATACTGGAGTTCTTTCATAGAGTAATGAGGGATGTTATAAACGCTAAAAATAGTGCAATGGAAATAAACTGAAAATGTGTAATGAAAAATTGCATGATGGGAGTACCCCAAGGCTCTGTTTTTGGACCGGTAATGTTTTCACCACTTTAAATGTTTTTAAAACACATCTTACACACAACATTTTTTTGATTTAGCATAAAAAAACTGATTTAAATATGGTAAATGTGTTAAAATTAGATAAAATAGTACTATATACTCATATTATATTATAACAGCTGAAAATGTTATATTGAAGTTTGATAAATTGCATACAAATATTATTATTAAATAATATTAAATACAGATAAATAATATTAAATTATTAATATAATTATACATTATTTAATATTATTTAATATTATCATTTATTTTGATTTACATTTAAATACCTAATAATTAACTTATTATTTAATATACAATTATTTATCAAAATATTTAATAAAGAAACAAACTAAGGTGGGCAAAATGAAGAAATGAGTGAATGATGAGCGTTCGAATTCTGTGGAAATTTGCAGAGCTTCTGTACGGGCCTGCACATCACCTACAATCACCATGACGGATGGCGCAACCGAAACTAGACAAACCAAAATAAAATTGGTTTGAAAACCTGACACTATGAATGAGTTGGTTTATCTGAAACAATAGCGTTATGTGAGCGCGGCAGTTACGTGAAGTTGAAAGCACCTTTAGACGTGCCATATCCTTTTGTAAGCTTGCAACAAAAACACAAACGCATTTACACACCATAAATTTACAGCCGTGCTTTTGAAGGTGTCAAGCCGGTCTGTGTTGATAAAAGTAGTCATAATGTTTACAGCGTCAGATTTACCACACAGAAATACGCGGGTTGTGTTGTGTCCACCATTTCATGATAACCGCTCCTGTCAGTGTCCTCAAGGACTGGACGAGCCAATATACAACACATCGCTTATGATCACCAATATAACACACACGTCCTATAAAGTGGTCAACTCCGCTGGGCGGTGGAAGAGTAAATAACCGAAAGAAAAGAGTAACCTTGACCGCACCGTCTCGCACACACACGCTCGGACATGTCTCCTGTGTGAAGGGGAGCTTGATTGAGGGGCTCTATTATGGATGAGCTTAAAGGAAACCTCAGTGATGGATGACAACTCGCTCTAGTCACCTTCACATATCCCAGCATCCTCTCTGTCCAGCAGCCGCCCGATTCTGCTGACAGATGCAAAATACATCAGCCAGCCGGGATAAAGAGGGAGAGAGAGAAAGAAAGGAGCGGAGGGAAAAGAAGGATAAACGGAGGACAGGAGGACATACAGCAGAGAGAATTAAAAATCTATTTTCTATTGCTGTTTGAAATCTAATACATTTGTTTAGGAGTCTGTCTGTAGGAGAAAAATGTCATTTGGTGAAATGGCGAGGTGTGTGAGTGCAGGTATTGATCCTGTTAAATGTTAAAAGTCACAATGATTAATATTGAAGGCTGTAAAATAATTGTAAAGAAATATGAGCGAGTTTCTTTTGTGTAGCAAAAATTTAGAATGACAACACGAACAAAGATGCAAGCATCTAACTTGTTTTGAGCCATTGCTTTGGCAAAGCATCAGTCAATCTATCAAACTAAAATCAAATTCACAATATGGCACACAAATGGCTACAATTTAATTAAAGGGTTAGTTCACCAAAAATGAAAATGCTGTCATTAATTACTCACCCTCATGTCGTTCCACACCTGCAAGACCTTCGTTAATTTTCGGAACGCAAATTAAGATATTTTTCATAAAATCCAATGGCTCAGAGAGGCCTGCATTGCAAGCAAGACAATTAACACTTTCAATGCCCAGAAAGCTACTAAAGACATATTTAAAACAAATGTGACTATGGTGGTTCAACCTTAATGTTATGAAGCGATGAGAATGCTTTTTGTGCACCAAAAAAAAAAAAAAAAAAAAACTTTATTCAACAATATCTAGTGATGGGCGATTTCAAAACACTGAATGAAGTTTCGAAGCTTTACGAATCTTTTGTTTTGAATCAGTGGTTCAGAGCGCGCATCAAACGTATCAAGCGCGTGCCAAAGTCACGCCCCCCAGTGGTGAAACATTGAAATTTCGAAACACTTATGATGTAACGAAGCTACATCAAAGCTACTGACTTTGGCAGTTTGATACACGCTCCGAACCACTGATGAGAAAAATGATTTGTAAAGCTTCGAAGCTTCATGAAGCAGTGTTTTGAAATCGCCCATCACAAGATATTGTTCAATAAAGTCCTTATTTTGGGTTTTTTTTGGCGCACAAAAAGTATTCTCATGGCTTCATAACATTAAGGTTGAACCACTGTAGTCACATGAACTGTTTTAAATATGTCTTTAGTAGCTTTCTGGGCATTGAAAGTGTTAATTGTCTTGCTGCCAATGCAGGCCTCACTGAGCCATCGGATTTTATGAAAAATATCTTAATTTGTGTTCTGAATGATGATCTTACGGGTGTTGAAGGACATGAGGGTGAGTAATTAATGACTGAAATTTCATTTTTGGGTGAACTAAGCCTTTAAATAAGTATATAGTTTGTCGCGTTGCGTGTTTCAGACAGAAGAGTGTCACTATGTTCGTTTACAATTGAGCCAGGGCCGTAACCACCATAGGCATTGAGGGGGACAAGTTCCCCCCAATATTTGATATTTCTTAATGCTGCCCCCCCCCCCATTTTGCACCGCTCTGTTTGTATTTAGGATAAAAGACAGTTTAAAAAGTTACAATTTTAGGCTGGTCTAACAGCGCTCAAAATGATGACCAATCAGATCAAAGAAGGCGTGGCTTACTGTTCACCGTAGACGAGTGTGAATTCCAATGCAACGCTTTTAATTTTTACAATGAAAGAGTGTATATGTGTTAAGATATAAGTAGCTAAACATTTAATATTTGACAACTGTTTTAAGATGGATGTTTAACTACCCACAGTAACATACAGTGATGCAAACTACTCAACTCTTTTATGAAATTTCTCCATTTTGAATTGAAAATATGCTATCATCATTTAAATTTAATTCATAACTGAATGTGATGAGACGAGCAGTTTTTACATTTTTGAGATTATTCATACAAACAAGAGTGAATGTGTGCATATTTTTAAATAAAATATTATTTGCAAAGAGTTAAATCGACAACTTCACCACTAGAATTAGACACAGAGCAGCTTGTTTCACAGCAAATGCTGCAAAATCCATCTCTGCATGTGCTTAACATCCACCACAAGCACTCAGGGTTGTTTACTGTAATGATCTTTCAGCGCTATATCCTCTAATATTTTTATCTAGACCTAAACATGCTTTCCGTCTCCACCCGTAAAGACACAGCGCTACAAGAGCTGCTGATGACGTGGTTATTTTAACATCAGTATCAGAAGCACAGAGAGCAGCAAAAAAACAATATATACTTTTGCTACAAAGCTTCAGAAAATGTGAATGCAGAAAATAGTTATTTTAATCTGTCATACATACAGTATATGACTCCAACCATTCAAACCAGGTTGGGACAATTTGGCATTAGGCCTATTAATCAGCATGTTAAGAGGATTTCATAAAAAGCAATACTATAATAGGGATAATTATTTGTAGGTGGCAAGGAAAGACCTTTAAATCTTTGAAAGTACTAGTTAACTTTGTATTCTGGAGATAATTATGATAATTAACTTTGATAATTATGTAAGCGGTTTGTTTGTTTTTAGTAGATACATATTTTAAGCAAAATATAAAAATGATCCAGACTTCAAGAGGAAAACCCTGAACCCCCATACAGTATCTTTTATCAGTCAAATGGCCTTCTGCCATACATGGGTATCTAAATGAAAAAAATAATAATAGCCTGATAAAACATCTGATCTTCCCTTTTAATATTCATATCCAGTTGGGCTCAACTGGTGAAATATATATTTTTTTAAATTCTCAGTCATCTTTGATGACTATTTTGACTGTTTGATTTTTTTTCTTTTACAAAGAACTACTGCTGCCCAGATGAAAATATATATAAAAATATAGCTGTAAGCAGCCATTAAGGGGCAGCAAGCAAGAAGTAAAATCATCAGTAAAATACAGCATTTTATTTCATATACTTTATTGTAGTTAGTGGCAATATAATATTTTGTTCAGTTATAGCCACCAACAGGCACAGTCCCACCACTTTTTTATGTGTCCTCAGAGTGTGCCCATACATGTGTCAAATTTGGTGAAAATATCTCATTTCATTTAGGAGTTACAGACATGTATATGTATGAGTACATAAAAATTGACCCATGCATGACTTAGATAGCATTTTTTTGACACTTACTATTGGGCTGTAACATATAGCCAATGACCTATGTTTCCAAATTTCCTACAGTGGTTTCGTCTAGACCGGACAAACAGTTTAGAAGATATTCGCGAACGTTGTTTTAACGCCAAATCGCAACGTTCCAAATCGCACTAACCATAAGGCTAAACCTAGCATGTTAGGTATTGCTGGACTCGGTATGGATTCAGACAGAAGAGTGTCACTATGTTCATTTACAATTTAGCCAGGGCCGTAACCACCATAGGCATTGAGGGGGACAAGTTCCCCCCAATATTTGATATTTCTTATTGCTGCCCCCCATTTTGCACCACTCTGTTTGTATTTAGGATGAAAGACAGTTTAAAAAGTTACATTTTTAGGCTGGTCTAACAGCGCTCAAAATGATGGCCAATCAGATCAAAGAAGGCGTGGCTTACTGTTCACCGTAGACGAGTGTGAATTAAGGGGCCAAGCACAAAGCAGCAAGCAAGAAGTAAAATCATCAGTAAAATACAGCATTTTATTTCATATACTTTATTGTAGTTAGTGGCAATATAATATTTTGTTCAGTTATAGCCACCAACAGGCACAGTCCCACCACTTTTTTATGTGTCCTCAGAGTGTGCCCATACATGTGTCAAATTTGGTGAAAATATCTCATTTCATTTAGGAGTTACAGACATGTATATGTATGAGTACATAAAAAATGACCCATGCATGACTTAGATTGCATTTTTTTGACACTTACTATTGGGCTGTAACATATAGCAATGACCTATGTTTCCAAATTTCCTACGGTGGTTTCGTCTAGACCGGACAAACAGTTTCGAAGATATTCGCGAACGTTGTTTTAACGCCAAATCGCAACGTTCCAAATCGCACTAACCATAAGGCTAAACCTAGTATGTTAGGTATTGCTGGACTCGGTATGGATTCAGATTCTCAGTTTGTTTCTAACCCTTCAAAAGAGAAATTTTGGAAGCGTCGTGGTGGTAGAGACACCAAATTTGCTGTAGTTAATGTTGGGACTGTCCTCTATCAGTGTGCCAAATTATATAACTTTCAAGCAAGCGGTTTCTATGGGCTGCCATAGACTCTCAGAGAAGAAGAGGAGGAATGAAAATGCCAACGAATACAATAGGTTCCATTGCACCTTCTGTGCTTGGCCCCTAACTATTCCAAAAAAGTATTGTTCGGACCTCCGCTGGGAAGGAAATATAGAGACCGGACCTCTTGGAACTTTCCCTGAATACCCCTGGTCTAAGTCATTGTCAATGCAAAGACTTTTTTTTGTATTATTCTGTTCAATTTGATCAGTGAAAAGGGTTTGGAATGCTTAATTTTGCTCTCGAAGTGCACCAGATTGATGCATTTAACTTTAAATATACAAAAAAAAAAAAATACTTACAGGGGACCATGTCCCTGGACCCCCCAAGAAAGTCTGAGGTCCACCAAACCAAAATCTCACAATATCCTAGGGAAAACACCGAACCGTGTACTTTAAACACACAATCAAATCAAAATTGTCTTACTGTGCATGAAAAACAACGCTAAAATGTGTAAGCACATGTGATTGACAGCACGAGTCAGAGTCTCCACGTGCGTTTCTACCTTGCTGCTGAGTCATAATGAGGACGGCACTGAGAGTGCTCCGAGAAGAACGGGGTCACCGCGGCAACGCCGGCCGGCTGATGGGCACCAAATGAACAAATTATGACGCGGCCCCCGGATTGTGATGGGGTCAAACGCCCCCCACCCCACACTCAGCCCGCGCTCGCCCTCGATCGCCCCCCGCTCGCCCTACACTGACAGTTCAATTTCCCTCCAACGCCCCGCATTCGCCCCGCACTAATTATGAATGAAAAGTTATCAGCCGGCTCCCCCGGCGCGCGCTTAAACAGTATTTCAGAGCAGATCCGCACGTCAAAATGTTATTAGAAACGGGAGGAGCCGAGGCAGATAGTTCGCACACTGACCCCGGATCGGCTAAATACCGCCGCTAACCATCCCAGAATGCATCGGAGTGTCTCTCTATTTCACACACCGTTATTTCATCTGTACCCGTGCCTGCCAAAGTCACACACACACACGCGGCTGTGTCATATGAATATATTTTCATACATCTGCATGCACGCGGCTAAGAAAGACCAGCTGTGTGACGTGACACACCATAATAAATGACCAAGTTTGAATGCATGTATGTGCGAGCGAGAGAGATGAGGTTTATCCACCGTGACTAAGATTATAGCGGCCTGTAATGTATTTATGCATAGCATTGACTTTAAATAAGCCCTTTCTCTTTCTCTCAATCTCACCCTTTATTTCAGCTCTGATTAGCCTGCCCGCCGAGGCTCGTGGGTAGTATTCTAATGACCTGTGCCTAACAGCTTCTAGCTGCGCAGCGGCCCGGTCTTGACGAGCCTGTCAATCAAAGCAGCCGCGCTGACACCCGCCCAACGCGGTGATACAGGTCGCAGGGGCAACCCTGCAGTGATGGACAGGAGGAGAATAGGAATTCTGACAGATGGAGGTTAGAACCTATAGGAAGTTTAAAAGTTTTCACGGACTCCAGGATATCAAGGTTATCAGCAATCATAGTTCAAACACAGCGCTGCCAATGTTCATAGTTTAATAGCATGTTCGTATACTCTTAAGTAATAATTCAGTATGATCTTTGCATGCTTTTCTGGTGCATTTTAGAATTTTCTAATAAAATTAGAATACTAATAATATCAGAAAAAAGGACAGGAAATTGGAGAATATGAAGGAATGGATCTGGAAATTGTAATATATGATACAGAAATTGTGACTGTCATTAATTACTCGCCCTCTTCTCTGAATTCTATTCTGTTCTTTTTAACTTACTGAAAAAAAATTATATAACATGAAATGTTTCTTGAGCAACAAATTAGCATATTAGAATGATTTCTGAAGGATCATGTGACACTGAAGACTGGCGTAATGATGCTGAAAATTCAGCTTTGATCACAGGAATAAATTACATTTTAAAATATAGTAAAACAGAACAGTTATTTTAAATACTAATAATATTTCATCAAGTAGTTTATGTAAGTAATTTGATTAAACAGCCTTGTTAAACATTCGATTTCTTTCAAACAGTAAAAAAAATAAGTAACTCTTACCAACCTCAAACTTTTGAACTTTTGGTAGTGTAGCAAGCCATAGTTACTCGTTAGCATTCATTAACTTATTTTTGTATATATAGCACCGTGTTTACTACGTAAAAATACATTAAATTCTCCTTTCAATACAAAATATCACTATGTATGCATAGAGTCAGTGATGTCTTTCTGAACATGTGAAAGTGTAAAAAACACCACAAAATATTACAAACAATAAGATCAAGGTCCAGATCCCACTAAGAATCTTTTGGTTGAAATTTGACAGCGGTGTCGGTCTATAAACGCGCATAAAGACTGTGCACGTTATTGTTTGGAGGTATCTGTGGGCCACAGGGATATTACAGTTCATGTGTCAATCCTAAAAGAGAAAGACACAGATAGTATTTGAGAAGAAATGACCACATGTGCTTCATTCATCTCTTAGTGACATCTCTCCCTCCCTCTCGCTCTCTTGACATCCCTCACTCCCTGACACAGGACCCTCACGGGAGAGGAAGGAGCCGTCATACTGCAAAAGGTCAACAATCACATACTCTGACAACACACACACTGGTGAGAAGAAAGAGGGAAGTCAATGAAAAACCAATCTATAATACAAGAGGACAAAGAAACAAAGAACATACAAGACATCTAGATGGACACAAACAAAAGACTGGAGACGAAATGATAAAAAGGAAGAGGTACGTACAGTCAGTCGGTCATTAACGCAAAATAAACCCAAACAGAATGAATATACAGTTAAAGGGACAGTTCACCCAAAAATGAAAATTCTATCATCATTTTCTGTTGAACACAAAACTGAACAGTTCTGGGGCACCATTGACTTCCATAGTAGTTTTTTTCCTACAATGGAAGTCAATGGTGCCCCAAAGTGGCCTGGTTACAAACTTTCTTCAAAATATCTTCCTTTGTGTTCAACAGAACAAAGAAATTTATACAGATTTGGAACAACTTGAGGGTGAGTAAATGATGACAATTTCCATTTTTGGGTGAACTATCCCTTTAAGTTTTAAAGTTTTTTCATTAAAGGTCCTATGACATGCTACTTTTTGGATGCTTTTATATAGGCCTGTGGTCCCTAGTACTGTATCTGAAGTCTCTTTCCCGAAATTCAGCCTTGGTGCAGAATTTCAGCCACTACAAGCTAGTCCCACAATGAGCTTTCCTCAGGACGTGCCGTTTCTGGGTCTGTAGCTTTAAATGCTAATGAGGAGGAGAGAGGCGGAGCAAGGTGGAGGGTGGGTGTGGCCTTAACCAGCTTGCAGCCACTGCACCATGCACTAATGTTGACAGTGGATGTATCGCAATGGCTTGTAGACACGCAGTCGTTCAAGCTTTGACCTAGAATCTGATCCGGATGAAGAAGTTGCAACTCAGCGGCTACAGCAGGACGTCTCCGAATGGTTAGTTTAAAATATTGTGTCTGGATACGGTACTTTAGTTGGTTTATGTATGCTGTTACAGTTATTATCATGTAGCTAATGCTAGCCTGCATTGTTGGCTTTTCATGTTGCTCTGATTTGCTATTGTATATATATTATATATATAATTATCAGCTAGACACTAACCAGGCGCAACTAAATTAGTCCTCTGCCATTATTACAAATACCTTTTCGGATAGGTGCCGTTGTGGAAAATGTGCTACCATGCCAACATCATTTATCTGTTTACATATTTTATATTTCATAAATCTTAAAAGTTTTTACAATCTTTTTACAATTACATCAAGCTCTGCAATCTGGAAATGTGGATATCGCGTGCGCCATAACAACAGAACGGTTATAACAACAGAACGGTTATCCAAACAGAACGGTTATCCAGTCGTCTGTGAAATGTGTGGCACAGACATACAAAACTATGGGAAGTTGTATCGGCGTATTACCAGAGAAAATAAAATTAACCCACTGTTTCTTTATTGGCTCGGATGAAGGAACTAAAAAAAATACTAAGGTGTTCATTTGTACATCCAAACACTGAGCAACCGCCATGATTCGCTCGTTTACAAAGCATGATGTGTCTCTCGAGGGAAAAAAAAAAAAAATTGTGCTCGAATCTCACGGTAGTAGCTCATTTTCTCATGGGCGGGCAAAGCAGAGAAAGGGGAGGTAACCTTTCCCCTTACTTTCCCCTTATGACGACATATGGGGAAGATTCCAGATTGGGTCGTCTGAGCTTTCATTTTCTCAAACGCGAAGCAAAACACCCAGTGCTCGGTTTACACCCATCACCTTTTCTAGCCACTGGGGGACCATATACAGGCTAGGGGAACTCATATTAATGTTAAAAAACCTCATAAAGTGAAATTTTCATGCCATGGGACCTTTAATTAAGTTTTGATGATATTACTTGGGTAAATATATTTGATCTATGGTATTGAAGTTTAACTAGCAAATACCAAAATGTGAAGATGTTAGCTGTTTAGCACTGTTTCAATGACAATTTACGAGGCTGACCAAAGAAAAAGTTTATATTTATTTTGTTTCAGTATTCAGTATTTCAGAGATCTGTTTAACACCAACACAAATAGTCAGAAAAAGGACACACACACACACACACACACCTGTAAGGCTGATGCGGTAGGTGAGACTGAGAGCCCCTGCAGGTCAGACAGGAGACTAGGAGACAGGATGGAGCTCTTGGTTGTGGTCACCGGTGCGGGTGAGACTGCACATACAACAACAACAACATTAAAACCCATATTGTCACCGTCGGGCAGAAACCTTGTATCTTCTCCACATCGTCATTTTTTTTAAATCTTTTTCATAAATCATTACTATTGGTCACCCTTTACACCTGTCTTTGGGTTTTGCAAATATTTAAACAATGAGAAGTTAAATATGATGATCCAGAACACGGCAACACGTCTAGTGCTCAATCAGCCAAAGAGAACCCATGTGACACCCTTTCTGATCTCACTCCACAGGCTCCCAGTTATGGCCAGAATCAAGTTTAAAATTTTAACAATGGCTTTCAGGACTACAACTGGAATAGCTCCTCCCAACCTCAACTCAATACTACAAACATATGCTCCCTCCCACCAGCTCAGGTCAATGAATGGCTGATGCCTTTTTGTTCCCTCACAACAAGGCAAAAATTCACTTTCCAAAACTTTCCAAAACTTTCACTCTCTCTGTTCCTCTCTGGTGGAATGACTAGCCAACCTCCTCCCCAACTGCTGAGAACATCACATCTCTTAGGAAGCAGCTGAAGATGCACCTCTTCAACCAAAGCAAGAAAAATCTCCTCTACTTTTCTTCTCTTCTCTAGATGGTTACCTCATCTAGCTGTATTTTTCAAATGAATTTTTCCCCATAGAGATTTTAGTTTAAAAATAATATACAATATAATTTGTAAATGACTTAAAACTTAAAAAGTCTTACTTTAAAAATGATATAGAAATATAAAACACACAGGTTTGTTTTTGTGAATTGTGGGGACATTCCATAGGCGTAATACACCAACCCTACCCCTAACACTACCCCTAAACCTACCCATCACAGGAAACTGTGCACATTTTTACTTTCTCAAAAAAAAAAAAAAACTCTTTTGAAAAAAAGCCTTTTGAAAAATGGGGACATGGGGTAATGTCCTTGTAATACCTATGTCATACCCATGTCATTATATAAATGTGTGTCCCAATAATGCGCGCACACACACACACACACACACACACACACACACACAGTATAGTGTAATTTGCTTGCTATGATTATCTGACTGTAATGTAATGTTTCAATTGAACTCAACTCATCAAAACACAAAAATGGCACAGAAACAAACTTACAGTCATCCAGATCAAGGAGAGACACTTCCTTCTTCTCAACCTGCTGAACATACACACAAACATTAAAGTGAATACATGGATGGCAGATGTTACACGCATACATTTAATGTGCAGCAAAACTTCATATTCACACTTGTTTGTACTCGCTTATACTTATTACCTTTGTGACCGCTTTGGACTGGACAGGTTTAGACTTTGTGTTTTTCTTCTGATCTGTTCCCGAGTCTGAATTTGAATCCAGTTCTGATCCAGATTCAGACGAGCTCTCTGATGAGGAACTCTCAGATCCTGATTCACTTCCGGATCTGGATTCGTTTTTTACAGCATTCCCATTCTTCTGTTTCCTGTCAAGATCACACACACAGTTAAACTATTTGTTGGAGTTCACTAGCCAAATTAACAGCAGCAAAATTAACCTACATATTAAAGGGGACCAGTTATGCCCTTTTACAAAGTCTTGATTTTGTTTTTGGGCTTTACTAGAATAGGTTTTCATGTTTGAATTTTCAAAAAACACATTATTATTCAGTGTTGCAGCACCTCTCATCCCAGTCTGTCAGTAACGTTCTGTTTAGTTCCTGCCTCTATCAAGCCCCTCCTTCAGAAAAACGCAATGTGCTCTGATTGGTTGGCTGGACCAGTGTGTTGTGATTGGTCGACCGCTTGTAATATTTTCGGGAAATGTCACGACCCTTACCATAACTGCGAGTTTCAACAACTCAAGCAACTCAACCAAAGTCCCTTTAAGACAAGTCATTTCACTCGGCGTCCATCTTTGAAACGCCTCTCGGGCATCCTGGGCATCATGCAATCTCTTTGAATGGGGAAACATCAAATTCTCCAAAACTGTTCGCCAACCTTACGATTAAATTTCATATTTGAAATCACCAATGAAATCTAACAACAACCGGCTCATAAATTTAGTTTCTAAAACGCTCGAATCATGACAAAAAAACTGTATTTTTCAGGCTGGATCAAGCTAATTCGCATGCGCAGACCTAAATGCGCATCTCCTCGGAGGCGCGCGTCTGACTGTTTCTATAGAAACCGGTGATTCTAACGGCCGCTGGAGTGACGCGATGACTTTACCAGTCAGCGACTGGCTCTTATTTAGAAGGCGGGACTTGTTCCGCCATATTGTTACACTTTCTCCTATTCAAAACAATACGAGTGACACGTCTTGTTATTCTATAGTCTTTGACTCAACTCAGTCTCGCCCTTTATTTCACATATGCCATGGGTGGGAATTATTTTAAATGAAGAATCTTGTGACATACATTTTCAGAAGAAAACTCAAGACTACAATGGAGGTGTTTCAGGGAGTTCAGAAACAGTGAGCACTGATATAGAGAATAAAGGCCTGTTTACACCAAGAACGATAACTATAACGATAACTATATTTGCGTTTATTCTAAGCTCACGCGCTGCAGTTTCAAAGTATGTACGTGTTTTTGTTGTTCTTGTTGCATTTACACGGTTTTAACCAGCAGATGTCCTCAGCATGCTATGTTTCGAGTGAATAGCTAGTGTAATCGATCTAATCTAACTGAATTTAGCTGATGAAAATCAATATAGTGGAATAAAAACAACGCCTAGTCTTTTTCACTGCAACAAAGGAAACAAGGCAATTTTGCCGAAACTAGCGCTGGATACCTGAGGTAATTATATGCTACACTGTTCGCTAGCCTGGCATTATGATCTCATCGTTAATACTTCTCACCATTTAATCCAAGCGCATGAACGATTGTTGTCCATATATCCATTTTCTTTAAAGTATCCTTGAAAAGGGAGTTTGACAGGTCAAACAGTGGTGGCTTTTTCTGGACCTCGGCGTAATCACGTAAAACATGTTTAAATATTTATTGATGGGCCATATTAGATAACCTGTTCAATAGGGTTGTGACGAGACAGGTATCTCACGAGACGAGACGAGACAAGATTTTTTACACACTATTTTTAAGAAATCCTCAATGGCGAAATACATGACTAGAAAAAAATATTCTGCAGGTGTATTTGAAATGTTTTAACTAATCATCTTGTAACACTTTACAATAAGTGCAACCATAATTGCACTCTTTCAATATTCAAAAAGTGCAAATAAGACCAAATGTTTCTGTGATACAGAGCTAAGAGATGGTTACAACTACACTGCCCAGCCTAAGATAGCTTTCATATTGAGAGATATTTGCATGCATCAGGGAGCCGCTTTCAAAATGCGGGGTATTGAAATCGCATTTGAATGCGCGCTTGCGTTTACTTTCACTTTCGCGCGTACTCTGTAAATACGGAACGGCGGCGACCGTTATCCAACTGAATTAAATGTTTTTTATTTAAATACAAAGCAAAATGACAGTGGAGGCGTAATGTATACGTAGCGGTGGGATATTCTTTCCTAATCATCCTAAACACTCTGTCATGGCAATATCACGAGACTACTTTTCGCCTCGACGAGAAATCTCGTCACATTTTAGTCTCGCGAGATCTCGTGACACGAGATCTCGTCACACCCCTACTGTTCAACAATGAGTTATCCCTAAAGAACATTTTAGTGTTCAAACATCAAAAGGGACATTGATAAGTCAGAGAGAGAGAGAGAGAGAGAGAAAGAGAGAGAAAGAGTTGGCTAAATTAGCAGAGGGAACAATGTCTGTTTAATTGTGAAATGATTAGATGGATTAATTTGGCCTTTGGATTTCATTTGCTCAGAACAAGAAGTGGTGCGCGCACACACACACACACACACACACACACACACACACACACACACACACACACACACGCACCATCTAACTGAAGTGTGTACAGTTCAACAGCAGCATTAAAGCAGGGTGTGTGTGTGTGTGTGTGTATTAATGAGAGCATTTCACGGTGGTTGAGGATGTGGGCGAGAGCCTTAAATTACGCACAATGATGGCAGAACATCAAACAAATCAGGCAAAGAGAGCATCATACACGTGTGTGTGTGTGTTTGAGTGTGTGTTTGTGTATTAGCTGTTTAATTACAGCCTCTAATGAAGGCAGCAGGGTCAACTACAGGAGCATTACATCACAACAATCAACAGTGTGAACTCTGTGTGTGTACCGGATCAGTCCCTGGTGTGAGTTTTTATGCCTTGAAAATGTAAACATTTGGTTTATGCGATAAATGAAACATTGTCATTGCAAATTCTGCTGATTTTAAAGTGGTTATTAATGTTAACAAATTGCAAATGTGACTTGATAATTTTGCACCAGTAATGGGTTGAAAAAAATAAATAAATCATTATAAAAGGTTTGCATTGTATGTCTTTTTTTTATGTCTTTTTTTTTTTTTTTTTTAAACAAAATGTATGTTCATAAACTTATAGTTGTTAATGATTTACATTAGAGCTTTTTAACTAAAATAAACTTGGAATGAAAAAATTGAATGAAAATGCACATTTCTGGCACATAAAAACGTATTGCTAAAAATAAAATGTATAGTTTCTTTGTGGTGCGGTCAGTGAAAATGTTGTAAAAATCTGAATTACTGAGAAAAAAAATTCTTATTGTTGAGTCCTGGCATGTGTGTGAGAGTGTGTGTGTGTGTGTGTGTGTGTGTGTGTGTGTGTGTGTGTGCATATGAACAGATGGAGGGTGAGATTATTGGTGCCACATTTTATTAGCCACGTTTTATGCTGCAGCATACACAATCACACAAACAGACACACACTAAACACACATTATATACCTCCTGCACATATATAAAACCCAAGTCGTACATTGTGCATCCACTTGTGGGCACACTTGAGCAAAACACACCCAAAGTCAGAAGACCAAAGTCAATCTCACATACCATCTGTCTATATATTTATGGGCATGTGAACACTTCAAAATTAGCAATAGCATGTGATGTAAGTATTAAGTGCTGGAATTCAGCAAAGTTGTTTCAAAATTGTATGAAATTCTTCTGCTGAACACAAAAGAAGAATGTGTTTACATTGTATATGACATTGGTACCTGTCTTTGCTGGCTGGTTTGTGTTGTTGTAGTTTTTTGTTTTTCTGAGTTTTCTTCTTGTCAGAGTCTGATTCACTGGAGCTCTTCTCTGATTGGCTGGAGCTGCTCTTGTTTGAATCATCACTGTTCTCCTCACTCTCAGATTCGCTTTCAGATTCTACATGCACACACAAACATGTTAAGACAAGGATTTATTTGGAAAAACATCCTCTAACCAAGCCAAATTCATGTTTTACCTTCACTGCTGCTACTACTGTCCTCACTACTGCTTCCCTCTTCCTCCTCCTCCTCCTCCTCTTCCTCCTCAGAATCAGAGTAGAACTTCTTATCTGATTTGGCAGGTTTGGATTTACCTAGCGCTGCTGACCCGGTCTCTTTCACCTGCCCCATACACACAGGAACAGTAAATGAGGTCATAATCATTTGAGACGTGGTGGCATCACTGCACTACAAATACCTTGTACTCTGAGGCCAGTTTATTTTATAGACATTTGTTAACATTTTGTGAAGAATGTGTGTTTAAAAAAAACAAAGCAACAATAGAAAAGGTCATCTTACCAGTTCTACTACCTCCACATTTCTCACTGATTGGTCAGGAGCGACAGCCGGCCAATCAGAAAGCTCCAGGTACCCAGTGGCATGAGAATTGAGCGTATGAGAGAGCGTGCCAAGCTGAAAACGATCTCGATCTGAAAAACGGACAAATACATGTTGATGTCATTAAATACAGTGCAGTTTCATGGTGACAAAAAACATCTAAAAAGGTTTTAAAGGATTAGTTCACCCAAAAATGAAAATTGTCATTAATTACTCACTCATGTCATTCTACACCCGTAAGACCTTACTAAAAGCTACTAAAGACGTATTTAAAACAGTTCGTGTGACTACAGTGGTTCAACCTTAATGTTATGAAGCGACGAGAATACTTTTTGTGCACCAAAAAAAACTAAATAATGATTTTATTCAACAATATCTAGTGATGGCCGATTTCAAAAACTGCTTCATGAAGTTTCGAAGCTTTACGAATCGAATTAGTGGTTCGGAGCGCGTATCAAACTGCCAAAGTCACGCCCCCCAGTGGTGAACCATTGAAATTTCATTTATTTCACACGTAATGAAGACTCGTTTACTGAAATCATGTGATTTTGGCAGTTTGATACACGCTCTGAACCACTGATTCGAAACAAAAGATTCGTAAAGCTTCATGAAGCAGTGTTTTGAAATCGTCCATCACTAGATATTGTTGAATAAAGTCAATTTGTTTTTTTTTGGTGCACAAAAAGTATTCTCGTCGCTTCATAATATTAAGCTTGAACCACTGTTTTAAATATGTCTCTGGGCATCTGAAAGTGTTAATTGTCTTGCTGTCAATGGAGGCCTCACTGAGCCATCGGATTTTATCAAAAATATCTTAATTTGTGTTACAAGCATGAACGAAGGTCTTACGGGTGTGGAACGACATAAATGACAATTTTCATTTTTAGGTGAACTAACCCTTTAATAGCATTCGCTTTGTTGGCCATCTGCTAACACAAATATCAATTCAATGGTAAAAGTCAAGGTAACTGAAAATAAAGTAAACAAAAAGAAAAAGGTAAAATAAGTATAAAAATACTTAATGAATGAATTAATAAATAAAAAACATAAAAATTTACTGAAATTGACAGTTGCCATTTAATTCTGCTTTCTGAATGATGGTATTATGAGATTAATCAAGTTATTATATTCTATAATCAGAAACTTAAATATTTTGTAAATATGTTCCAGACTAATATTTCAAATATTATTTTCACTATATAAGTTGTGAAAATATTAAAATATTATTTTCACTATATAAAATAATGATTAATAATTAATAAATTAATTTTATTAATTAAAAGAACTTATATTAAGTACAATGACAATAAAGTCGAATATAATAATCTATTCTAATTCTAACTATTCTAACTTCCTTTATAGTTTAGGAATCATATCATATCAACATATATGTGGCATAAAAAGTTTGAAAACAAACCAAACTGCGTTGAACCAGCTGTGAAGTGGATGATATGTTATGCAGATAGTCTTGTGCAGCAAAACTTTTGACTAATAAGAAGGCTTCTAGTTTATGCCTCCAACTCTAGGTTTACTGTACTTCTTTGTCATAATAAACAAAAAAAGCAATAAGTGTCCCCACAGGCCTTCAAGAGACCTGCTGAGTAATTGACATTAAACAGGTAGAAATGCCACGGCATTCAGATCTGCCCATGTGCCCTTCTCACAATACGCCGGGTACGTCCCATAATAACCAAGGTATAAGAACGCATAATCGCTCTGGCTCTGCAGAATATAAACATTAGCGAAAAACCACCAACGCACACAGTAGATCTAAACCACGAATATTAAAAATGACAGCAGCAGTTAAATGTCTCGCAAATGTTATAGGGTAAATTTATGCCGCATTAATGAAATAAAGACTAATGGCTGTATGTTTCAGTATACTAATTTATTTTAATCTATAGTAACCATGGGGACAATCATGAAATCATTGTATTAAAACAAAAGCGGAACCATCAGAGCCAAAAACAGGAGATGTAGAGCACAGATTTGAGTTCAGTAGATTATCAATGCACTGGTTCGGTTCGGATGAGTTTTTCAGCTAAAGCATGATGGTTCAGGTTGTGTGTCACATGCGAGTTAAAAAAAAACACATACAAAGACATGTCGCTTTGAGTTTCATCACAGAGAAGCATAATCAGCCCTTACAAACTTTATTACCTCCTATTAAGAGCGGGACACGCTTTACCAAGCAGCGAGAACGATACTCAGCACAACAAAAAATTACCCCCAGCGACAGCCGGCATCAATCACACGGAGCGCATCCTTTGCGCAAAACCCAAATCCATCCATGCATCCATCAATGCATCCATCCATGTATCTACAGGAGCAAATGAGTAACACCCTTTTCCTGCTCGTGAGCGTAATTACTCCTGGTTAATTGCAGGTGAAGTTCGTGAACGTACAGGAGGAGTTGAAAACCAACGTGTGGGCGTGTGAGGGGTGGACGGGGCTCACATATTCGACTGTTATCAAATTACGCAAAATCCAACAATTCAATTCTGCACGGGAGGAACAGAAGGTGTAGCATCCAGATTCACAATGCTAATCCTGAAAAAAAAAAAAAAAAAAAAAAGGTCCGGCTCAGGGGCGGGAAAAAATATTTGTGTGCCGTTTGATACGATCAGTTGCAGAGTGTTCCTGCGTGCTGTATTGATATTTATGGGTTAGCGCTGCTGTCATGGCCTGTGGGGGAGAATTCCCATGACAGTGTTGTGTGTTTCAGCTCTGAAGCCCTGCTGGAATGGAATGATGTGATGAAATAAGAGAAAGCGGGCGAAATCAATGTCAGCAGAACTCTTAAGTTCGTATAGACCTGATGGTGCAATTTAGAATCAGAGCATGACGGTAAACAGACTCCGCTGGATTTTTTTAACTGCTTCAACTGTTTTATCATACACCAAAGCTTTAAACATGAGAGATATGGCCTAGAGGTTACAGATCTGGGGTGGAAACTGAAAGGTTGTAGGTTCAAATCTTGCACAGAATTTGAAGGATCCCACATCTTATGACCACTGAATTCCCATGATTTGTAATACCAGTCATTCATTTTTAAAAATCATTTAACAACTTTCCAGACCTAAAAAAAAAAAATACATTATTTGCATTTTGTACCCCCAGCTGGACTATTAAAAAAAGTTATTAATAATAATATAATTATTATAATAAATATAAAAATATATTTTAATATAATAAATAGAAGTTGTTAATTATTACATATGATAAATATGAAAGAAAAATAAATAAACAGATAAATTAATAACCACAATTATGACCACTGAATTCATATGATTTGTTATACCAGTCATTCATTTTTACAGGTTAAAAAATTTCTATTTTCTAGCTGTTAAAATATCTTACTACTCAACTTAAATAACTCATTAAATAAACTACATTATTTGCATTTTGTACCACCAGATTCAGGTGTACTAAAAAAAAAAAAAAAAAATTATATATATATATAACAATTATAATTATGTGTGTGCGTGTGCGTGTGTGTGTGTGTGTATATATATATATATATATATATATATATATATATATATATATATATATATATATATATATATATATATATATATATATGTGTGTGTATATATATATATATATATATATATATATATATATATATATATATACACACACACACACACACACACACAATTATAATTTAATATTTTATCTGATTATAATTACATGATATAATACATATGTATTTATATATTATATCATTTATACAGTCACACCAAAAATGATTCAGATATTTTTTATATATTTCTACTAGTGAGGATAGCAAAATAAAATACACTGTGACATATTATACCCAAAAATACTTCATATAGTGGACTACCAGTAAAATTGATAAAAATTTAGAAACAAAAATTATTCAGACACTTTGACCTGACCATGTTTTGCTCAAGTGTTATCTGACATAATGAAGATTATTTTTTTCTGACACAGTTCAACTCTGAGATCTTGTCATATTTTATTACCATTTTTTTAAACTATAGTGAATAAACTATTAATGAATGAAATGTTCAAGGTGTCTGAATATATTTTGGTTTGACTGTACATATATAAATAAACATATATACATATATTTAATATTGAAAAATATAATACTATATTTATAATGTAATAAATATAAGTTGTTAATTATTATATATGATAGATAAATAAATGAATGAATGAATGAATGATCACAATTATGACCACTGAATTTCCATGACTTGTATTACCAGTCATTCATTTTTAAAAAATAATTTTTTACAGAGATATGTCATATGTGAGATCAATATGTTACCAACCTTTGAAGGCAGACTGCAAAACAGGAGCCGGTTTGGGAGCCATCAGGATCCGACGAGCGTATTTGCTCAGGGCTCCGCTCTTCTCATTTGGAACAATCAGCTGACGAATGAACCGTGTTCGGTCTCTGATGTCATAGTTCTGATCGTACTTGCCCAAGTTCAATATGTACTGAGTCAGCAATTTCGTCTGTATGAGAGAAAGGAAGATAAAACACACAGCCAAAACACACAGTCACACACACACACACACACACACACACACACACACACACACACACACACACACACAATCAAAGTGTGATTTGATTTCACCTGTTTGGAATTGGTCAAGTAGAGTTTGGCAGCCAAGTTGACAATCTGCAGTTTGACAATGTCCTCTTCACTAGTGAAGGTCTTGGCCATCTTTCGCAGGACGTCGGGGGCGATTTTAGGCACGTGTTCACAGTATTCACCCATCAGCCACAGGATGCTGGCCCTCGCCATTGGAACCTAAAGAGGCAATGGACACCAAATATCAGACAATAGTTGCACACACAACAGCACTAATTGTGTAATATTGTGCACGTCTCTCACAGTGATGTTGTCAAAGAGTTTGGCCATGTGTTTGATAATGTCACTGTGCTGTGATGGTTGAGTCTGCAGAAGTTTCTTGATGACCACGACACTCTCCGCAACAACAGTCTCTACAAAGACAAGAAACACGTAAATACACTAACAAGCCAATATAGATTTTTTTTTCCTATAGTAACAATAACTATAGTAACCAGTGTTTGTGGAGTAACTAAGTAAAAGGAGCAACCTAATTTTAACTTTTATTATAATTTACTAACATTTTTTGAGCGAGCTGAGGAAATAATCATACACATGCTCCTATAATGTCCTCTCGCTCTCATATGTAATGTCTGGGAGTCATTTTAGTGAATCAATTAATTCAGATTCAGATTAATCAAGCTGTTTGATTCACAGATTCATTGAGTCCCTGAGATCCATTATTTGTTTCTTCTTAGTTTAGTCAGATGTTTATAATTGTTAAAGATCAGACCACATTTAATGAGTAATCGATGCAGAAATCCAGATATTTTCAAAGGGTTCACAAACTTATTCTTGCTACTGTGTATAAATTACAGCATATGTAGTATAAATTGATTTTAAATAGCACTGTTATAAATAGCATTAATGTATATACTGTAGCTATTTTTTGCTAGTAGCTTGCAGATGAACTAAACTACTGAAACTAATGATTTTAACAACAATATATCATGACATCCTACTGTATATGTTATCATTGTAATAAATCATTGAAACTATGACATGCATTTGTCAAAAACAATATTAATGTTTGCATCTGTGGTGATAATGGCTCTGTCTTTGTCAATTTTGACTACGCTGCAAGACATAATGAACTTCATCACAGTGCCATCAGGCAATGAGAAGCACTGCTGCTTATAATCAAACAATAACTTTAAAAGAAAAAGGCTCCAGAGAGGTTAATGCATGATTACCGTCCCTGTTGGACAGCAAGAGGACCAGGCCGTTGAGGCAGGTGTCGGTCACCTCAGAGATGTTAGTGGCACACCGGCCGATGGCCTGGATGGTGGCTGCCGCAAACGCCTTATCCTGACTCTTCACATACGTCTAGAACACACAAACATTTGCTTAAAACTGCTATTCCTCGGCTGTTTTAAAACCTAGTGAGCTGCCCAGCCACATTTTTAGGCATCATAAATGTAGTCAAAGCTCAGCATTTTCCCTAAAACTTCATCTTAGGATTCAACTCAAGAGTTTTTTTCCTCTCAGCTTTTACCTCACCCTACTGAAAAAAATGCTAAAACGAGCCTAAACTGGTAATTGGGTGGTCATGACCAACTAAGACCAACCTGACCAAAACTTCTCTAAAACTAGCTATGACTAGACTAGATGACCAGATAAAACCAGCCAACCTGCTTCATGATGCCTAAAATGCTGTCTAGATAGGCAGCTCAACAGGTTTTTAAACACAGCTGTTAAGCGTAAAGCTTAATTCGCAAAGCACAGAGAAAATAGAGAAAACAAATCAATTCAATCTTTGATACTTTACCTGGAATTCTCTCAGTATGGTGGAGATGTTTGCTTCATTAGCCAGGTTAGTTAAAATCTCCAGCTGAAGAATTTAAACAGACAAGATAAACATCAGATAAATCACAAAACATCAGCAAACAAGCAGATATGAGAGGTTCACAGCTACTGTGCATTAACACTGCACTGCAACACAAAACAATGATGAAATTTGTTTTACCTTGAGTGTTTTGATGTGTGTGGCATCTGTAGACCTCACATAGAAGCTCTTCATGAAGGGTTCAAACATCCCCTGAAAAAAACAACAACACTAATGTTACCTCAGGTTTTACCTGTTCGAATCAGATTATAGTTTGTACCTTATGTTTTTGCTTTGTAACCTTAGTGATTACCTTAAAACTTTACCTCAGCATTTACCTCAGATTCTACATTAGTGTTTGGCATTTTACCTCAGAATTAACCTTCACCGTTTACCTGCATACATCTTAGTTTACCTGCTAATCTACATCTACCATCAGATTTCTACATTGAGTATTTACCTCAAATTTTAATTAATAATTCAATTCAGATTTTACTCCAGACACCATAACTTACGTAAGATTATAACTTGGTGTTTACCTCAAACCAATACCTCAGATTTTCTTCAGACATTACCTTAGTTTATCTGAAACCCTAAAATAAGCATACCTCAGATTATAACTGAGTGTTTACCTCAGAAGATATCTTAGATTTTATCACAGTTTATGTAAGATATTACCCTCAGTTTGTTTAAGACATAAATGAAGCCTCTGATTTTACCCCAGATCTTCCCTTTTACTTCATATTTTACCATATGATTTCCCTCAGAATTGAGGCCTACCTCTCATTTTACCTCAGTGTTTACCTCAGATATTACCATGCAATTTACTTCATATTTTACCTCATGATTTCCCTCAGAATTCAGGCCTAGCTTTCATTTTACCTCAGTTTTTACCTCAGATATTACCTTATGATTTCCTTCATATTTTACCTCATGATTTCTCTCAGAATTCAGGCCTAGCGCTCATTTTACCTCAGTGTTTACCTCAGATATTACCATGCAATTTACTTCATATTTTACTTCATTATTTCTCTCAGAATTCAGGCCTAGCTTTCATTTTACCTCAGTTTTTACCTCAGATATTACCTTACGATTTCCTTCATATTTTACCTCATGATTTCCCTCAGAATCCAGGTCAAGCTCTCATTTTACCTCAGTTTTTACCTCAGATATTAGCTTATGATGTACTTCACATTTTACCTCATGATTTCCCTCAGAATTTAGGCCTAGCTTTCATTTTACCTCAGTTTTTACCTCAGATATTACCTTTTGATTTCCTTCATATTTTACCACATGATTTCCCTCAGAATTCAGGCCTAGCTTAGCTTTCATTTTACCTCAGTTTTTACCTCAGATATTAGCTAATGATGTACTTCACATTTTACCTCATGATTTGCCTCAGAATTCAGGCCTACCTCTCATTTTACCTCAGTGTTTACCTCAGATATTACCATGCAATTTACTTCATATTTTACTTCATTATTTCTCTCAGAATTCAGGCCTAGCTCTCATTTTACCTCAGTTTTTACTTCAGATATTAGCTAATGATGTACTTCACATTTTACCTCATTATTTCCCTCAGAATTCAGGTCAAGCTCTCATTTTACCTCAGTGTTTACCTCAGATATTACCATGCACTTTACTTCACATTTTACCTCATGATTTCCCTCAGAATTCAGGCTTAGCTTTCATTTTACCTCAGTTTTTACCTCAGATATTACCTTACGATTTCCTTCATATTTTACCTCATGATTTCCCTCAGAATTCAGGCCTAGCTCTCATTTTACCTCAGTTTTTACCTCAGATATTACCTTATGATTTCCTTCATATTTTACCTCATGATTTCCCTCAGAATTCAGGCCTAGCTTTCATTTTACCTCAGTGTTTACCTCAGATATTAGCTTATGATGTACTTCATATTTTAGCTCATGATTTCCCTCAGAATTCAGGCCTAGCTCTCATTTTACCTCAGTGTTTACCTCAGATATTACCTTATGATTTCCTTCATATTTTACCTCATGATTTCCCTCAGAATTCAGGCTTAGCTTTCATTTTACCTCAGTTTTTACCTCAGATATTACCTTACGATTTCCTTTCATATTTTACCTCATGATTTCTCTCAGAATTCAGGTCTAGCTCTCATTTTACCTCAGTTTTTACCTCAGATATTACCTTATGATTTCCTTCATATTTTACCTCATGATTTCCCTCAGAATTCAGGCCTAGCTTAGCTTTCATTTTACCTCAGTTTTTACCTCAGATATTACCTTATGATTTCCTTCACATTTTACCTCACGATTTCCCTCAGAATTCAGGCTTAGCTTTCATTTTACCTCAGTTTTTACCTCAGATATTACCTTATGATTTCCTTCATATTTTACCTCACGATTTCCCTCAGAATTCAGGCCTAGCTTAGCTTTCATTTTACCTCAGTTTTTACCTCAGATATTAGCTAATGATGTACTTCACATTTTACCTCATGATTTCTCTCAGAATTCAGGCCTAGCTCTCATTTTACCTCAGTTTTTACCTCAGATATTACCATGCACTTTACTTCACATTTTACCTAATGATTTCCCTCAGAATTCAGGCTTAGCTTTCATTTTACCTCAGTGTTTACCTCAGATATTACCTTATGATTTCCTTCATATTTTACCTCTTGATTTCCCTCAGAATTCAGGCTTAGCTTTCATTTTACCTCAGTTTTTACCTCAGATATTACCATGCACTTTACTTCACATTTTACCTAATGATTTCCCTCAGAATTCAGGCTTAGCTTTCATTTTACCTCAGTGTTTACCTCAGATATTACCTTATGATGTACTTCATATTTTAGCTCATGATTTCCCTCAGAATTCAGGCCTAGTTCTCATTTTACCTCAGTTTTTACCTCAGATATTACCTTATTTCCTTCATATTTTACCTCACGATTTCCCTCAGAATTCAGGCCTAGCTTAGCTTTCATTTTACCTCAGTTTTTACCTCAGATATTACCTTATGATTTCCTTCATATTTTACCTCACGATTTCCCTCAGAATTCAGGCCTAGCTCTCATTTTACCTCAGTTTTTACCTCAGATATTACCTTACGATTTCCTTTCATATTTTACCTCATGATTTCTCTCAGAATTCAGGTCTAGCTCTCATTTTACCTCAGTTTTTACCTCAGATATTACCTTATGATTTCCTTCATATTTTACCTCATGATTTCCCTCAGAATTCAGGCCTAGCTTAGCTTTCATTTTACCTCAGTTTTTACCTCAGATATTACCTTATGATTTCCTTCACATTTTACCTCACGATTTCCCTCAGAATTCAGGCTTAGCTTTCATTTTACCTCAGTGTTTACCTCAGATATTACCATGCACTTTACTTCACATTTTACCTAATGATTTCCCTCAGAATTCAGGCTTAGCTTTCATTTTACCTCAGTGTTTACCTCAGATATTACCTTATGATGTACTTCATATTTTAGCTCATGATTTCCCTCAGAATTCAGGCCTAGTTCTCATTTTACCTCAGTTTTTACCTCAGATATTACCTTATTTCCTTCATATTTTACCTCACGATTTCCCTCAGAATTCAGGCCTAGCTTAGCTTTCATTTTACCTCAGTTTTTACCTCAGATATTACCTTATGATTTCCTTCATATTTTACCTCACGATTTCCCTCAGAATTCAGGCCTAGCTCTCATTTAACCTCAGCGTTTACCTCAGATATTACCTTTTGATTTACTTCATATATTATGTCATGATTTCCCTCAAAATTCTGGTCTAGCTCTCATTTTACCTCAGGGTTTACTGTTTACCTCAGATCACGTACCTAAAATAGACTAATACATTTAGACCTAATTGCTTGTAAATCCTTCATAATATGTTCAGATTTCATGAGAACTGCAGGATGAATGTTTTAGTGAGTCTGTACCTTCCTCTGAATAGACATGGTGGCGATGTTCTGCAACACAACATACTGAACTTCCCTAAAAGAACCAAGGAGGAAACCAAAAAAAAAAGGAATTAGATTTACAGATTTGATAACTATATTTCCATCCCGTTTCTCTCATAGTGTTTTACCTGTGGCTCCTCAAGAGTCTCACCAGGGACTTGGTGACGATGGTAATTTCATGTTTAGGGGCCAAATGCCAGTAGAGCTGAGATACTGCCATCACAACCTAAAAAAATAAATGATTAATTAAGGACTTCCAAGCATTATAGCATCCAAAAACAGGATATTACAATGCTTTTTCTATGGTATGTTTTTATAAAGGGAGTGAGAGTAAGAGATAGACAGATAGAATGGGTGGACATAAAAAGTAGCCCATGAAAGAGAGACAGATTAATGGGAGTCGTGGTGGAGAGTCCCAGAGACACGTGAAGTGAGAGAAAGAGGAAGAGGAGGGTTTGAGAGAGATGGAAAAAGAGATAGATGGTGATAGATTAGGAAGCCTTCAATGTATGTAATGATTTTGTCTTCCCCAAATTACTTTGACCCCAATATACGAACAGGACAGCAGACTTCAACACATCAACCGCTAAACCAGCAGAGAGAAAGTGAGAGAGCTGATAAAGACAGAGTGCACACTGAGTGTAGAACAAAGCAGGACAAGTTTTAATCAAAACATATCACACACATACACTTCAAAAAACACACATACACACAGACCTTGAGCTTCCAGGTTGATGGAGCACTTGAGTCACTGTGTGTGTTATGTAGGAAGGAATAACATTTTCTGAGCACATTTCTATGGCTGAGTGTATGTAACGTGATTGAGCTGTGTCTGACACAGCCTTGGTCCCTCTAATTTTCTGATGTACAAACACACACACACACATACACTCAGACACAAAACACACACACACACACACACACTCAGGTGCGTCCTGAAGGCCTTCACTATTGCTCAAAGTTGAACAGGAAAGAGCACAAGAGGGAGAAAGAGAGAAATGGAGAGCGCAGATGTGTGTGGATATGAGAATATGTGAGTGTATTAAAGGAATATTATAGATTAAATATGAATTAATAAAGCAAAAAGGATGTACTATCAGCTAAACGTGGCTTCACCTACAGGAATTATATCAGTAATGCTTGACTAGAAGTTTATCCACCTAAAAAATGCATGCCTCAAAAGCACAATTTAGACAACTTTCATACTCATAAGAGGTGAAAAAGTAGATATGGCCTAAAAAATATAACAATTGCTTATATTATATTATGTAATGTAATAATATTATTATTTTGTATTTTTACATTTAATAATATTTGATATATTACAATATCAATGCTGTAATGTAACGCAATACAAGTAATGAGATTACTTTTTTAAGTAACTAGTAAAGTAATGCATTACTTTACATCAAAATATCCGAGTGATTTTTTCAAATAAGTAATGCAAGTTACTTTGTTTTCCCAATTATTAACTGACAGCTTTCTCGTCCCCACGTTGAGAGAAATCGGAAATGAGTGCAGAGGCGTTGTGCACTTACTCCCTAGGACATTTTTGGTCCTCATTAGGAAAACAGTAAAGGGTTAGTTCACCCAAAAATGAAAATTCCGTCATTTATTACTCACCCTCATGTCATTCTAAACCCGTAAGACCTTCGTTCATCTTCGGAACACAAATTAAGATATTTTTGATAAAATCGGTGAGGCCTGCATAGACAGCAAGATAATTAACACTTTCAGATGCCCAGAAAGTTACTAAAGACATATTTAAAACAGTTCATGTGACTACGGTGGTTCAACCTTAATGTCATGAAGCGACGAGAATACTTTTTGTGCACTAAAAAAAACTAAATAACGACTTTATTCAACAATATCTAGTGATGGGCGATTTCAAAACACTGCTTCACGAAGCTTTACAAATGTTTTTACAATTGTTTTGAATCAGTGGTTCAGAGCGTGAATCAAACTGCCAAAGTCACGTGAAACAAATTTCGAAACATTTCGAAACACTTACAATGTAACAAAGCCTCGTTTACTGAAATCACGTGACTTTGGCACTCCGAACAACTGATTCGAAACAAAAGATTCGTAAAGCTTCGAAGCTTCATGAAGCAGTGTTTTGGAATCGTCCATCACTAGATATTGTTGAATAAATTCGTTATTTAGTTTTTTTGGCACACAAAAAGTATTCTCGTCTTTAGTACTTTTCTGAGCATCTGAAAGCATTAATTATCTTGCTGTCAACAGAGGCTTCACTGAGCCATCGGATTTTATCAAAAATATCTTAATTTGTGTTCCGAAGATTACGGGTTTGGAACGACATGAGGGTGAGTAATTAATGACAGAATTTTCATTTTTAGGTGAACTAACCCTTTAAAATCATACAAAATTAGGTTGTTTTGATTTCTTTGAAAATGTAAAGATGCAGAAAGTTTTCTGTGATGGGTAGGTTAAGGGATAGAATATACAGTTTGCACAGTATAAAACCATAACCATAAAAAGTCCACATAAAAAATGGAAACTCAAAGTGTGTGTGTGTGTGTGTGTGTGTGTGTGTACTCACTGCAGTGTTTCTGCTCTGTAACAATGGTTTAGTGTTTCTGAGCAAGAGCCTGTGGTCTGGATCCATGACGTACAGTTTGGACTCGTCCACTCTCCTCTCTTCCTCAGAATCGTAAAACGTTTTCTCGCTATTCTCATCAAACACGGCATCCTACAATCACACACATGATTAATGAATACAAATATGTAATGAATCCATAAATCAAACACACTTCAAACCAAAAATAATTAAAGAGTCTACGTAGCATCATTTAGAGATATAGCATATATAGTTCTCTCTCCAACACTCCTTCATACCTGAAACCCTCAATGCTAGCATTGAAAAAGATTGAAAAAGAAAATGAAATTCAGATCAGCAATTTCGTGTTCAACTGAAACCGCTTTTCTTGATAGCTGAGCTTTAAAAATATGTAAATAATGATTAAATGCAATTTGTGCTTAATGATTTAATGAAAACACACACACTGGCTCACACACCTCTCTCCACGGGCTAACAAACTGTGTCCTGGCGTAACGTGTCAGCATGTGTATGATGACGACCTGACCCCACTCCTCCACATCCACCAGCATGTTACACAGCTTCCGATAGTTCTTATGGATCAGGTCGATCCGTTCTGGACACACCTCCTCGAACGCCATCACCACGCTGCCAGCAACCAGCTATAAAAACCAAATGACAAACAGCAGGGTTTAAAACTTAACCTGTTAGAAGCCTTTCATACAGTGGTTCTTTCACTCTATGGCACAGTAGTAAATGTACGTTTAGAATTCTTGATTTTGATTGGTTGTTAAACATTCCAGGGGTGTGAATCAAATAATTCCATACCATTAATGTTGGCTGTTTCAAAGCAAGATAATTAACCCTCTGGTTCACTTCGATCACTTCTGACCAAAGTATTTTACATTTTGATTTCTTTACTTCATTGGAATGGTAGGACACTTGGTGACTTTTGTGGCACTTGCTATGCGAACACACACACACACAAATCGTGAACATGACTTGAAAAGGTTAAATGATCCTAAAAATATAGTAACACTTGTAGTCCTCTCAGTCAAAAAAGGTAACTCTTTAGTATAGGGTCCAATTAGCAGCATGCATATTACTAGGATATAGGCTGTTAATTAGTACTAATAAAGCCCATATTAATGCTTTATTTTATTAAATAACGACTTTTCAATAATATCTATATGGGCCGATTTCAAAACGCTGCTTCAGAGCTTTACGAATCAAATCGAAGTGAATCGGAGCCCCAAAGTCACGTGATTTCAGCATTTTAACCATTTGATAGGAATCCAAATCACTAATTCGAAACAAAAGATTCATAAAGCTCAGAAGCTTCATGAAGCAGTGTTTTGAAATCGGCCCATATAGATATTGTTGAAAATTCATTATTTTGTTTTTTGGGTGCACAAAAAGTATTCTTATCGTTTTATAATATTAAGATAGAACCACTGAAGTCACATGAACTGTTTCAAATATGTTTTTAGTACCCTTATGGATCTTGAGAGGTGCAGTAACATTGCTGGCAATGCAGGCCTCACTGAGCCATCGGATTTCATCAACAATATCTTAATTTGTGTTCTGAAGATGAACGAAGGTCTTACGGGTGTGGAACGACATGAGGGTGAGTAATTAATGACATTTTATTTTTGGGTGAACTAACCCTTTAATAAGCAGTAATTAGGCGTTTATTGAGGCACAAGTCATAGTTAATAGTTAATAGTGAGAATTGCACCCTAATTTGGACCCTTAATTTTGGGAGGTACTATCTACATATCAGCCACAATGCAGAAAAAAAGCACACAGCAATGAAGGGGTTAAATGAAAAATAATTTTTAAAAAAAGAAGAAAAAACACACACACACACCTCCACAGCTTCTGTGCAATTATCACTCACCCGTTTTTCCTGCAGCAACCCTAAAGTTGTGCTGGAGGTTTATAATTGCAAATTAAGCTGATTAGGTTATATATGCGTCATAATTACAAACCTCAGTGTGGTCTCAAAACAAACAGATGCTTGGAAGATGACAACCTGTTCTGCTTCCCACCGAGCTAATATAACACACCACTCTCACTTTAGACTAATGAACTACAGTATATGAGAGAGAGTGTGTGAAAACAACACAAAGAGAGAGAGTTTGAGCAGGTCAGGTGCTCATCATCATGTGACATCAATTCCAGCTCAGAGAAAGGAAATTACATGTAACTGATCACTTAAACCTTTACGAAAAGAATGCAAATGAACTTTTTCCCACATTGAACAGTGGCAGGTAAACTGAAAAATACAGCATATAAATATTTCGTAGCAGCCATGAATTAGCATTTTGCAACACCTATTATTCATAACACCAATAATGAGGGTTTGAGGCAAGAGTCAACAAGGGCCAAATTGTTATGGCAAGGCGAATGGGCCAGAGTGTCTCTGAACTGGCTTGTGTGTTGCTTCTTGTGTGTTTCTACCAACAGTGTCCAAGCCACAAACTGGTGACAGGGTGTTGGGCGCCCAAGGCTCATTGATGCACGAGGGCAGCGAAGGCCATCCCATCTGGTCCGAGCCAACAGAAGCTCTACTGTGGCACAAGTTACATTAAATGTTAATGATGGTTATGGGATGAATGCGTCACAACACATCACACTCTGCTGCGTATGGGGCTGCATAGAGGAAGACCAAACAGAAAGCCTATGATGACCACCGTTCACCATCGAAAGCTCCTACAATGGGCATGCCAGTGTTGGAACTGGACCTTGGAGCAGTCGAAAAAGGTCGCCTGGTCTGATGAGTCCCATTTTCTTTTACATCACGTGGACTGCCGTGTACGTGTGCGCAGTTTACCCATGGAAGTGATTGCACCAGGATGCACTGTGGGACAACTGTGGGGGGCCTCTTGATGGGAAGCCTAACACACCAAAAGTGGGACAAAACAGTGTAGTGTTATAGAGCTCGCCCCACGCTGACTGTCTGTTCGGTGATGCTAACAACTCATCCTCCCTGCACGATGACATGTCAGTGTGGCACGAGCTCTATTCTGCACTGTTTCATCCAACTTTTGGTGTGTTTTGCTTTCCATACATTCCCCTTTTAGCACATGCAAGTGATGACTGTCAACCAATCGACATTCTGCAGTGAGTCTAGCTCCACCTTTTAGGTACTGGACTACTCTGCTAGGTACCCCAATAGAATGATGTAGGCCAAAATGTGGAAACGAGTCAGCATTTTAGCACTTCCTGATCCATCGTGCCGAATTCATTGGGGGGGGGGGGGGGGGGGGGTTTAAATGGGATTTTGGTTAAATGGCTGAAATAAGGTCTGTGGTGAACACAAGATCAGGACAATTTCATGTTTTATTCTATGATATAAAATACATATTATTACCCCATAGTATTACCCCACTCGTGATTTTTTTTTTTAAAGGTGCCAAATGATTCACAAGATGTAATATAAGTCTAAGGTGTCCCCTGAATGTGTCTGTGAAGTTTCAGCTCAAAATACCCCATAGATTTTTTATTATTCATTTTTTTTTAACTGCCTATTTTGGGGCATCATTAAAAATGCGCCGATTCTGTGTGTGTGTCCCCTTTAAATGCTCGCGCTCCCTGCCCCCAAGGTCGCAACTCTATAATACAGTGCATAAACAAAGTTCACACAGCTAAGATAACCCTCAAAATGGATCTTTACAAAATGTTTGTCATGCAGCATATCAGATCATGTAAGTATGGTATTTATTTGGATGTTTATTTTAATCTGAATGAGTTTGATAGTAGCTAGGCTGTGGCTAACGCTAACATTACACACTGTTGGAGAGATTTATAAAGAATGAAGTTGTGTTTATGCATTATACAGACTGCAAGTGTTTAAAAATGAAAATAACGACATGTCTCTGGTCTCCGTGAATACAGTAAGAAACGATGGTAACTTTAACCACATTTAACAGTACATTAGCAACATGCTAACGTAACATTTAGAAAGACAATTTACAAATATCACTAAAAATATCATGGATCATGTCAGTTATTATTGCCCCATCTGCCATTTTTCGCTGTTGTCTTTGCTTGCTTACCTGCATAAAGTCTGTTGATTCGGCTGTGCTTCTTCAGACGTTAATACTGGCTTGTCTAATGCATTGAACATGAGCTGGCATATGCAAAATTTGGGGGCGTACATATTAATGATCCCGACTGTTACGTAACAGTCTGTGTTATGTTGAGATTCGCCTGTTCTTCAGAGGTCTTTTGCACAAAGCAAATTTACATAAGA
Source organism: Ancherythroculter nigrocauda (assembly GCA_036281575.1). Lineage (NCBI taxonomy): Eukaryota > Metazoa > Chordata > Actinopteri > Cypriniformes > Xenocyprididae > Ancherythroculter > Ancherythroculter nigrocauda. The sequence goes on from VTFQ01000017.1 coordinate 30,304,289, forward strand.
AGGAGGAAACAATGGTGTTTGAGACTCACTGTATGTCATTTCCATGTACTGAACTCTAATTATTTAACTATGCCGAGGTAAATTAAAATTTAAATTCTAGGGCACCTTTAAGCTGTTACGTGTCTTGAAAAAAGTGGTTGCAAATAAGTGGCTAAATGGGACTACGGAAGCTAGTTTGTGACATTAAACGTCATCGCGCCGAACAGGTAAGCTCAGTCGGCTTTTACGCTTATAATTTTGCTCTTTTAAACTATTCTAACTCAAACTATCTGGGAAAATGTTTTTATATAGAAGCTGAAAGAGTTTTCGGAAGCTTAGTGGTGGTGATGTTGAAGTCATGCAGTTCGTTTATAGCCTACATTTAGCTTTTTACTTCTGGCAACTACATTTAGGCTTCAAAATTAATAAAAGTTGTGTTCACCTGTGAAAATTATCTTGATGGACAAAACGTGTAAGTATCATAAACTTTTGTTGATCACAGAGCTTGTTTATTGTGATAATCCAAAAAGCCTATTGGGTTTTTGACAAGGGAACCCAGCGGGATGCTAACTGCCGATTGGCCTACAAAGTGAAGTCATACCTACACCACTCTATGGAAGGGTCTCAAAAAAGGTGTACGGTACGGTCCGGTATTTTGGTACCATTCACAACTTCGGACAATCGAAACGGAAATAATTGCATACTGTACTGTACCTCACTGCTCGGTGGAAACGAGCCATAACACTTGTTCCTCATGCAACTTCGTTCCTCATTTCTGATTTGGTGACTTCAAATTGGGCCAAAAACTGGTGTCACCATTTCAGACTCCTTCTACTGAAGTAACAGTTGTTAAAACATGACAGTCAATAATCTTATAACAATTTGAATTTCTTTTAAGTCCTTGTTTACTTGTTGTATTTTTGGTCTACCTTTCTATTCACTGTTCATCTTTAGCTATCTTCTCTCTGTCTTTCTGTTCCCATATTACCCAACAAGATCTCCAAGGTAAACTCCATCCACCATCAACAAAGCTCTTACTTACACACACCTCATCAACAAACCTGTGCTATCTCTGCTGCTTGACAAGACCTTAATGGAAAAATCACACTAAGCAAATGGTTCCTCTAATAACAATAAATTTCCTGTAAAATTATGAAGGGTACAGGACGTTTCCCTGGATCCATTTTGTCATGAATTCTAATTAAGGTCGGGCGTACTGACGGGAGAGGAAACGGGGAATGCTGGGTCATCAGCGAGCGAGGAGAGATAGAGAGAGAGAGACGCTGGAATGACGCCGCCGTGATTGATGCTGTGCTTGCCGGTCAGACTGAAGATACACATATTTCTTGAACAAGAACACAAATCCCAGTGAGCTTCCTGTACACACTTGCGCACCAGCGTACAGTGGAAGCTCATAGACATGTCTATTACTGTGTGACACAATAAACATTTACCAGTGCATATACGAGAAGCTCTACAGGTGAAATACGGCTCTGCACTAAAAGCCTATGAGGCTAAAAACCTGACAACATGAGCTGAAACCCCACATCATGAGCAGACGTAATTCAGATCTGAAGCCGACAACAAAAAGCAAGTCCAGCGGACATGTTTTATGATAATGCACCGTTGAGACTTTGTCCAAGTATGACTTTGAGTTCAGAAAGTGTTTATTTTACTGCAAGTAGTGTTTCAAATGGAGAGAAGAATAGAGATAGGGACTTGAGATAGGAAGGAATGTGGTGGTGTTGCACCATCTGGTGGTTGTGTGCTGTAAATGAAAGTTGTAAATCAATGCATTGAGCATTGAGCTTGATTAGTTTAATTCAATACAGCTCATTAGTATAACACCCCTTAAAATACACATTGTGCAGCTTCACTCGGATATACATCATAATAGGGAAGAAAAGACTATCGCAACTTCAGTTTCATGCCGACTTTAATGAGAATGGATAGACTACAGTTAAAATGATCTGCTTCATTATTCGACAAAATTATAACATACACTGAGATTAACAATTTTTATCACTATGGGAATTAAATCACAATCCCATATAGTCATCCCACAGTACTACAAATTCCGCTAAATGCACTTTATGTCTTTCTTTTGGGACAGTAGCATGTTATGTAAAGGCTCGTCAAAAGTGGAACAAAAATAGAAACATCTTAAGTTAGTCATTATTTAATTAGTAATTAAAATAATTCCATGAAACCAGTACGATTCGAGTCCCTCTGACCTTTTTCACTGTATTTTATCTGTTGGGTCACCAAAATATATTTTTAAAAGCTTTTTGTATTAATTGAAATGTCTCCTTTAATAATGTTTAAAAACATGACATACATTTTATCTTCATATTAGAAATTATTTAGTTTTTATCAGTTGACACCACCTATTTTGTCATGCCCTCAAGGCCTTCTATGAAAGTGTACTTGGGATATGAATAATAAAATGAGAAAAAAGTCCATTCATTTTGCCATTCCCATAAATATCCATCTGTGCTTTTTTTGCTGGTAATGTTTTTTTTTTTTTAAGTAAATTCATGATTATTCATTAAAATCACATTATTTATTTCCATACCTCAGAAACCCCTCAACCCTGTTACACAAACCATAATGAACTGATACTTATGTGAGATTATTAATAGGAAGTGACATCATAGAAGTTTTCTGAACAACATTGTGAGCAAACACAGACAAGTTAGCACCTTCTTTAATAATTATAACTAAATTATGTTGCGAAATTGTGTTTGTCAAGCTTAACGACTCAACCCCGTTACATCAGTTAAAGATAGAAAACTATTACTTAAAATCATAAAATTAAAATCATCTTTGTTATTTCAACATTATTCATGATTTCTTAATATCATGCATGCCATGTGCTCTCCATTTATTCACTAGATTTAGAGCAGTGGCCAATTTGGGCAAAAAAAAAAAAACAACCCCGTCACACCTACATTTTTTTATTATTATTATTTTGTTAAGTTTATGAAAAAGTAATTTAAAGTTAGTTGAATTCTGTCTGAAATGTTCAGAACAATCAAGAATACTGATTTTAGTTAAAATTCTGAAGTTAAGCCTTTGATCAAAAATGATGAGGTTGCTGTCACAAAAAGTGCCCATTTCAGGCTTCAGTATAGCAAAAGTGTGAGATTTTATGTAACTTTTATATTTGCAATTACTGAATTAGTGTGAGGGACATCTGATTAATAGGAAAATGTTGATTTTATCACAAATACATTTTATAATAATATTCAGACAGCTCTCATAGTGTCCATAACTTAAAATAATGACCAATAATAATAGGGATTTGATGCTGAGATGGGAAAATATGTTTTTCTGGAAGTTAAATATGTCATTAATGTTGTGTGGGTGTTCAGAAAAGTAATACATTTTGGCAAAAAAATCTAAAAATGTGTGAGTCGTACCGGTTTCGTGGAATGACTCATATGCTTATATATATATATATATATATATATATATATATATATATATATATATATAAAAAAAAACAGCTCATATACAGGAAAAACCATTCATACGAGAAAAAACTCGTTAAATTACGAGAAAAATGTCGTTAAATTTCGAGAAAAATTACGTTAAATTTCGAGAAAAAAGTCGAGATTAAATGTTGAGAATAAACTCATTAAATTATGAGAAAAAAAGTCGTTAAATTATAAGAACAAATTCGTAATTTAACGAATTTGTTCTCATAATTTAATGACTTTTTTCTCAATTTAATGAGTTTATTCTCAACATTTTATATCGACTTTTCTCTCGAAATTTAACATTTTTCTCATAATTTAACGAATTTGTTCTCGTAATTTAACGACTTTATTCTCAACATTTTATCTCGACTTTTCTCTCGAAATTTAACGAGTTTCTCGTAATTTAATGAGTTTATTCTCAACATTTTATTTCGACTTTTTTCTTGAAATTTAACAACTTTAATCTCAAGATGGTTTTATTTTTTTATTATTGCTTGGCCCTAATCCTCTTCCGTACAAAACAGACCATTTAATTCTATTAAATCTCAATTATGTGTAGGACAATTAATAACAAGCTAAATTTAGATGTAATTTTAGATAATTTAATGATAGTAACAGCTCTAGAATAGAAAAACTGGTCGTTGTCTGTATCTGTGTGTGTGTGTGTGTGTGTGTGTGTGTGTGTGTGTAGATATTTTACCGTGCTTTTGTCTTTCAGGAGTTTCTCAATCACTTCAATCAGATGTTCTTTCTGATCAGGGTCCAGACTGGAAGAAAAAAGCAGAGACCTCTGTAAAACAACCTTAATCATTAACATTCAGTGTGTACCTCTGTATGAAAGCGTATATATTACCTGTAGAGTTTCTGAATGGCATGAGCGGCGGTTTTCCGGACATAAGGTGAAAGGTCGGTGGATGCTTCTTTGATGGCCAGCATCATGATGGGAACGATGATGGGAACTCTGATACTGGACAGGACTCTGAGAGCACTCGCTCTGATCAGCTGATTAGGATCCTACACACACACACACACACACACACACACACACACAAATGAAGAAAACGTGTTAAATTAGTGCTGATCTAAAATACAGGCAAAACTGTCATTTTATGCAAAAAGGGGTTAGGGTATAATGGGAGGAGACTAGGGGACCTATAATAATGGGACCAAAATTTTGTTATGGCTATAAAATAATAATAAAAATCTATCATACTTATAACTTAAATATATAAAAACTACTAAAAAACAAAATAGTACTATTGTAATGTTTCACTAACAAAAAGATAAGAGTATTTAAAAAAAAAAAAAAAATTATTTTACATAACTGTAAAATTACTATACTAAATTTACGGCTGTCTTAATTTTCAAATGTTAAATCACTAAAATGTTCAATCATGGGATAAGAAAGGGGTGGGACTTACCTTGAGGGCCCTCTGGAAGGTGCTGATTGACAGGAGGGCGAGATCCTGCTGTTCCTCTGCATACCGGACGAGGTACACATACACCAGCTTCTTCAGCTAAAACATACACACACAAATACACAAAATATTAAAAACAGTCCAGTTATTCTGGGTTCATTTGCTTTTGTTTGTTCTAGTTTCCTACTCACAAAACTTTAAGTAGCAGATAAACAAGCATCATCCAATACCAAACTCATTTTTCATCTTAACACAGAGTCTATCATGAAACAGTTTTGTGCTCAAAGGTGAAGGGTCAAAGGTCAGCCCTCCGTATAATTGCGTCCAGCTCTCGAGGTGACGAGAGGTCATTAGCGATCAGGGAGTCACAGCGATGCATTCCATCATCATCACCACGGCGATTACCAGCCAAATGGAAAAACATCACTCACTTCATAAAGAGAGACATTACCCATCTGCCCCTCTGGTTAATCACATTTACATACAGCGGCCTGCTGATCAGGGATTGGAGCATCCGTGCGCATGTTAATTAGACAGCAGCTAAATGAACCGCTGGCATTTATGAAGCAGAATTATATGAGGAACAGAGGGTTTGCTTTTTCATGCAAGATTGTTGTTGCTGGGTCCTTTAAAACAGGGACGCAAGGAACACAAAGAAAAGCACTATTCTGATTTGTTTGTCAAATCTTGAATAAATCCTAAGAAGTCTATGGATTAAACCAGAGGTTTTCAAACTGAAGACGCAAGGAGGTGCCAGGGGATTCATCGGAGAGAAAAAGAGAAAAAGTGAAAAAAAAAAAAAGTAAATTAAAAATTATACATTAAATTAAATGTAATAAAATAACAGTAATAAAGATAGATAAATAAAAATACAATAAAAGAATAAATACAAGCAAAAATAAAAAAATTAAATAAAATCAATTCAAGTCAAATCAAGTATTTTTTAATTCTACTTCAAATTAATTAAATATAAAATAAAATCAATTAAAATAAATAATTTAATAAGTAATTATTATTTAATATGTAATAATTTAATAATAATTATATATTTATATTGAAGTATTGAAGTATAATAATTATATTTTTTAATTATTATTTAATTCTACTTCAAAATAAATTAAAAATAAAAACTAAAATAAGTAATTATTTAATACATAATAATAATTATATTTATATTTTTGAAGTATTCAGTTAAATATAAATAAATTAAAATAAACTGAATACTTCTAAAATATAAACAATTATTATTAAATTATTACATACTAAATAATTACTTAATGTATTTTTTTTATTTTATATTTAATTTATTTTGAAGTAGAATTAAAAAATAATTAATAATTATTATACTTCAATACTTAAATATAAATATAATTATTATTCAATTACATATTAAATAATAATTACTTATAAAATAAATTAAAAATAAATAATTTAATAAGTAATTATTTTTAACAAGTAAAAATTATATTTTTGAAGTATTATTTCATTCTACTTCAAAATAAACTAAATATAAAATAAAATAAATCATTAAATATAAACAAAAAGGCCTCAACCTAACAACAAGACATATCGCATTATTTTCCAAAATATATTTTGTACACATTTATAGTATTGTAAAGGGATCCTCATATTTGGGGGTTATGAAATCAAATAGTTTGAAACATTACATTATAACTGAACTATTTCTTCAAAGAAAAAGGGCAGTTAAAAATATTTTAATGTCATAACTTATATAAAAAGTGTAATATCAATAATGAACATTTTACTGAAATTCATTTAATTCACTCCTATAGGATGTTCTGTTAAGATTGTCTCAGTTAGAAACAGTAACTAAAGAGGGGTGGAGCTTATTGAAGGGTCAGTTGTATGAGTGTGTGTGTGTGTGTGTGTGTGTGTGTGTGTGTGTAACCCTGCAGTGAGTGGATCAATGGTTTCAGCTATAACACCTGTGGTCTTGTCTCAAAAGTGTGTGTTTGTGTATGTGTTTGTGGATCAATGCCAGAGTCCCCGTGTCTCTGAGCTCCAGAGGGCGGCAGCTTTAGGCAAACAGCTGCCCAGCGCGGAGCATCAGACATGGGGGAGACAGAGAGAACGTGACTGGGCCACTAGACCACCAATTACACACCAGCCCCTCAGAACACCAGCCGTCCTCTTCAGCCTGGACATTTTTCCCAACCATCTCTCATGTCTTTCCATCATCCTGTCCAAACATTCTTCTTTCCATCTAAACATTCATTCTTCATACACAAGGCCTTCTGTGTCAGATGCCTGATCAAAAATAACCCCTTGTCCACAGGGGTCCTCATAGCTGTAAAATGATTTTCACTCTCAAATCAAACCAAAGGAAAAAAAAAAAAACATGAGCAAAACTTATTTTGCACATTGTGTGAGTGTTTGTGCAGTTGAGCATCTTTTCTTACCTCAATGTTTTTACTTGCGACGTTCTTCACTACTGCTGGAAAAAGTTCGGATGCATTCTTTCCCTTGGAAATCAACTGATAGAGAGATGAAAATGAAGAATGAAGCATCACACTGATGTTTTTATGGCTTTTATGAGTGTAGTCATTCTTAATATGATCTTAATACGAGATGCCTGTCTCTCAGTATGACGTACCCCGACTATCCTCTTCATAGCCTCCAGCTTCAGAGACTCTTTGTTGCTTTCCAGCATCTCCTTCAGATCTTCATTCCTGCAGAGAAACATGATTCAGCGTTACAGCAGCTCACTTTTAAACACACAGGAAAAACCATTTGCGTCACTGACATTCAACGTACCATGATAACCGTATAGTTTTACTGATGAAATGAGAGTAGTTCAGTTTGAATGAATTTATGTAGTCAACAGATTCAGAATTTTTATTTGGTAAAAAAAGAGAAACACATTATATATATTACACACCCATGTGATCTCATTCCTAAATGATAACGATTCGGCTGTGTCTATTAATCCTTTTACTAAATCACACCGGAACATTCAAATCTGCGTTGGTGCAGCCGCTGAGCCAGAGAGAGCAGTTATCATGTACAGTATAGGTGTGAAACAGCTTCACAAGTCTTTTCAAACACAGTTTGGTTATTTCTGCATTACAAATATTCGTATAATCACATTAGTACTAGGATAAAAGATTATAGTTGAGATATAAACACTTATGTGATGTCATTGTCTACAGTAGTTGTCAAAACAGAGCAAATCTAATCACCTTTTTCCACTAGTAACTTGGCGCTTCAAATAACAATTGTATCGATCACATCGTTACGCCACCAGGTGGCGACAAGTGACTTAAAAATGTACGTAATTGAATCATTCATTCAAGATATACTTTTAAAAATGCTGATTCATCCAGTGATGAAACAAGTGAAGTATTTATGAGTGAGTCATTGAATCATTCATTCAAACAGTTTTTTAAAATAATTCGCTTTTGCGGTGTTAACCCCGCACTGCGGTGCCAAACTTGTGCAGTGTGAAACGACGCGGTGTTATAATGTTACAGCTAGACAACCAATCGTGTTCCCTTATATTCACATGCTTTGGACAGTCACGGAAACACTGCACATTGTATGTAAACAATAAATTCAGCGTTTGAGGAAAAAAAAAAGTCAAATGTTGACAGAAAACGCGACAATTTGAATGATGAAGAGACTGTTTCCTTCTTACCTTTATAATCCGAAATGTCTATTCATTCAGTATAAACTCGATCGTACAGTCGACAATACGAGGACGCGCAATGCTAGAGCTATTTAAACAGGTCACATGCTGCATTTATCCAATCAATGACAATGACACTGCAAATATGCAAATAAGAACATTAAACCGGGGTTTTAGAAATGTGTAACGTCAGCTTATGAATACCCAGGATTAATTGTTAACCCCAGGTAAATTATGAAGGATTTAGAATGACCCAGGGTTAACTATTTAAATTGTGACAAGCCCTAATTTAATCAGAATCATGCCGCTCTACCGTGAACATACAAATGTTTTGTTAAATGACTGAAATATTAACTTGAATTACTAATAATTAAAATTATTTGATTTTAAGTAAATAAATACTTTAGGACAACAGGGATTTTGCTGATAAAAACGTTTAGAAATTCCTGGACACTAAAAACACTGAATTGATTTCCATTCAAGCAGATTCATGACAGTCAGACACATTAGATTAGTCTGTGTGAATTCTGGTCATTCCTCTGTCTGTACAGCTCTGTCATTTATATAGACACCATGTGAGAGGCACGTTCTACAGACAATTTGCTATCATGTTACAAATGGCCATTATTTAAGCAAAAGGAACTGGATTATAGAGGTTCATACCATCATGTGAGTGTTTGAATGAAAGACCGAATAAGACGACAAGCTGATAAACTGACAGATATATTTCGACAAAGAAAATAGGAAGGAAGGAAAGCACTGAAAACCACTAGATCTCTGTCTAATTTTTCCATCTCAGAAACAAATTCCTTGTTTCAAAGTGATTTCAAAGTGAAAAGTGATTCCAAAGTGATTTTTGAACATTTCTCATACCCGCTGCTTGGTTTCTCCCCATTACCACTGCTGTGGTTGTTGGTCAGAGCCTGTTCCTCCAAGCTGAGGTCTGATTTCAGCGTGAGCTGAAGGTTTTCGGCAGAGACGAGAGCGGTCCGCAGAGCTCCAGCGGCCTCCAAGCGCAAGCTACCCAATCCTCCGTTCATCTTACACTTGTACAGAATTACTAAAACCACAAACCACAGCAATAGAGAAGGTCAAGATGATCAAAAAAAAATTGGATGTGTTGGAAGAGCCATTCATCTGTCAATCACAAGAGTTTCCTCAGGCCTCGCTCATCTTTGTAAATCCATGTAGAAACCATCCAAACAGGATTACGAGATTGTCCATTTCTCCAAATCAACCCAGAAGACCAGGTCTCAGAAGCAAAAGCCAAGAGAGAGTTTGACAGGGGATGAAAGCCAACGTCTGCTGGTTCCTTTCTCTTCACCGATGCCGTCAAGAAGACCAGAGAGGGACAAGATAGCACTATCCTCCAGTCTGACTCAATCATCTGGTTAATGGCCACGTGCAGCAGTCGCACAACCATCCAGTGTGACCATCACACATCAATTAAGTCCATGAGCGCTGAGAGACCAGCGAGGTTACAATGGTTCACTCTTATCATAGACTGAAGCCTGAATTCCCTCCATTTCCATCGCAGCTCTCCTGATATATGGTCAGTTTTCCAAAGATGTATCTTGCTTTTGGTTCACCATTAGAGTATGATAAAGCCTCAGTCTCCATTTCTGGTTGAGAGACTCTCAATCTCAGCAGATCCAAAGTTTGCGTCCTTTTGAGTGCCAGTTGTGAATTGTAGCCAAACTAGGAAGAGGGTAAAATGGGAAAAAAGTCCAGCGAGGTCAAAACAACAAGGATGGAGAGTGTTCCTGATGTCTGAAACTATCAGGAATGCTCAACCTCAGAAAATCCAGAGCTTTCGAGTTGAGTCCCTTTGAGTGCCAGTTGTGAATTGTAGCCAAACTGAGAAGTGGGTAAAATGGAAAGGAAGTCCAGTGAGGTCAAAACAGAAAGGTTGGAGAGCCGACTCCAGTTGTGGTATTTCTTTGCGGCAGTGGTCACCTCCCTTCAGAGGAAGTATAGAGGCTCTTATCTTCAACCCGAGACTTTCATCACCTACACAGAATTGCGTTCTTTGATTGTTTTCGTCGTTCATGGCAGGTCTGCTTATCCTGATAAAGTGAAACTTCCTCTGCCAAGCAAGGCATCAACATATAGCTAACAAGTCTAAAACAAAAGTCAAACCAAAATAGTGAACTGGAGGCATGAACTGGAAGAATATTTTACACACATGGCCCGGCAAATGTGTTTTAGGCTGCAAAGACCATATTCAACTGGTTGAAAACACTGGATTGAATCTGTCAGATTTAAATCATCAACTTTAACACAAGTAGTAAATATTCTGAGGGAGTTTTGTCATTATTTACCTTCATGTCGATGCAAACCTGTGTGCCGTTTATACCGGTGATAGTGAACACAGGCTTTTAACCCTCAGGGGTCTGAGGATTTTTGGGGCCCTGGAGAAGTTTTGACATGCCCTGACATTTGTGCTTTTTTCAGTTATTCATAAACATATTAATGGAAAAAGTGTCATTACATTGTATTCAGCACAAACTAGGCTACAATAATATGTGAGGAACATGTATGTATATGTTTGTGTTTTTGAAGGAATAACGTTTATGCGTGGTTATTGAAAAAACAAAAAACTTAAGTCACTGAAATAAAGCCAAAAAATATATATTAAATCTGTGTTCACAAGACTTCTGGGTATTGGAGGTTGTAGACTAGAATGAACTTTTTGCTTCAAAATGAGGTAAAAATTATGCTGCCTGCTTGTTCATATAAAACAATAGAGAGAGATTTACATTTTCTAAAACATCTTTGGTCAAGAAACACAGTATGCGTGGAGGCGTGAATCATCATGAATAATGGGTGATTCTCACCTGAAAAGACAAAAGAATCGCATAAAGAGCTCTAATGACCTTCATAAATAATGAGCTCTTTCAGTCAGGTAGGCTGTGAAAAAACCCTCTGTTGATCATGTCTCAAGCTCATCATAATGTAAATCAAACATACAGAAAAAACAGCAATACTGTGAAATATTATTACAATTTAAAATAATGGTATTCTATTATATTCTTTAAAATATAATGCATTTCTGTGATGCAAAGTGTCTGGACAGTTATGTTACCTCTATGGCATTTCATATAGGCTTTTAGCTTAAAATCATGCACGTTTGGAGAAATATTGATGGATTCTCATGTCAATTTTCTATACAGAAGAGTAATATTTATTCAATATTTATTGTCATCACTATGAGTGCTGGATACTGTGTTTTCAATTCATACTTGCAGCCGGAGGGCGCTCTGTGCACCTTTAGTCCACAAATTCATATAATGAAGAACAGGAACCAGGAACTAACGGCATGTCTTCTAGAGATCGCTAACCATGGCTTTAACATCCAGATAAACACTTACTTTTCAAGACAATAAATACACGATTGAGACGATGTATGCATGTATTGACTCAGAATTTGCGTCTGAATAGGGCTGGCTCCGTGGGCGTGGCTGCATTAGCGGATAATGAGCTGAATCATGGACTTCTGACATGGCTCTCTTTTCATACAGATTACATAAACAGAGAATTTTTGTTTTCGATTTGACTTACACGATTTAAAACCTGACATTTCAACGTTTTTTTAGACACAAGTCTAATTTTTTTGTCATTAGTATTCACAAAGTTACAGTTCATTTTCTGAGAACTATCAGATTGGACTTCGTTCAGAGGGAGCCGAGAGATCACGCATCATGTTAGTTTTCTTTATTTTACAAAAAGCACAACATTTTGTTTTTATTCTGAGTGTACACAAATAAAAGAAGATATTCAACAGATTAAAATGGTGTATAGCTCTTAATTGTATGTGCAACATTGACAGAGTATTTTGAGTCTCTTTCACACTGGTTAGAAAAAAAACGCGGTGATCACTCCGGCGTGACTGCCGACCCGAGGGAGTTAAAGGATTAGTTCACACAAAAATTTAATTTCTGTCATTAATTACTCGCCCTCATGTCGTTCCACACCCGTAAGACCTTTGTTCATCTTCGGAACACAAATTAAAATATTTTTATGAAATCAGAGAGGTTTTTTATCTCCCATAGAAAGTAACGAAATTACCACATTCAAGGTCCAGAGTAGTAAAGACATCGTTAAAATAGTCTATGTGACTACAGTGGTTCAATAATAATGTTATGAAGTGACGAGAATACTTTCTGTGCAAAAACAACAAAAATAACAACTTTATTCAACAATTTTTCCTCTTCCCCGTCAGTCTCCTATGCATTTAACGCAGTGCAGAGCGTCCGTGTTTACGTCCGTTCGCCAACCCTGTATTGGCCGGCTCCTACGTCAGGATCACACGCATGTGTCGTGGAGCTCATGTGAACAGCGCCAGCCAATACTGAGCCGGCGTTCGGACATAAACACGGAAACTCTGCACAGCGTACGTTGTGTCAACTGCATCAAAAATTACCAAAAACATCTTGGGACAAGGTTTTCACACTGACAGTTGTCACTGTGAAAGAGTTAGCAACTCTGTTTGTTTGTCCGAGTTAGCAACAGTAACTAAGGGGGGGCGGGGCTTACCAATAGGTCAATTCCTGACACGTGCCGATCGTGTGTTTGGTGCAAAGTAACATCAGGTTTTGTTTTATGGCTGGTCGACAAGTGCATCTCTACTGGAGTGGAAGATTGTCTCATTGTATGGACTAATTTTATGATGCTTTTTGTCAATTTTGGATCTGAGATCACAATTAATCATATGGAAAAGACCTGTAGATATCTATAATATCACAATTTAAATTTAAAGGTGCCGTAGAACGTCTTTTTAAAAGATGTAATATAAGTCTAAGGTGTCCCCTGAATGTGTATGTGAAGTTTCAGCTCAAAATACCCCATAGATTTTTTTTTTTTATAATTTTTTTAACTGCCTATTTTGGGGCATCATTAAATATGAGCCGATTTAGGCTGCGGCCCCTTTAAATGCTCACGCTCCCCGCCCACGGAGCTCGCGCTTGCCTTTAACAGCATAAACAAAGTTCACACAGCTAATATAACCCTCAAAATTGTTCTTTACGAAGTGTTCGTCATGCAGCATACCCGATTATATAAGTACAGTATTTATTTGGATGTTTACATTTGATTCTGAATGAGTTTGATAGTTCTCCGTGGCTAAAGCTAACATTACACACTGTTGGAGAGATTTATAAAGAATGAAGTTGTGTTTATGAATTATACAGACTGCGAGTGCTTAAAAAATGAAAATAACGACAGTCTTGTCTCCGTGAATACAGTAAGAAACGATGGTAGCTTTAACCACATTTAACAGTACATTAGCAACATGCTAACGAAACATGTAGAAAGACAATTTACAAATATCACTAAAAATATCATGATATCATGGATCATGTCAGTTATTATTGCTCCATCTGCCATTTTTCGCTATTGTTCTTGCTTGCTTACCTAGTCTGATGATTCAGCTGTGCACATCCAGACGTCCTGCCCTTGTCTAATGCTTTGAACATGAGCTGGCATATGCAAATATTGGGGGCGTACATATTAATGATCCTGACTGTTACGTAACAGTCGGTGTTATGTTGAGATTCGCCTGTTCTTCTGAGGTCTTTTAAACAAATGAGATTTATATAAGGAGGAAACAATGGTGTTTGAGACTCACTGTATGTCATTTCCATGTACTGAACTCTTGTTATTTAACTATGCCAAGATAAATTCAATTTTTAATTCAAGGGCACCTTTAATATATCTAACATTAAGTACCAGAGAAGAAAGTAAGTCACACGGGTTTGGAATTATGACACTTTTCTTGTGTTTTTTTTGGGTGAACTGTGCCTTTAAGTGTGTGTTCTCAGTGTTGTTATCCCTGTGTCTCATTCTTCAGGCTTCTCTCTCAGTCCTCATGACTTCAGCCTTCTGCTTGCAGTCATGTGAGAGAGCCAATTCAGTTAGGCCTAAATAACATTAAGAATCCTTCCGTTATTACCCTCAACATACCAATAATAACGCACACACAAACCATCCCACCATCAGCTACAACAGAAAACCATGATCTTGAATTCAGGAAGCAGAGAAGGGCTAATATTAGAAACCAAACAATACCACACATGCAAACAATGACCCTCTTAACAACATAAAGAAATCCATACAATGTCGTAACAGTGAATAAATAAAGACTAAGTCTTTTTACAGCACAACATAAGAAAAAAAAATGCTTGTTACTGAAGCTTCTAGTGTCATTGCTGCATACTATAAGCACATACTGTGGTAAGTTTATTCAGGTACATGCTATCTTAAGCTGTTGTCTTAGACTTTATGCTTTAGGCTTTTTATGACACCCGATCATATTGCAGCATAATAAATGACACAATTCTCATATGTCCCATCAGATTAAGCAATTAACAGGCTCATTAATGCAGGAAACAGTATCAGACTTCCTGTCTAAGGAGGGAAATTTGCCATTCAGTACAGTATTGTTGGAACAGATTCCTTAAAGCTAAATGGAGTTAAGATCCCATGGGAAGAAGACATGAGGGTTTGACGTCAGCCCTGTCTATGGCCTTCACAAAGAGGCTGGAGAAGACAAACACTGAGACAGCCTGGACAAATAGCAAAAACTATACAGTATGCAGATCAAGATCCAGACAGCACAATGAAACAATAGAAATTAGAAACAATGTTATTTAGTGACCCAGGCCTAGTTTCGCCAAAGCCACTTGAAGGCAAGACTGTAAGGTTAGCAAAAAAAAAGCCTGCTAACACTGTGGTATGCAGGGAAAGAAACCATGTCAATGGAAGAGAGGTGTCACTTTGCTGAATAAACTGTTTTTGTGGGAAAACAGCTTATCATTTAATGATTCAACAGCCCATCGGCTAATCTTCAACATCTCTGCTCTTAAACATTAGTTTTGGATTGATCTATTTTTAGAGTTTACACCAAAAAAATGCTGTTTTATAAGAGAAGTCACTGACAATTGCGCGACAGCCAGGTATGATTCAGTTTACAGAACTTCTCATTCATATCCAAAAACATTGATTGACTGTCGCAAAAACTCTGAACGAAATTCAATGACATCAAGGCTGAAATGTGATTGGTTATCAAGGCACACATGATCCAAGTAAGCCTTTTTTCGCTTTCTCCAATGGTAGAGCCACTACTAGCTTGATGTAATATCTGCACCAGAGAGTCAGTAGTGCTCTGATATTACAGGCATACTGCCCCCTGCTGGAGGAGGGCTGCAACAACCAACTGCATGAGTTTGCAAGATAAACAAGGCTTAAATTTATGCTGACCCACCAGAAAATCCTTTTTTGTGCAGTTTTTTTTTTTTTTTACAATTATTAGAAATTATATTATACATTATATATATGTATATGTATGTATGTATGTGTATATTATATATATATAATATATATATAATATATATATATATATATATATATATATATATATATATATATATATATATATATATATATATATATATATATATATATATATTTTACACACACATTTCAAAACACTGCTTCAGGAAGCTTCGGAGCGTTATGAATCTTGTGTGTCGAATCAGCGGTTCGGATCGCCAAAGTGACGTGATTTCAGCCGTTGGCGGTTTGTCATGCGATCCAAACCATGATTCGACACAAAAGATTCATAACGCTCCGAAGCTTCCTGAAGCAGTGTTTTGAATCGGCCATCACTACACAAGTCTTTTTTTTTTTTTTTGATGCACCAAAAATATTCTCGTTGCTTTATAATATTAATATTGAACCACTGTACTCACATGAACTGATTTAAATATGTTTTTAGTACATTAATGGATCTTGAGAAAGGAAATGTCATTGCTCCCTATGCAGGCCTCACTGAGCCATCTGATTTCAACAAAAATATCTTAATTTGTGTTCTGAAGATTAATGAAGGTCTTACAGGTGTGGAACGACATGAGAGTGAGTAATTAATGATGTTATTTTCATTTTTGGGTGAACTAACCCTTTAAGCTAGTAGTTTTAGCTGTGGTATCACAATTGGAATAGAGGATTGTGAATTTTCACTAGTATCTAAAATATTGGTGTCAGAACTGCCTGTTTTTGTTTCATGGCTGATAAAAAAAATAGTGTTAGTCACTTGGCAGTATTTCACTATAATGGCAATGAAAAGGCAATTAGTCAGTGATTGAAATGCCTTATTTTCAAAAATGTCAACGATAAGAGTAAAATAGTAAAAAGTAAGATAGCAAAAGATAAGAGTAAAAACATAAAAAATTTAAAATGCTCATTTAAAAGAAAAATGTCATGTGAACTTAGTGAGGACACAACAACCTACTGACCTGAAAAGGCAAATGACAGATCTGTCAAAGTCACACTGGCCTTCAGTGATAACTGTGAGGCTGGCTAATCTACTCTCCATGCAAACATTACAGAGGCAGCTGATCTTACAAAGGAATTAGTATAATAATAATTCTGAACTAATATATCAATCCACAATGTTTAAAAACAATAAACAGCTGTTAAGGGCGCGTGTCCCTCTCCAATTACTCCATACTGGACGAGGCATCACCTGACACCCAGCCATGCACAAAAATCATAAAACACACCAAATATTCTTCTTCATATGCAATAATAGATAATAATAATATCTGTTGAAACTAAAAGATGACTCCTCAAAAATCACGGTTAAATCAGAGTAACTATGTTTACTAGTAATTTAAGCAGCATACTTAAAAACAACATCTTCAGTGCTACTAACGGATTCATGCATGTATGTGTGTGTGTGTGTGTGTGTGTGTGTGTGTGTGTGTGTGTGTGTGTGTGTTCCGGGTCATCTCGTCTCTTACTTCTTGTAGTCGGCACTGAAGAGGCTGAACGCGGCCCCGCCGCCGCTGATGCTCCCGGGGATGTTGCTGTTCTCCTGCGCCGCGTCCACGCCGGACTCCACCGAGCCCTGATCATTGTACGACACACTGTTGGCCGACATCCCGAGCATTTACCCCGACTTACACTGGTCACTACAGCAGCACGAGCTTATTTACCCTCCGATGAAGCCAGCTGTGTTTTAACAATGTCGCGCTGCTATTTTTGACTGAATGAATCGAAAGACAAAAACTTTTTTCACTCCTGACGTACAACTTTTCCCCTCTTCCACGCAGAGTCGGAAGTGAGCTGGAGTTAAGTCACATGACCGTCACATGACGGCAGCATGACGAAGACCAAACTCTCGACATTCTTTAAATGAAATGATCTGACTCCAAAACAATTTTAAACAATGATTTCAAGCTTTATTGTACTGTTTTGCGTAATTGCACAAGTAAAAAGGCAATTAGCTGATAACATTGTATGATGATGCATAAAGTGGCACCACTGGTTATTATATTTAATTATTAATAATAATTATTTACTTTTGAATATATATATATATATATATATTACACTACCAGTCAAACGTTTGGGATCGGTAAGATTTTTAATGTTTTTAAAAGAAGTTTCATCTGCTCACCAAGGCTGCATTTATGTAATTAAAAATACAATAAAAACAGTAATATTGTGAAATATTATTACAATTTTAAAAAACTGTTTTCTGTTGGAATATATTTTATAAAGTAATTTATTCCTTTGATGCAAAGCTGAATTTTCAGCATCATTATTCCAGTCTTCAGTGTCACATCATTCTGATATGCTGATTTGCTGCTCAAGAAACAATAATTGTGTACAATATTTTTTTCAGGATTCTTTGATAAATAGAACGTTCAAAAGAACAGAATTTATTTGAAATATGATCTTTTGTAACATTATAAATGTCTTTACTGTCACTTTTGATCGATTTAATGCATCCTTGCTGAATAAAAGTATTAATTTCTTTTAAAAAAAAAATAAAAATAAGGATTCTTACTGACCCCAAACTTTTGAACGGTATAATGTTACAAAAGCTTTGTATTTCAGATAAATGCTGTTCTTTTGAATCCTGAAAAAAGTACACAACTGTTTTCAACATTGATAAGAAGAAATGTTTCTTGTGCATCAAATCATCATATCAGAATGATTTCTGAAGGATCATGTGACACTGAAGACTGGAGGAATGATGCTGAAAATTCAGCTTTGAATCACAGGAATAAATTACTTTATAAAATATATTCAAACAGAAAACAGTTTTTTTTAAAAATTGTAATAATATTTCACAATATTACTGTTTTTACTGTATTTTTAATTAAATAAATGCAGCCTTGGTGAGCAGATGAAACTTTAAAAACATTAAAAATCTTACCGTGTCCAAACTTTTGACTGGTAGTGTGTGTGTGTGTATGTGTGTAAATATATATATATATATATATATATATATATATATATATATATATACACATATATATACACACACACACACCCCTCTTATCTCCAGTCCTATGATTATTATATTTTCCATATACATTATTTTTTAATTCATTTGTATAGCCCTAATTGTCCCTTTGTATCACATGTTATTATCCTCATTAATGATTAATTATGTTATTCAAACTAAAAGAGGACTGTTTTTATTTTATGATCCTAATTAATTATTAAATATAGCCCCCAAACGTTCTCTCTCACTCTTTGTATTTTTATATTTTTCTTTATTAATTATTTAACAGAACATTAAACTTTCTTAAAAGACAAGATATTATTTTGTCAGTTCCGTACAAAAAGTACTGTGATGGTACTATGGTAGCCTATTAATGATGGTAATACCATGGTTCGGTTGTCACCTCATTTAACCCCTTGCTTTTAATCAACGAATTTCCAAGGATTTTCAAAGACTTTTCCAGATATTCTAATTACTAGATTTAAAAAAATAAAAAAATTAAAAAAATAAGACAATATCCAGATAATCTAATATATAATATATAAATTAATTTACATACAATGTATGGTTGTTATGGTAATACCTGTAGTGATGCTCTTAATAACCAGCAGAGGGCGACAAATCCTGAATAAAAGTATTAGTACGCGTCCAGTTTAGTCATGGCGCTGCTGGTGATCTGAAAGCCCGTGTTTGCTCGTCAAATCTGTGTGTCAACACAACTGGCCCGTTTCACTCGAACAAAAACAAAAACCTCACTTTCTAACTTTTCCAAATAATCAGCAACTATGGAAGCCCATTTCCGCCACATAAGAACGAAAAATAATGCTTTTGCAAATCATTAGATTTAGTTCAATTAGCTTTTATAAATATACACAAGAAAAAAACATCACTGGTGTGCATCTTGAGACAAAACAATGGCACTGACTTATTTTAAGATATGTCAGTGCAATTTGCTTTCAGTTAAAATGGCTCAAACATGCATTTTAGTTTGGGACTAGCTGCCTTGTCTGTGAAACCGGGGGAATAATTATAATTTCGACGTTTTATCTAATAATTTCCACTTTTTAATCTTATAATTATGAGTTAGTATGTCATAATTTCAACTTTATCACACTTTCAATGTTTTATGTCAACTTTTTTCATCTGAATTTCATTTTTTTTTGTCATAATTTTGACTTCTTATCTCTGAATTATGACTTAGCATGTCATATATCTATGAATTACCAAAGCATATTTGTTTTTCAGCGTGTGGCAGCAATGGACAAAACCCTCACCTGCTTGCAATCACTTTTTTCTTTACTTCACTTTTCTTTTCTCCTCACTTCCACATGTTTGACCCTGCAGTCACCTTTACATTGTAAAGCTTTTGGAGAAGTCAAGAGTTACTCTTTAAACCAGAGCAATCAGATCATTGTTGACCAGGTCATTGTAAAAAGGCATATGTTTAAAGTTCTGTGTCTGTGCCGCAGAATATCTGAAACAGGTAAGGCTGGCGTGGGGGATGTTTTCTGTCTCGTAATGTTTATAGAGCAGAAGGCTAGAGGTCTCACAGTCTCAGGCACATTTACAGACAGCACTGAGCCTTACATCAGCTCTTCAGGTTCAGATTTCAGTGTCATCATGACATCATAGCTTACCTCATAATAATTACTGCTGATCGTAAAATATTTGAGTTTAAGGGTTCACGAGACACACACTCACGTTTCCATGTTCTATGGGGACTTTCCATAGACATAATCATTTTTAAATCCCCTAAACATAACCCTCACAGAAAACTTTCAGCATTTTTACAATTTCAGAAACCATAATTCTGTATTATTTATAAGCCATTTTCCTCATGGGGACCAAAACATTTTGTCTCCACAACACAGGGAGTTGTTTACGAGGATCACAGATATACGCACACACACTTAGCAAAGAAAGAGAAGGAAAATACGGCATCACAGGATGCCATATTATTTATGCATGTAATACGAGACAAAAGCTTTAGTGTGTTTGTCTCTTTGGGCAAGAATAAGATGTTTGTTTATTCGTCGTAAATCTACAATCCCACACCGACAAAAACAAACCCAGTGAGCTAAATGTAAAATAAAGCCTTTTTTCAGAAATAGCAACAAAAACCTGCCCGATTTTGTCCTAATAAAAATTACAATTAAACAATACAAAAATATTCTATTTTATGATTTATATAAAAACTTTTGTACTATGTATTAAATTATTTTTAATACAATATTTTTAATGAATATTTAAAATAATTTAGTCTAAATGTAACTATTAAATAAAAAAAACTATTTAAATAATCTAGATATTGAGTTAAATTAGCATTGTTTTGTAAACACTCCATATCAAACAGAATGATTATTTTACAAATAATTATACTGATATAATTTAACTATATTAAATAAATTAAATAAATGATTATAATATAATTTATTAATATAATTATTCAACAACCGATTGTCAACATTATCTTTATAAAATACACATAAAAAAGCATTATTCACCTTATATCACACATTATAGTCATCATATAATCCAACATGTCTTCCTAGTTTATTAATCAACACAGGTTTTGATGAAGACATTTATTATCACTTTAAATAAGCTGCACAGATCTGGCCACATTTCTGTTATTATGAAAGCACTTCCATACATGAATGTGTTTATTTCAGTTTATTTGTGATTAATTACAATAATCTGAGATTTAAATCATGAAAATACACTGATTGAAGTAAAGGCTAGACTTGTTGAGTCAGTTTGAGCCTGTGAGATCAGTAATACCTGTCAAAAGCTGTCCTTTATTCATTTCAATGACCCCCACCATCTTGGCTCGCAGACGCTCAGCTCTGGACGCAGTTGTTATTCACCTGAGCTGTAAATGTCATGTGACTAATCACCTAGAGCTTCAGGAGAATGATCACTGATTACATCATAAGTGGCATAAAATATATATATATATATATATATATATATATACAGTGGGTACGGAAAGTATTCAGACCCCCTTAAATTTTTCACTCTTTGTTATATTGCAGCCATTTGCTAAAATCATTTAAGTTCATTTTTTTCCTCATTAATGTACACACAGCACCCCATATTGACAGAAAAACACAGAATTGTTGACATTTTTGCAGATTTATTAAAAAAGAAAAACTGAAATATCACATGGTCCTAAGTATTCAGACCCTTTGCTCAGTATTTAGTAGAAGCACCCTTTGATCTAATACAGCCATGAGTCTTTTTGGGAAAGATGCAACAAGTTTTTCACACCTGGATTTGGGGATCCTCTGCTATTCCTCCTTGCAGATCCTCTCCAGTTCTGTCAGGTTGGATGGTAAACGTTGGTGGACAGCCATTTTTAGGTCTCTCCAGAGATGCTCAATTGGGTTTAAGTCAGGGCTCTGGCTGGGCCATTCAAGAACAGTCACGGAGTTGTTGCCACTCCTTCGTTATTTTAGCTGTGTGCTCAGGGTCATTGTCTTGTTGGAAGGTAAACCTTCAGCCCAGTCTGAGGTCCTGAGCACTCTGGAGAAGGTTTTCGTCCAGGATATCCCTGTACTTGGCCGCATTCAGCTTTCCCTCGATAGCAACCAGTCGTCCTGTCCCTGCAGCTGAAAAACACCCCCACAGCATGATGCTGCCACCACCATGCTTCACTGTTGGGACTGTATTGGACAGGTGATGAGCAGTGCCTGGTTTTCTCCACACATACCGCTTAGAATTAAGGCCAAAAAGTTCTATCTTGGTCTCATCAGACCAGAGAATCTTATTTCTCACCATCTTGGCAAACTCCATGCGGGCTTTCATGTGTCTTGCACTGAGGAGAGGCTTCCGTCGGGCCACTCTGCCATAAAGCCCGACTGGTGGAGGGCTGCAGTGATGGTTGACTTTCTACAACTTTCTCCCATCTCTCGACTGCATCTCTGGAGCTCAGCCACAGTGATCTTTGGGTTCTTCTTTACCTCTCTCACCAAGGCTCATCTCCCCCGATAGCTCAGTTTGGCTGGACGGCCAGCTCTAGGAAGGGTTCTGGTCATCCCAAACGTCTTCCATTTAAGGATTATGGAGGCCACTGTGCTCTTAGGAACCTTAAGTGCAGCAGAAATTTTTTGTAACCTTGGCCAGATCTGTGCCTTGCCACAATTGTGTCTCTGAGCTCTTCAGGCAGTTCCTTTGACCTCATGACTCTCATTTGCTCTGACATGCACTGTGAGCTGTAAGGTCTTATATAGACAGGTGTGTGGCTTTCCTAATCAAGTCCAATCAGTATAATCAAACACAGCTGGACTCAAATGAAGGTGTAGAACCATCTCAAGGATGATCAGAAGAAATGGACAGCACCTGAGTTAAATATATGAGTGTCACAGCAAAAGGTCTGAATACTTAGGACCATGTGATATTTCAGTTTTTCTTTTTTAATAAATCTGCAAAAATGTCAACAATTCTGTGTTTTTCTGTCAATATGGGGTGCTGTGTGTACATTAATGAGGAAAAAAAATGAACTTAAATGATTTTAGCAAATGGCTGCAATATAACAAAGAGTGAAAAATTTAAGGGGGTCTGAATACTTTCCGTACCCACTGTATATATATATATGTATATTCTCTCAAAACAATGTCACTGGTGAAACATTCACTAGAATTCAATGAAAAATTTCCAATAAACCAAATGTTCAAACAAATGATCTGATGTCATAATATATGTTGTATATATGATGTTCAAAGAAATTATTTCTGATATGCAAAAAGACTCCCTACAGGGTTACCAGAGTCATGCTTTCAATCTACATGCTCTTGTACAGATGAGATAGAAAGGTAGATAAAGAAACACGAAACAGACAGAGAGAGGTGGATTGAGTTTTTCCTCTTGAAGAAACAGGAAACTGAGATGCCATTTCCTGATATTCCCATGCTTGGCGGTTTGTGCCACAGATATCAGAAGTTCAGCCGAGCTGGAAATATAAACACAATGGACATGTTTTTTTGTTCTTTTCTTTTTCCCTTCATTTTGTTCTTTTCCGAAAGCAGGGGTTTTCTAGAAAACATGTGAAAGACGGTTTCCTGTTGTCAAAGAAATGAAGAACCTCAAAGGTTGAGACACAGGACAGGCTGAAACACTGGAAAACTTGATTTCGTTGTCTTGTGCACTAAAACCAGAGAGGCAGAGAGTCACATTTAAGACTTCTGATCTGATTTTTGCTGTGTGATATTTCAGATTCAGTGTTTAATTTGTTTTATTTAAGTCTTTTTATTGGATTGATATGTAAGGATTAGATCAGTGTGTGTGTGTGTGTGTGTGTGTGTGTGTGAGGGCTGGTATTGTGTGTGGTTGTGTGCGCTGAAGTGTGTTTAAACAGTGATTAGCAGCTGAATGTTGATGAATTCCTGCTCAGAGATGTGGAGAAGAGAGAGCGAGACCTCAGCATTAACTCTTTATCTGTCCCTCTGTCCTCTGACCTCTGTCCTCCCTCTCTTCCTCTGGGGAATCTCAAGATTGTCCCGTCAGTTCATTCATTCATCGCCAGTCAACGTCTAGTGCTAAAAATCACACAGTGAACACTAAACACTTCATTATGCACACTCATTTTGACTACACAAAACAAACTGCATACTTCAACTTTAAAATATTCAAAACACACTTCACATTAGTGACACTAAAAAAATATTATAATGAAAAATACTATTGCCCGACACTGTAAAAAAATATTTTCATGATATGTTATCAACATTTTTTCTTTTGTCAAATCAACTTCAATAATTAATGTGGTTCAGATTACATAATAGTTTGAGTTTCTGTTGATTATTCCAATCACCTTAATTGTAGTAACTCAAATTTTTAATTTCAATGAACTCAAAATTTTAAGGCAACTTACTTTTTTAAGTTAAACCAACAATTCTTTTCTACAGTGTACACACTAAAATAAACATTTTCAGTATTTCAATATTTATATCTTTCAACAAATATAATTGATATATAATGGCCAAAACTATACTACTATAATATAGATTTTTAAAATATATTTTGGCCTTTTATATATATATATATATATATATATATATATATATATATATATATATATATATTAGGGCTGTCAAACGATTAATCGCGATTAATCGCATACAAAATAAAAGTTTGAGTTTGCATAATATATGTGTGAGCAATGTGTGTAAATAATATGTATATATAAATACACACAAATTAATGTATATACTTAAGAGAAATATGTTATTTATGTACAAAAGAATGTATTTATATATAATATAAATTATATAAAAATATAAATAAATACATATATTTGTAAATATTTCTCAAATATATACATGGATGTGTTTGTATTTATATATACATAATAATTACACACAGTACACCCACATACATTAGGCAAACTCAAACTTTTATTTTGTATGCGATTAATCGTGATTAATCGTTTGACAGCCCTAATATATATATATATATATATATATATATATATATATATATATATAAAAATATTAAATCTATTAAATATAATAATATAAAAATTTATATTCTCCAAAATACAAAAAAATAAACAAATAAAATACTCAAAAAGTATTTTGAGGTAGGAAATGTATTTTCTTGCCCCTTCAAGTACATTTTGCAATACATTTCGGAATAAAATAAAACCAGACAACATACATTTAGCATATATTGGTCAGAATATAATTTATTTATTTTTTGCTGTATTGGTTTTTAGAGTAGATGAACATACAGATGGCGAATTCGAGCTTGTTTTTCCTTTGACGGCCATTCAGAAATTCATACAGGTTTGGAGCAACTTGAGAGTGAGTAAATGATGACAGAACTTCCATTTTGGGTGAACTATCCCTTTAAAACTCTAAAACAAACTCTGAAAAATCTACAGGAAAAGGAGATTCAAGCAGATTCGCACAGGTTTAAAATAAACAGAGTTGTCACTGAATTATGTGCGATTATTTTAGGAATAACAGCATCTTCTGATCTTAAATCTGCTCCTTTGGATTTTCCTTTGGTCTCATCCGCTGCACCTGTCCTCCTTTTCTCTCTCTCTCTCTCTCACACACACACACACTCAATAATGACAGTGATTTATTGGGGGTCGACTGCTGTGTTTGTAAACACACTGAGGGTCATGTAACCTCAGTGAGTCAGACTTCTTATCTACACCACACACACACACACACACACACACACACACACACATGCAGAAGGAGAGAGAGAAACTCAAAGTGGAAGACAATCGAAGGGAGTTCACAGGACTTGAAGACTTCAAAAAAGAAAAGTCTGAATCAGTGTGTCCTGATGATAAATGAAGCTCAGACTGTCGGAAGTGGACATTCGCTACAGATAAACTCACACACCTGTTGAACATATGCACAGAAACACACAGACAAGGTCATGAAGATCTGCTCTGAAAAAAAACAGAGAACAGTGTGATTAGTCAAAGACTAGAAATCTGGACAAACCAAAACATAAATGATTAGTTAAAAATTAGTTTAGGTTCTTAATTGGTTTTGCTTCAAGACACAGATTTCACATTAGACATGAAGTGCTGACCCATCACAGTATCAGAATAGTTGTACAATAGCAAACAAAAATCAAACATTGAAAGACAGACTTGGAGGTGGGTTCTTTTGACCAATAAGAAACCATCTAGCAACCACAAACTGACCTGGAGCTGAGGGAGAGAGTTTCAGGGCATAGTGCTTACATGCACTGCAAGCTATTTCTGCTCACTGGTGGAAGAAAATCAAGTTCAAGTGAAGAGTATGTGCGTATTGTACGCGCACCTCCAGATTTTCGCAGGTTGCACATGCACATTTCATTTTGCAGTAATTAGTTTATCCACAAGGTGGCAACCGTGCCCTGGAGGCATCGATTCACAAGGTAGTCAAAGAAAAAGTACATAAACAGAACAGACCGGAACGCATGCAAGCTACAGTGACGATGGAGGACTACATAGACGAGAGATTGTGTGAAGAGGTTAGAAAGTGTACAACTCTAGCATGAAAGAATACAAAGATGTTTACATGGGTTGTAACTCGTGGCGAGAGATTGCTCAAAACTGCACGTCGAACGTTTGTGTACGCGTACGAGTCAAGTAAAGTATACTCTGCAAGGCTGTGTGCTCGACTGTGCTAAATGTTACTGAATGCAAAAAGACAGTCTTAAAAATATGGAAGCTTGTTTCCCCCATGGAATAAAACAATTTAAATGATTATTACGAATTTTTCTCACAATTGTGAGATATAAAGTCCAATTCAGAGGGAAAAAAGGCTGACTTTATTTCTCAGATTGCGAGTTTATATCTCAACTTTATAACATGCAATTGCGAGTTTATATCAGGCAATTCTGAGATAAGTCAGAATTGTGAGATAAGAAGTTGCAATTACCTTGTTTTCAAAGCAACGATAAGATTTCACTTGTACTGTTAATGAAATTTTGGTACACTATAAAAAATGCTGTGTTAAAAACAACCCAAGTTGGGTTGAAAATGGACAAACCCAGCGATTGGGTTAAATGTTTGCCCAATGTGCTGGGTAGTTTTAACTCAACTATTGTTTAAAAATGACTATATGTCTGGCTTAAAATGAACCTAAACTAGGTTGGAAATTAAAAATCAGACACATAATTACTAGAGGCAACAATAATAATCAAAAGGTGAGCATTTATTAATAAGGACTTTAATAAATGTTTATTGATTAATTATTATTCATTAAACTTATTAATAAATGTTAATTTCCAACATACTTTGGGTTCATTTTAAGCAACAATACAGTAATTTTTAAACAATAGTGAGTTAAATAAAACTACCCAACAGGTTGGTCAAACATTTAAACCATTCGCTGGGTTAAAACAACCCAATTGCTGGGTTTGTCCATTTTTAACCCAAACTGGGTTGTTTTTAACCCAGTATTTTTTAGAGTGTAGGCTTAATGGTTTTCACTATGAGATGGATAGCCTAATTGTTATCTAATTCAGATGGACTACAGGTTATTTTTATGGTATTCCAAAAAGTGTTTATTTTTAAATGTGATCGTATTTACCATACTTTCAATACAAGTAAAATATGAAAAATATGCAATATAAAATAATTTTCAAATGAAAGCATTTTCTTTATAAAATACAAGATTTGGTCTTCAAAAAGGCTTTTTTTCCATTTTTAAAGGGGGGGGGGGGGGGGGGGGGGGGGTCATCTTATATTCGGAACAATATGATACTCTAAACAGACATGGATAAAGCCCGTCACTGTTCAGGGATGACGGATGACTTTGGAAAGATGATGTTACAGGAAGAAGTTAAACTTCCGCTGACAACATTCATTGTCGCCACGAGAAAAAATTAAAAAACATGCGCATACACGCTCGCTCATAAAATACGTCCCAGAATGCAGCAGGGAAATGATGTACGGTGGACAGGATGCGAGTAAGCCTGCATAGATACTCCTGAGGAAAACGAGAGGAAACGTTAGGGAGTGAGAAAGAGATGCCAACCAATAACTAACATCATCAACAGCCACCGGCTAAATTTACACCTCAGCAGGAAGTGACCTCATGGCCTACATCCTCTCCTGTACCGCGGCTCTTTTACCCCAGACAGGAAAGAACCACCCAGCGCACATGACCTTTATGTGACCTCCAGCGCCCTCCGTTCTCTCACTGTAGACGTCGTGCTCATCCAGGCCCCATGACCACACAATCTCAGGGTCAACAGTGTGTGAGTGTGTGATTAGTTTTACATCCTGAGGGCCATCAGACAGGATTTCACAGCCATATAAATCTTAAGAATGCATTAGGAGTCTCTTTTTCTTCTGATCTCTCTTCTCTGTTGCCTCTTTTCAAAATTAGCTGTATGAAAGTCCATGTAGATATTGAATGACAGGCTGATATTAAAACCCTCAGTCACAGTTAGATGATTTTGACCCTGCAGGCTTAAAAGAAGAAGAAGAAAAAAAAAAAAGATGGATGTGACAAGGTGTAGAAAGAAGCTCCATTAAGCAGCAACAGGAAACTATAGGGAGAAAGAAAGGAAAACTTTGATGCATCTATATTAATATTTCAATCTAGTAAACATTAGAAAAACTGATCGTTCTGGTTCATATCTTTCCTAAGCTGAATTCGCAGGTCAGAGTTTACTAAACTTGAACTTTGGTATATGCAACAGAAAACGTTTCTAGTCTCTCATATTCACAGCATCATAAGTATCATGCTTCATGTATTTGCTTAATAAAATAATGTTTTAATGAAAGTTTGTTTCTTTAGCATTTGTTTATATAATAATAAATAGATATGTAATACAGTTGTTATTATAACAAAATAATTGAAATAATTTAATATTTATTTGTATAATAATTGCATTACTAATTAATATTAAAGGGCGCCTATAATGCCCCTTTCACAAGATGTAATATAGGTCTCTGCACAGCAGTTAAATCAACTCTGCTTAGAGTACATATGTTCCCTCCCTAAAAAGTGTTAAAGTAACACCAAAGCAGAGTTAAAGTTAATGAGATAATTAAGTGATTAATTAAGTGATGATTGAGCATTAGTGATGAACACCTGCTGTTAACAAGCAGACTCACTAAAGAAAAGAGAAGCACAAAAACTACAACTGACTTTAACTGTGCTTCAGTGTTACTTTAACACTATTTAGAGAGGGAGTCACAGCTCAAAATACCCCACAGATTATTTATTTTAGCTTGTCAAATCTGCCTCTATTTGGGTGTGAGCAAAAACATGACGTTTTTGTGTGTGTCCCTTTAAATGCAAATGACCCACTATCCAGAAGAGGGTGGAGCTTTAACAGCTCACGTTTCGGTTGCTCACGACAACAAAACTGGAGAATCTCATGCAGACAAAATGACGATTCATTTACAAAGTAATTATAAAATAAGTATAAATATATAAATGTACAATAATAATATATCTTCTATAATATTTATACTTATTTTACATTAAAATAATATAATAAATACAAATAAAATCTTTCACAGTATAACATAACACGAGTAGATAAATCACTCCACAGTCGCGCAAGAGTCACTACACTGTATATAAACACATCAACGAGGTGATTTTATGATGAATGACATGAGTTAAATATTTTCTCAGTCACACATTATTGGCTAATAAAGCACATGGATGTGGTTCAGAGACGGCGAGAGAGCGAGTATCTGTGGGAATATGTCTGTTTTAAGGTCTTTGCCATCTGGGTCCACATGCTGAGAGCAGGAACAAAAGGCCAAGAGAAGGAAGGACGAGGAGAGGCGACCCAAAATAACGAGTGAAAAGAAAAACAGCAGGAGGGAGAGAAAGACAAATAAATAAATCACAGGTGGAGCTGAGACTAGACACTACGACATACACCTGACAACACAGAGTCACAGAAGAGCATGAACACACTCTCCTGTGAGTGCAGATCTGTTTTTGTGCTACTGTCACACAGAGTAAATCAACCCACTCCCACACAAATACAAGCACACTGTACGGGAACAGAGGTCATTCACCTCAGCCAAAGCATTTGGGGTGGATGTGATCGTGTACAGTGGCCCCAAAAAGTATTTGGACACTAATGCATGTCTGAATGTCATTGCATTAGATACAAAATATTAGACCAAGTGGCATTTCATTTATAAGGCACAAATACACTATTTGAAAAAAAAAAAAAAGTTCAGTGGGTTTCGATATAGTACCCTAGGGTTCTTAACTCAGTGTAAAGAACGCTTTATGCCAAAAAGGATCTATGTAAGAAAAAATTTATATAAATGATAAATAATATAAAAATGCAAAGTGGAAAAAAATATTTTCCATTCTTTAGCAACAACGTGATGTGCATGAAACATTACATGAACAAATCAAAAGCCTTCCAAAGAAAGTAAAACCTGATAGTGGCTAGTCTTTGTGTGCAATTTCACAGAACTAAGAGACTTTCTATATATATATATATATATATATACAGTACAGTCCAAAAGTTTGGAACCACTAAGATTTTTAATGTTTTTAAAAGAAGTTTCGTCTGCTCACCAAGGCTACATTTATTTAATTAAAAATACAGTAAAAACAGTAATATTGTGAAATATTATTACAATTTAAAATAACTGTTTTCTATTTGAATATATTTCACAAAGTAATTTATTCCTGTGATGGCAAAGCTGAATTTTCAGCATCATTACTCCAGTCTTCAGTGTCACATGATCCTTCAGAAATCATTCTAATATGCTGATCTGCTGCTCAAGAAACATTTAATGTGTACAATTGTACAAAATATTTGTGTACAATATTTTTTTTCAGGATTATTTGATGAATAGAAAGTTCAAAAGAACAGCGTTTATCTGAAATCTAATCTTTTGTAACATTATAAATGTCTTTACTGACACTTTTGATTGATTTAATGCATCCTTGCTGAATAAAAGTATTCATTTCTTTAATTTCTTTTCAAAAAAATAAAAATAAAAATTCTTACTGACCCCAAACTTTTGAACGGTAGTGTATAATGCTACAGAAGCTTTGTGTTTCAGATAAATGCTGTTCTTCTGAACTTTCTATTCATCAAGGAATCCTGAAAAAAAAAGTACACAACTGTTTTCAACATTGAAAATAATCATAAATGTTTATTGAGCAGCAAATCAGCATATTAGAATGATTTCTGAAGGATCATGTGACACTGAAGACTGGAGTAACGATGCTGAAAATTCAATTAAATAGTACACAGTTATTTTAAATTGTAATAATATTTCACAATATTACTGTTTTTTACTGTATTTTTAATTAAATAAATGTAGCTTTGGTGAGCAGACGAAACTTCTTTTAAAAACATTAAAAATCTTAGTGGTTCCAAACTTTTTGACTGTACTGTATATATATATATATATATATATAAGCGATGTGCTTTTTTAGAAAGGAAAATTTTTTCTTTGTATAGATGACAACACTTTCAAAATGATCCCTTTCACACGGAGCCGTGAAAATGCTGCCAGGCCAGTAGTTGGCGATGTCACTTTGTAAAGAAACACTACGCACCTGCGCACATACGCATTCTTTTACAGAGCACTCAAGCCAAATGCAAAATACACATTTACATGAAGATGATAACGGTATCGTTTTCCATAACTTGCACTTTGAAACCAAAAGATTGCATTTTCAGGCCCCCAAAACGCTGTTGTCGTGTAAATGAACGGCCAAAACGCATAAAAAGTTTCAAATTTTCAGTTGAAAACAGTTTTGCATAAACATACCCTAAAACGTAAAAGAATTAGAGGGTTATCAATAAATTATGAATGATTTACTGCCATTACGTGAATAATATGTAATTATGTAATCAAAAAAGTAACTGTAGTCTGAGTATTTTTAAACGTAATATAATTGAATTACAAATACTTGATTTTTGGAATCTGATTACGTAATCCAGATTACATGTAATCAGTTTCTACCTAGCACTGATAATACTTTCATGTTTAACAGGATATTAAATTTTTTTCATAGTGATAAACTATGTTTACCAACAGCTCAAACTTAAAATTAAAAATTAAAACAAACGTAATTTCCATATGATGGGAACACCTAAACAATTCTATGGAGTGATTGATAGAACACTTTAGGTTCTGTAGAACCTTTTTTTTATCAAAGACTATACCCCTTAATCGCCTACGTCACTGTGACGTCACCGCTCTAGCTGGAGGCAAAACATAAATAAGAACTCATAGCAGGCGCGCTAAAAGTTTAAGGTTTTGACTTTAAAATGTCGTCTTGTTGTGTTTTTGGCTGCCAGAATAGAAGGAACAGGACTTTTGGTTCAAAACTAAAGTTTTACCAGATCCCGGCAGACATTCCTTCACATAATTCAAAAAAGATAATTGTGGTTGAATGCAATACGGCGTACAGACTGGACGGAGACAATCATAAATAATACTGGTGTTTGCAGTGCACACTTCATATCAGGTAAAATAATCGATGCATATGTAATGGTGTGTTGGTTTTATCTAGTACAAATCAGCAAGTTTCTGTTTTATAGGTGAAAAGTCGCCAACTTTCAGCGTACTAGCTAGCTTAAATGTTAAACAAACATACAACGATAGATGTGTGTGCCATCCTTTGAATGGTCTCTTAAAATAATCCACATTGCTAGCCATAATCATAGTTAGCCCAGCGTTAGGTTACATTAGACAATAAGCCTTGACAAAATTCCCCAAACCACCCGAAAGTAATTCATATGTTGTCTAGGATATATCCAAAACTTAAGTTAATTTACAAAAATAGCTGTCACGGTCCCGCAGAGTCAGTGACTGTACATATTCGGACAGTTCTGAACCTTCTTCTCCATCTATGTTTAATAAATCCCTCCTAAAACATGCTAGCTTACGCTTGTCAACATTGAGTCCAGCGCCTCTTTTTGCCTCCAGCTAAGCCCCGCCTACCAGGAAACGTTGCAATGTTTACAAACTTTTAAGGGGTCTATAGAATAACAAAAAACGTGTCACTCGTATTGTTTTGAATGGGAGAAAGTGTAACGCGCAATATGGCGGAATAAGTCCCGCCTTCTAACTAAGAGCCAATCGCCGACTGCTAAAGTCTTTGTGTCACTTTAGCGGCCGTTAGAATAACCGGTTTCTATAGAAACAGTCAGACGCGCGCCTCAGAAGGGACGCGCATTTAGGTCTGCACATGCGCATTAGCTTGATCCAGCCTGAAAAATACAGTTTTTTTGTCATGATTCAAGCGTTTAGAAACTAAATTTATGAGCCGGTTGTTGTTAGATTTCATTGGCGATTTCAAATATGAAATTTAATCGTAAGGTTGGCGAACAGTTTTGGAGAATTTGATGTTTCCCCATTCAAAGAGATTGCATGATGCCCAGGATGCCCGAGAGGCGTTTCAAAGATGGCCGCCGAGTGAAATGACTTGTCTCAAAGGGACTTTGGTGTAATGTAAACTTGAAGCACATTTTTAGATTTGATTAGATTTCTCTACTATGACATCATCTTTCTGTGTGTTTGACTGCAGTGTGCCACAGTCGTTTGATTTTTGTGTAATGTTAGTAGCTGTGTTTTGCCGTTCTGTGTGAAATTCTAACCTGTGCACGCTGTCTGCATATTACTTCTTCAAATAAACTCCTTTCAGCTTCTACCTCTACACCTCATTGCTGGCTGGTTTAGTTAGGGACACTTAACATTCAGCAATATTACTGATTTGACTGAACTGACACTATTGGATGAGAACTGAACTGAGCTGGAAGATGAAGTCTTCTCCAGAGCTGCCATGGCTAAATTAAACTCATTTCATATTGATGATCTTCAAACAGATCTTGAAGTGAAGCAAACTGGATCAACACTGAACTGACCTCAGCTGAACACTATTTGGAGCTGCTTTAGAGGAATTGAACTCTGTTTGCAACATTGAAAGCTGCTTTTAAACAATCTGTGTTCTATAAAAAAAAGGATTTGGAATGTTGTAAAAGAGACACAGAAATGATGAGTAAGGTATTTTCCTGAACAGATAAATAGTCATATGTAGCTCTTTAACAGAGTTTATTATAAAGCATTAACTATTTTGAAGGATCATTTCATTATGGGAAATATTATTTTCATTATGCTGGTGCTGTGCTGGAATTTATTTTCAAGAAAGTACCTTGTCTATTAGGTTAGCTACAGTAACGTTTTCAGCTAGTCAGCTTGAGATCCTTTCCATCTAAACTGGTTATATCTCTTAAGCCTAGTAGTGAATGTTTTATGCATAGTAGTATAATCTCATTTTGTTCAGTTAAGAGAAAAAAACATATTCATCCGTAAAGTCACACAGAGCTGAAACACAACCAAAACAATGTTCTTCGGCAAAATGCACGCAGTTTTGTTTTTAACCTCTAGAGGGCCGAAATTTGTTTTATTTCATTTTAAAGTTTTAGTAATTTTGTTGTGTTTTTGTCATTTTTTAAGTCTATAAAGTTTTAATTTTTAGTTTTAGTTTATTTAGTTGTAGTTATTTCAGTACTTAAACTAAAAGGAAAATTAAAAATGTTGCCTTGGCAGCTAGCTGCAATAAGTTTACTTTTTTATATTTTATTTTATTTTAGTTATTTTTTTATGGTTTTAGTTTTAGTTAAACAACAAATTCTCTTTTTAAACAGCTAATGTCGGATAAAAAGTGAGTGGCAGCAGATCAGTGGTGGGTGTGGTTTAGGGCGTGGTTTGAGATCAGGGTGCAGTATAGTTGGCCATGCAGGGGAGCAGCAATCACTTCCCATCTTTGTTCCTGACATTATTTTCAGGTTTTGGAATGCGATTCCTCAGAGACTGGATGTGAAAGCCTAAACTCTATGAACATCTTGTTTCATTCTTGTCTACCTCATTCAATGCAGTTGTCACATAAACATGAAATATGGTGTTTGAGAACGTTTAGGTCAGCATGACTCTAGGATTTTCAGTATTCATAGCCTGCTTTTGTGTGTGTGTGTGTGTGTGTGTGTGTGTGTGATGGTTCTTTCTCTGTAGGAAACTCCTGTCAGCACTGAAGTGATTTGAGGGTTACTTCACATTTTCCACCAACTTCAAAATCACTGTGTTTGTGTGTGAGTGAGAAACACTTAATTATCTTTCTGTTGAACAAATCAACTCAGATCAGCACATAATGTTTTTGTATTGTGCAACACACATGCATTTAGCAAGATGTCTGTATGTGTATAAATTTGACTATACTTGTAAAGGCCAAATTGTTAAAAACTTTCTTGAAAAACTGGACTTTTGAAGTGCTGCAAATGAAATGCACATATTGGCATTTACAGCCTGGGTTCCCCCCCACCCCATGTGCGTGTGTATGTGCATGTATATATGAGGAGTTCAATTGCAAAAGCCTCTAAGTGCCATCTGAAATTGTCTAAAATGATCATTTTTATCAGGCTCCCATGTTTAGGTTCAGTAATTTCACTTTAATGGCAATCAATAAGTCATTTTCATTTCCATTAAAGTGAAATAATCGAACATAAACATGTGAGCCTGATAAAAATGATCATTTTAGAAAATTTCAGAACACACTTAGAGGCTTTTGCATCTGAAGTCTTCATATATATAAAAAAAACACACACACACTGGCAGCACAAATTGAAAGCACCTTAAGACCATCAATAGTAATGTCCCAAACACATTCACACACTGTGCACCTCATGAAGTCACACATCCAGGGTGTGAGGTTCATTAAAAACATGTCAGAGCTGACACATGTGTGCCTTTCTGTCAGCAGAACTATTAACTAAAATAACACGCACACCTGGGGTGAATTATGGTAATACATAACATACATCATAAACCCAAATACACAGATGTGGATATCAGTTGTTTAACTGAATAAAATGAATGACATTACAGGTCTTGTCAAGCAGATATTTGCATAAGAACACTGATGAACCTCTGATTGGTTCCTTATGGAACTCACAATAGCGCAGACAGCCAATAATCTGTGAGAATTTCCATTGAGATGATATGCTTGACCTCTGATTCGCTGTGTCAGCACCTGAGCTGCCTGCAGTAACACGCATGAATGAAAACTGAGCAGCCAAACACCAAACATATGTCTGGAATGACACACACTACCTATATTTGAAAGAAACTTATGT
Source organism: Ancherythroculter nigrocauda (assembly GCA_036281575.1). Lineage (NCBI taxonomy): Eukaryota > Metazoa > Chordata > Actinopteri > Cypriniformes > Xenocyprididae > Ancherythroculter > Ancherythroculter nigrocauda. The sequence goes on from VTFQ01000017.1 coordinate 30,340,706, forward strand.
GAAGTTAGTAAGATTTTGTAATGTTTTTGATAGAAGTCTCTTATAAGGCTGCATTTATCTGATAAAAATACAGTAACAGTAATATTATGAAATATTATTACAATTGAAAATAACTTTTCTATATCTGAACATGTTTTGTAATTTACTTTATTCCTATGTTGTCAAAGCTGAAGTCTTCAGTGTCACATGATCCTTCAGAAATCAGTCTAATTTGCTGCTCAAGAAACATTTCTCATTATTCTCAATGCTGAAAACAGTTGTGCTTAATACTTTTGTGGTGTTCCTCATATTTTGATGGTTTAATCAAACTTGTAGGGTCATTACAAAACAATTATCCCCTTCCGGACATCACTTTTGGCCATTACTGTACCCAAGGGAAGAAAACTGAATTAAACATGCAACACGGAGAGATCATGTGACAACAATGCAGCATACTGTCTAAACACTTCTAAGTCCTGTTTTATATGGTATTTAGTAGGCAGTAGCGTATATAGGCACTATGTAGTATAAACTGCAGTAAGCATGATAGTATTTACTTCTGAACAAGGGAAAGAGTTCAAAAAACCACACACTCGCCACTGATGGAAAAAGAGTGTGTGTGTGGTCCTGGCAAACCCTATACATCGTGGGGACAAAATGTACAGACAAGGACGGCAATACCAGAAATCTTTGACCTGGTGGGGACATTTTTGGTCCCCCTGAGGAAAAAAGCTTATAAATCTGAGTGTACACTACAGTATAAAAATCATTACATTTATGGAAAGTCCAGATAAAACATGGAAACCCGAAGTGTAAGTGTGTGTGTTATTCAAGAGAGCCAGTGTCCAAACATTATTCAGTGTCTCAAACGTCCAGGAGTCAATGTGAGTTCAGGAACAGCAGACACATGTTCTTCTCTATTAAACTAAGTTTATTTCTCTTTTCTTCTCTCCATCTTTCATTTTCTACCGTCCTCTCCCAGAGGACCATTACTCAGATTTAAATAATGAAGTTTAAGATTCAGTATTAACTTTGTCTCATAAAAATCAACTAAATGTGTTGACATTTTTTACCTTTTGCTTCTGTACTTGTCACCAGCTTCACCTTTTACTACAGTAAATGAATGGCATTCTCAGTCATGCTGAGTGACTGACAGCTTCTGACATTGAGCAAAGTTCTCCAATCCTCTCTGAAAATCAAAGCCGAGACAGATATTGAGGTCATAATCTGCCCAGATGACTAAAGTATTATAAGTGTATTTTAGATGTGTGTGTGTATGGCTGCTGTTCCACTGCTTCCCTCAGCACAGAAGAATTTGGTTTCTACAATGAATGAGCCAATTTGACATCTTTCCACAAACACACACATGTAAAACCATATGTGCCATCATACACACACACACACACACACACACACACACACACTGTTCTCTTTTCCAGCAGTGACGTGACAGCAAGTTCTTGTTTGTTTCTGTCTGACAGATTGTGCAAAACTGCTGAATCCTGGAGGATATTTAAAGTTTAGTTAGTTCACTCAAAAATGAAAATTCTGTCATTAATTATTCACCCTCATGTCATTCCAAACCCGTAAGACTTTCGTTCATCTTCAGAAGACAAATGAAGATCTTTTTGATGAAATCTGAGCACTTTCTGGCCCTCCATACAGTGTGGTTGTGACCCAGCTCCATTTGCATTACAGTATTGTGTACTGTAATTTCATTAATATCATGAAACTTTGGTCAATAAAGACGTTCAATATGCTGTACAGGTTTTTTTTATATATATTCAGTTTGGTATGTTTGCACAAAGCTTACAGTCAAAAATACTAACTTTATAATTGAAATTATAAATTTCAGTTTAATTTCCATGTTAAGTAAACTTAAATACGTCAGTACACTTAAGTTAAGTGAAATTGGTAACACTTTATTTTACAGTGCCATAGTTACTACATGTACTTACTATAATAATAACAACAGTAAATTAACTACAAGTAACTAAGCCTAAATCAAACCCTAACTGTAACTCTATAGTAAGTACATGTACTTATTTAATATTACTCAGTACTTATTTGAGTAATTACAATGTAACTACGGCACTGTAAAATAAAGTGTAACCGTGAACTTACTTGTTTAAGTACACTATATAAACACCAAGTTTGGTGAACTTAATTTAAGTACAGTCAATGTGAGCACCAAGTTAAGTGAACTTAAATATACAAGTTTTGGGAGACTCCATTACTCAATTGAATTGAAGGAACGAGTTTAATCAATTAAGTTCAGTCAACTTATTAGGGTTTTCAGTGTAGACAGCTACGCAACTGACACTTTGAAGCTTCAAAAAGTTCATAAAGAAATCGTAAAACTAATCCATATGAATTAAACGATTTAGTCCAAATTATAAATCCCTTTATATGATGAACATTGAATTTTCCACAGAAATATGAAGTAGCACAAACTGTTTTCAACATTGATAATCATAAATGTTTCTTGAGCAGCAAATCATCATATTAGAATGATTTCTAAAGGATCATGTGACACTGAAGACTGGAGTAATGATGCTGAAAATTCAGCTTTGATGAATAGAAAGTTTAAAAGAACAGCATTTATTTGAAATAGAAAACATTATAAATGTCTTTACTGTCACTTTTGATCAATTTATTGCATCCTTGCTGAATAAAAGTATTAAATTCTTTAAAAAACAAACAAAAAAACACTGACTTTTGAATGGTGTTGATAGATAGAATATATTTGATTAAATAATTTAAATAAATATATTTAATTAATGATACACTGACTAGTTTAATAAAATTAATTGCAAATAACAGTATAGCCAATGCTATCTCACAACCAAATCGTACGTATTTTATGAGGTGGCTGATTCGTACAAATTCATAATTTTTTTGCTAAATTGTATGTATTATACAAGTTGCCAAATCCATATGAATTCAAATTAGCTAAGAAAAGACCTCAAATGAAGATCTCTGAAAGACAAAAAAGTGGAATTCTGACAAAAATGGGGCATTATCTGTTGTTTTTACAATTAACCACAGTAAATGAAGAGGTTACATGAACAGCCCTAGTGAGCATCTGCAGCATGATCATACTGAACATTAAAGGAATACTCCACTTTTTTTGAAAATTTTCCAGTGCAATGATATTACGCAGTGTCTCTCACAAATGTCTCACAAGGCACACTCCTTGTGCAAGCAGGGGGTCACAGGCGCTGTGTAATATCATTGCACTGCTGCACCCATGGTACGGCAGCAAAGTTCCTTGATTATTACGCCGGAACGAGAGTATAGTTCCTAGCCATATCGGCATAGAAAATCACAACTTTTAATTTTCCGTCTGTCTTAGTACACGATGTAACTACAGAAGTGTCAAGTTTTAAATAGGAAAAATATCGAAACTCTTTGGTCATTTTTGAGCGAGATGCTAACGGTCTAATCAGATTCAATGAACTATGCTAAGCTATGCTAAAAGTGCTATTGCCAGACCCGGAGATCGGCTGAATGGATTCGAAAACGGTAAAACTCAACTGTTTAACTCTAAAACTTTTTTTAAAAAAGTGGAGTGTTCCTTTAAAACCACGAGAGATCTTTCTCTTCAGCCCTCACTCTCTAAATCCCCGTCCGCCACTTTCCCGCCCTGCTCTCACGTTGACGCAGGACTCTTTCCTTTAAGTTCTTACTCTCATTGTTCACTGTGACCCAAAGCACAATCTTCCACTTCCACACACTTCCTGCTTCCTGATTCACAGGAAGCGCTGTGCAGAGCCATTTCCTCTGCTTATTTGGCTTAATATATTCAGAATCAGAGTCTTTCATTCTCTAACACACACAAGAGAATAATGTGGATCAAATAAAAGCTGAAATCTTTTTAATAGTCTAATGTTGCTCTAATTCCCTATAAACCTACTAAAGCATTACAATGTCAGTGTCAGGACTGGAAGCAACGTCTACTATAGACCTCTTTCCTGGACTGATTTAATCTGATGGTTCAAATCCCCAAACCATAACTCATAACCCCCACCCACATCCATATAACCAGCCTGAAAGGAATAGCCCGCTCAAAAATGTAAATGGCGTCATCATTTACTCACCACACCAGTGACTCCCTTTCTTCTGAGGAACAAAACAGGTGAAATCGAGTAGAATCAAGGGGATTTTGTGGGAAATTATGTGGTCAAGCTCCAAAACAACAACAAAAAGACAACAAAATAGCATCATATAATAGCCCAAATGACTTGTGTGCTCTCTGAAGCCATTCAATATAGCTTTGTGTGAGAAATGAAGATTTTTGGATTATATGTAATCAACAAAAGTCATTTTAAGAGTCAGATTAGATAAAAATCGCTCTTTGAGGTGACACCTGCACCGTTTCACTTCAAATTTTTGGGTAAATAATCCTTATATTCCTAAATTGAAATCACAGGGCCAAACAGATCATCACAGTGTGTTTGCGGTCCTAGATAGAGACATGATTAACGTATACGGACTTGAGGGGCATGAGGGGAGTGTTTGTGCAGGCCAGAGGGGTTTATCAGCTCCAAACACTTGCAGGATTTCCGGTTTGGGATTGTCCGTCCAATTCCTGAGTTCCACAGGAAGCGCGGAATAAAAAGCAGGAGAAAAACGCCCAAAAGCATCTCATTCCTCGCCAGTCGGATCACGGGGAGCATCGAGACGTCGACCACACCGTGCTCTTTATCAGAGAGAAGAAGAGTTTATAAGAAATGGTGACGATGGAGAAGCGCGTCAGAGCGCGCGACAGGTGGATCGAATGGCCTCGAGCTCAGCGCGAGATCACGTGATTTTATTAACTGGGTGAGTGTGTGAACATTATTTACATTGGCATGGAGATGTTCAGTAATAAGGCATTAAATATTATAAACAGAGTATTCATAATCAAATAAGGATATTAAAATTTCTCGACATAACTAGTTGAATGGACGACGATTTAAAATGAAAATGCAACGTGTTCTGTCTTTATAGCAAAACTTTATAATAATGAATTGTACATAATGATGATGATGATGACTTTAAAATCATGAAGAAAAAAAAAAGGGTCACGTGTTTCCAAACTTTTTAGGCTATTAATGTACTGATTTATTAACAGCGAGTAGCCTAATATTTGGAGCAGGATGTGATACTGCGCGTTAAACATAAAGGGTTATAGCTTCATTGCGTTTCCCTGCGTTTTTTGCGTTTATTTTTGTATTTGTCGGTGTGTGACCCGGTAAACTGAGCTGCTGCGGGTGAATTCCAGCAGCGATGACGTCACGCGGAGCCAGGGTCTCCCGTGAGCTCTTGCGTGAGTGTTTCTCCCGGGACGTCCTGGTGAAGGAGGGGCAGTAGTGGTGTGGTTACCCCCCTGCACGCTTTGACAGTTGTGAGAGAACTCAGAGTGTGCACAAAAAAAAAAAAAAAAATCCTAAACACGGAGAGCTGAGCTACGGGAAGCGCGCGCAGGAGTCTCGTGCCAGTGCAACTTTGGGCACACATGCGTGTTTTTGGACTATTTATGAGATTATTTCACGTCTGTCCTCTGAGTTTGCTGGGAAACTTCGTTTTTGGGACGCGCTGGGGGACCACTCTCTTTCTATCCCGTTTTACATCCACGCACGAGCGGTTAATCTCGTGAACAGGAGTAATCCAGTGAGTCATTGTACAAAATCAAATATATATTTTAAGTTGTTTATGTAAATTCATGCATGCATCATGCATTTCATTATTGTCCATATGCTCATGCAACGGCTTAGTACAGGTCATTGTGTGTGTGTGTGTGTGTGTGTGTGTGTGTGTGTGTGTATTACTATAATTGTCATTAGATGAGACTTGAACTGGATCAACACTGGAATCTGTGAATGGTCGCAAATAATGTATGAAAACAGCGCCGCCTGCTGGTCGTTTACCGTTAAAGCGGTAAATGCTGGGTTAAAAACAACCCAAGTTGGGTTGGAAATGGACTAAACCAGCGGTTGGGTTAAATGTTTGCCAAACGTGCTGGGTAGTTTTATTTAACTCAACTATTGTTTAAAAATGACTGTATTGCTTGTTTAAAATGAACCAAAGTATGTTGGAAATTAACATTTATTAATATGTTTAATAAATAATAATTAAACAATAAACATTTATTAAATTGCTTATTAATAAATGTTCACCTTTTGATTATTATTGTTGCCTCTATGGGTCTGATTTTTAATTTCCAACCTATTTTGGGTTCATTTTAAGTCATCCATATAGTCATTTTTAAACAATATTGGGATAAATAGAACTGCCCAGATATTTAACATTTAACCCAACAGCTGGGTTAAATCAACCCAGTCACTGTCTATTTTCAACCCAACTTCGGTTGTTTTTAACCCACCATTTTTTAGAGTGTACTTACACACCTTGCTGATTTATTTAGCATGCATACTGTGCATAGTTTGCATAAAATATTCAGATAACTTAGCCAAAATGCTTGATCTTCAGTTTCCAGTGTGATGGATGAAGGTAACTGCTTTTTGAAATGGAATACTAGTTAACTGCATACTGTGCAGTAGGGGTTTTTTTAAGCGCCAACACAGTTTTAAACTAATATGTCAAATTTATCATCACTAGACATCCCTTACTGAATTAATTTTAGTGATAACAATGTAGCAAACTACTTTTATAAATGCATATTGCATGATATATTTTTGCATTATTGCTACTTTTTAAGCAATAGTATGCAGTATATACTGCACACTAAGCAGTATGCTAGCATTCCATTCCAAATATAAACACGCACACTAAAGGCTGGCCCTCCGTTAGTCTTAACAGCTTCCGCTTCTAATTAGTGCCATTATTTGTGATTATATGCAGTGATGTAGATCTAAATGTCTGTGTGTGTTGACATACAGTGTTTTACATTCACTTTGAGGCTTTTTTGGGGTTTGGCATTGTGTTTAAACGTACATTTTGCACTTATATGTACAACACTTTGAAATTCAGTGATTACTGTTGGGCAGAAAGTGCTGAAAGTTTGCACCATAATATCTACTTTATTGTCCTTAACCATAACTAATAGATGATTATCTTCGCTTAACATCACGAGCAAGTAAACTATAGTTTGTTTTTGATGTGTAACGCATATGACTGCTCAGAGACTGTGAGTCAGAGATCTGGCAGCATTTATATAAGACACGTGGTAAGTGTTTACATATGACGGCAATCAGATAAATTATGAGAGACGCACACGTATATAGTTTCTGTAACTCAAACAGCCTGCAGGTATATGGACCTGTAGGAACCATTAAGTGTTTGGCAGGAGATCTGTATGAAAGTCATCCAGAAGTCCTAAATCACTTTATTGCCTCATTGTGGTGTCAGATGTTCTGCGGTGGGTCGTCCGACTCAAACTGCCGACACTGAGAACATCTGACCCACAATCCTTAGGTTGTGATTTCAAAGCTCACCAGCTGCTGTAGAGGGGCTCAGAACATACAGAAACACGGTAACACACCTGAGATGATGAATTACACACGATTAGCCAGTTGTACACACCATTACTGGCAGTTCACTTGAATTTCTGTACGAATGTTGCTAAGCTAACAACACATGTTAAAAAAATATTGGGTTAATGGATTGAAAGTTTTTTATTCAATGTGTTACTGAATGAAACAAGTTTATTCATAACTGATATTTCTCTTGCTTTGCTCACCATCTTGGGTGGAATTTATTTCACCACTGAAAGTTCTGGGATTGTCTCTTGCATAAATGATACATGTGATTCTGTCTTAGAATTTTGTCAGAATGCAGGCAGGGAAATTATGGTTGTGTCCCAAATGATGCACTATCCACCATGTACTTATGTACTCATCTGTGTAGGGTATGAAGTTTATAAGGTTATTTTGTCTTTCAGCCCCTCTCCTTCTGCTACATAATTAAAGTCGGCATGAAATCAAAATTGACCCTATTTACTTTGTTAGCGCATATTACTAGGCTTGTGGTGAACAATTAATCCGTGCAAGTTAATACACAGAAAAAAATTGTTTGTCGTAGTAATCTTTAATCAAAATCTGAAAAGTTACTTCCGGTCTGGAATGGCGTTCCTTCTCTGATAACATCAGTTTGACGGCTTGGGTTGAAAACGCTTAAACCACTCCCCTCCAACCGTTAGTCTGCTATGAGCGAGAGATGGAGAGGAGGAGCGCTAAAGTAAAACCCTGCCCTCTATTCAATAATATAAGAAAAGACATTGCAACTTCCGGATCACGTGGACTTTAAAGCTGTGACCAGGGTTGTCAGGTTTTCACAACAAAACCCACCCGATTGCTACTCAAAACTAGCCCAAAACTAGCCCAATCGCATTTCGGGGGGATAAAATCCACATTTTTGGCTGGGTTCCCCTGGTAAAATTCACTTTCAAGGGGCTAAATATCATATTATTTGGTGTCGCTTCAACCCGCGGATATGAAAAACTGCCCGCGGCAACAGTGTTAAAGTAGCCAATTCTGCAGGAAAACTGCAGACTTGGCAACACTGGCTGTGACAGTTGAGTGCATGAAGTGTCCAACATTCAACACTTTTCAGTGTGAACATGTAACTCCTGTTCGAACCACCCGCTCTAAGCGGGACTCGAACCCGGGTACGCCGGCATGGGAGTCGGGTGCTCTAACAAGGGGGCTAAAGACCGCAGTTTCTAGCGTCAGTCACTAGAGTGCCTCTTGAGATCAGGAGAGTGAAGTTTACACGTACAGCTCTTACTGGCCAATGTCCGTTACAAACACGCTACTCTCACTATTTATAGGTACTACAAAACAAAATAGAATAGTGCATAAGTACACAAATTGGGACTAGGGCTGACCGATATATCGCATGCGATTCTCACGTGCATATCGTCAGTAAAGCCGGTTCCCTGATTACCGCTAAATCGCCATCACCTGCTGTCAAATGGAGCGGCATTTAATAGACAGAGCCGTAGTTCACTGACAAGCTACGCAATATCGCGTTCATTATCGAAGGCGATTCATCTGCAATATGAACGCGATATTGCGTAGCTTGTCAGTGATCTACGGCTCTGTCTATTAAATGCCGCTCCATTTGAAAGCAGGTGATGGCGATTTAGCGGTAATCAGGGAACTGGCTTTACTGACGAAATGCGCGTGATAATTGCATGCGATATATTGGTCAGCCCTAATTGGGACACACCCTATGTGACCTTTATGTTAGCTTGTTGTTAAGTTAATGACAATGTAATGTTGTTAAAAGTACCGACCGTGATACAGAGTCGGTACTGACATTTTAAAAATATGATGGGAGCATTTTAAAACACAGAAGTGTTTGAATTTGAAAGCATTTTGAAAGCGGGAACGGGAGTGTTTTGAAAGCAACGCTCCCGTGTGTATCTGTGTAAGCACTTGGTGAAGAGCGTCATTGATGTCTATTTACAACATGTTTTTGAAGCATTGATCATTGTAGCCAATCACAGACAGATTTGATGAGCGTGTGAACACAATGGCCAATCAGAGGTGTTTACGAATCCACTCAACAGCGCTCAAAGCGTCACATTTAAAATTAAAAATTTCAGCACCGACTTGGTTTCGCGTTCGGCAGGCCTGCTTTTGACAACACTAAATTACAAATTAAAGCTGCAAGCAGCGATGAAAGGGCCCTCGCACCCGGGCTCACCGCCACCCGTTGGCCTCAGGAAAACAGTGAACAGTGGGCGACATGCATGTAAGCGAGTTAATACAGGAGAATTAAGCCAAAGTCATTTTGAAATGCCACACTTCCTGTGGCCAACAGGTGGCGCTTTTACCGTAACTGAATATTGCCATGTTGATGTCTTCAGGCCAGGACTATTATCGAACATGTGAAGTTTGAAGCAGATCAGACATTGTATGCCTGAGTTACAACAACTTCCTGTTTCTTTCATGGCGTTAATCGCAAACATTAGCACTCAGCCAAATGTTGCATGATTTAACGTGTTTCTAGCATTTTTGGTACTGCGTTACATAAAGAAATGTGAATCTGGTAGTGAATTACAGTGTAAAGCATGCCGTTTCCTGTTGCCAGCAGGTGGCGCTATGGCTAACTGAATATTGACATATAGATGTCTTTAGGCTAGGACTCTTATCACACATGTGAAGTTTGGAGCAGATCGGACATTGTATGCCTGAGTTACAACAGCTTCATCATTCATGGTGAATCAGAATTTGTCAGGCTGCCACAGACACACCCTTCATCGAAAACTCAAGATCTTTGCAATTAAACGTCGTTAAGGCCTTAAGATTAGACTGACCATATATGATGTTGTTATTATTAAATGTCTTTGAGGAGTTAATCACAGTGTAAAACATGTCATTTCCTGTTGCTGGCAGGTGGCGCTATGACTGTAACTGAATATTGTCATATAGATGTCTTCAGGTCAGGACTCTAATAATTCATGTGAAGTTTGGGGCAGATCCAACATCGTATGCCTGAGTTACAACAACTTCCTGTTTCATGGCAAAACATCGAAATTTGGCAGGCCGCTACGGCCACACCCTTCAGTGAAAACATGTAATCTTCGCAATTTAACGTCACAAAGGCCTTTAGATAAGACTGACCAAATATGATGTTGATCTGATTAAAGCTCTAGGAGGAGTTCGTTAAAGTACAACATCTGGAAATGGCAAAAACTGCACAAATTTTGCAAAGAAAATTCAAAATATCTGACTTCCTGTTGGTTTTCAGATTTCACTCCAAGAGACTTTTTTCTAGGTATTGGGCTGTTAGATGTGTGTGCCAAATTTCATAACTGTACATGAAACGTAGTGTCAGGGGCACTTCGTTGAAATTTTGTAGGTGGCGCTATCGAGCCATTTTGCCACACTTAATTCTGAAACCCATATTAGACATAAATTTTCACCACTTCTGACGCATCTGCAAAGTTTCATGAGTTTTCGAGTATGTTTCGGCCCTCAAAAAAGTGATTCACCTTACATGGCGAAACATCAGACTTTGTCGGTCACCACGGACACGCCCTTCAAAGAAAACTCAAGATCTTTGCAATTTAACATCTCAAAGGCCTTAAGATTAGACTGGCCATATATGATGTGCTTTTGGTTTAATCTCTATGAGGAGTTAATCACAGTGTAAAACATGTAATTTCCTGTTGCCCCCAGGTGGCGCTATGACTGTAACTGAATATTGTCATATAGATGTCTTCAGGTCAGGACTCTAATAAAACATGTGAAGTTTGGGGCAGATCGGACATTGTATGCCCGAGTTACAACAACTTCCTGTTTCATGGCGAAACATCGATCTTTGTCAGGCTGCCACGGACACGCCCTTCAGCGAAAACTCTAGATCTTCGCAATTTAACGTCTCAAAGGCCTTTAGATTAGACTGACCAAATATGATGTTGATCTGATTAAAGCTCTAGGAGGAGTTCGTTAAAGTACAACGTCTGGAAATGGCAAAAACTGCCAAAATTTTGTAGAGAAAATTCAAAATATCTCACTTCCTGTTGGGTTTACAAACTTTGCACCCAGGGGCTTTTTTGTAGGTATTAGGCTGTTACATCTGTCTACCGAATTTCATAACTGTACGTGAAACGTAGCACGAAGGGCGCTTAATTGAAATTTTGTAGGTGGCGCTATCGAGCCATTTTACCACACCTAATTCTGAAACCCATATCAGATGTAAATTTTCACCACTTCTGACGCGTGTGCAAAGTTTCATGAGTTTTTGAGAACGTTTAGGCCCTCAAAAATGCGATTCATTTTGGAGAAGAAGAATAATTGGCTGAGCAATTCCAATAGGGTCCTCACACCATCGGTGCTCGGGCCCTAATAAAGATGCACTGCAGTACTTTAATCTTATTAGTCACATTTGGACAGTATCTTTTTTTCTTTTAAATCCAAAAATGTACTCGCTAAGTTTTGCTCGCTAACTTGCTCCAACTTGCTGAGGTAAATAAAAAAACATTTAGTACCTGTTGGAAATCTCAGAAGCATAGACCAGGAGACTTTGGGATCTCTTAAAGCAGAAGTTACTCTTTATTGAGAAACACGCTGTGCGTCGCTGTGGTCATCCAAAATCTAACTAAGGCAGTGACTTGGTAGTTCATATACATTCAAGGGGGAGGGATACATAGAGTAGAGGTGTGGACAATCTAAACAAAGCATGCAAATGCAGTACAGGAATCAGCTCATACCCTACATTTCCCAGCCATGATCTAATCAGCATAACTGTGTCATTCAAATGCATAGGTGCTAATCCAATCAGTCTGGCAGTATCACCTATACCTTTACATTATCATAGAGACAAAGGCACTGCTGTATCTTGAGCTTGTCCTGCCAAATGGTCAGGATGTAGGATCCGCAGATCTTAAACAGATTCTTAAATTTGTAATTCCACAGTTCCCCCTTTGAGAGTTCTAATAACTCTCACATAATACAAATTTAAACCTTCTTAAATCCCTTCTATAACATATGTTTGTTAACATAAGTTCCTTCTTCCAGTCATGCAACTTGTAACAGCTACAGGCACATACATCTTATTCTGTGTCGTGTCCAACATTTACATAAGTGTTGTTCTTTAAGTTGAGTATACTGTTGACACACATATACAACGCAGGGTGGTAACATGTTGTATAAACTACATGATGACACAGAAAACCATGTAGCATAAGCGTGGAAGTCCTAAAAAGTCCATGGCGCCTGAATAGCTGTGGAGTCTGTTCCCTGTAGAGTCCATTTCCATGTTTGTCCCAAGATGATTCTTTGTCGTTGTGCAACTCCAAGTTGCTCTGATGACTCCGTCATCATGAAGGTTGTTCATGGATATCTGAGGTGATGCTTTACACCAGGTGCTGCTTATGAGACGTCATGGCATATACACATACCTGCACACAAGAAAACAAAGAGACAGCAGACCAGCAGTATTCATGCATAGACTTTAGTATGTTACACGTCTGATGATCCTATAGTTTTTCTGTCTAACTCTGATCATCATAAACATCTAGTGATCGTATAGTGGTTTTGTTCTTCTTTTTCTTAACCTAGTCTTAATCAATTTGACACCTATAGACCAGTAAGGTTGGGATAAACTGAGAGAGGGGGAAACCTATGAGGAAGTCTTCACCACAGGGTTAGCCCCCGAGGCCTTTTGCACTTCGGTTCTTCCCTGGGCTCCTCACTGGTCTGTGTGTCCTATTCTCTCCCTGTAGTTAATTTCCAAATTTAAGGTGCTACATCTCCATCTTCCATTGAAACATCAGTCATAGCAGACATCATAACCCATTGAGGATGGATAAGTGAATGGAGTGTGCTGTAGCATAACATTTAAGGCTGTGAGTGTACTTAACCAGTGTCCCCCAAATAGTGGAAGTGACAGTCAACTTTCTTTTGTTCAGAATGAGTCTTTCAGCTTTCTTGTAAATGACTGGGGAAATTAAGCACTCACAGCCCAAATGGTTAGCATGTCAGCAAGCTGCTGCTCCAAGAGTTTGGAGAAGAGGGGAGGGGCAGTTTCAATGTAGCAAGTAGACTGAGTAGGAGCTGAGTAAAGCTGTTCATTTCTTTTAATGTCTTTTTGTTTTTCCTACACTCTTTCATCCAGTGTCCAGGTTTACCACAGTAATGACAAGTGCCTTCTCTCTTAGGACATTTACGTTTCTGTCGATTCTCTGTGTTGACCTTAAAGGATGCTGCTGCAATCTTTACTCTTGTCTTGACATCTGAGTCTCTTTCCCAAATAGCTAACCTATCCAAGTTGTTTTGCAGAGTTCCATTGGACCATGTGAGGTCTAAGAAAGGCAATGCATTTCTGTATTCTGATGAAAGCCCATCAAACCACATGCGGACCAGTGGTCCATTATCCTCTAACACCTTCTCTGGAGTGTCAACTATTCCACTGTATGCTGCCGCTGATTGACAAAATCTTTCAGTGTACTCCCTTACAGTTTCATCTTTCTTCTGTACACAATTAGTGATCTTTGACCAGTCCACCTTTGGTCCAACAAGGTTCTGTAACACTCTCAGAACTCCTTCTCTCAATTCACCTTTGCTGGAATGCTGAAACTCAGAATTATTTACAGCACTTTCAAAATCTTTGAATTCTGACTCTTTCAGGATTTGTGACATTAGCTGTGTGACTTCAGCTTGGGACATATCATAGAGCTTCATTTTTCTGGACAACTCTGTCCTAAACTCAGAAAAGTTTCTATGCACTGATGGCAAATTCTCAGCAATTCTTTCTATGTCTTCAGGACCTATAGCGGTACTGACTGCTTGTAACTGCAGTATGGGGGTTACAGATTTAACTGTGTCAACTCCTTTTGCCCTACTCTGAGCCTTTTGTCTCACTCCACACACTTCAACTGCATTTACATCTTTATCCATGAATCCAGTATTGCTATTGCCCTCTAGTATACAGAAAGACTGTAAGTCAGGATAGCTTTCATCTGACTGTTGGTCTTTTGAGTCACATTTGGTTGAGGCTTTGTTAAGGCCCAACTTCTGAGTGAGACGAAACACTCTAGTGTGCAACTGTTTGTTCTTCTCTTCTAACTTAGCAATACGTTGAATTTGGTCTTGTGCAATGGATAGAGTAAATTCTCTGTGGCAGCAGATAATGCCCTTCATATTTTTCTTCCGAATACAAGCACCAAGTACCTTTTTGCATTCTTCAATAGACCAAACTTTTTCTGGATGAATCCCAAATTTCTTTGTCAAATCCAATCTGACTGACTCAGTCACAATTGAGTCCATGTGCTTTCCTAACAATGATTTGAACTCACTATATGTCCATAAAGGGCTAGCTAGTCCACCTTTCTCAGTTGTTGGAATTAGTCTAGCATTCTTTCTCAACATTTTGTAATGTCTTTCTGGCACAACAATACACTTCAACACTTCCCTGACAGAGCAGAGGTTAACCTAGTTAATACACATCATAATGTATTCAACCTTCTCTGACGAGCAGAGTTGAAACAACTTGCTACCACACTTTAACAGTTATAACCTTCCCTGAATTAACAGAGGATGAACCTTCTTCTCTAGCAAAGTAGAGGATGGCTATTCTGTTAACACACCACCTTCCCTGATTAAAGAGAGGATAAACAACCTTCCCTTATAAAGCAGAGGATAAAACTTCCCTAACTTTACAGAGGATAAACCAATATTAGCACGTGATACCAATCTTCCCTGCCTGAACAGAGGATAAACTTCATCTCTAAAAGAACATTTTTAGAGGATAACTTAGTTAACCAAACCCTACAGCTGTCTGTTAACTCTTCTCTGACGGCGCAGAGGATAACAACTTTGTACTGGTCTTAATGGTTTTTTTTGGATAGAGTATCACTCACCAACCCTTGGGTTTACAAAGAAAATTCAGCCTGGATCTTCTCTTGGATCAGATCTTTGTTGTGCTTGAAGTTTCAGTCTGGATTGAGGTGAGAAGCTCTATCCGGGTCACGGCACCAAAACTGTTGGAAATCTCAGAAGCATAGACCAGGAGACTTTGGGATCTCTTGAAGCAGAAGTTACTCTTTATTGAGAAACACGCTGTGCATCGCTGTGGTCATCCAAAATCTAACTAAGGCAGTGACTTGGTAGTTCATATACATTCAAGGGGGAGGGATACATAGAGTAGAGGTGTGGACAATCTAAACAAAGCATGCAAATGCAGTACAGGAATCAGCTCATACCCTACATTTCCCAGCCATGATCTAATCAGCATAACTGTGTCATTCAAATGCATAGGTGCTAATCCAATCAGTCTGGCAGTATCACCTATACCTTTACATTATCATAGAGACAAAGGCACTGCTGTATCTTGAGCTTGTCCTGCCAAATGGTCAGGATGTAGGATCCGCAGATCTTAAACAGATTCTTAAATTTGTAATTCCACATACCAGATCTAGTTTTAACAGTCAAAATCATTAAGCATAGATCAGAGGTAAGATGGGTCGTTAATCTCCAGAAAATATGAGATGAGAGCTCGTTTAAAGTGCTTCTTACACAAACACACATGCACAATCATATTCACAGCCTCTTGTGTCACTATTAGTGAGGACACTGCATAGACATCCACTGATTTTATATCAGGTTAATGAAATTTTCTATGGTCTAACCCAAGGTCTACCCCTAATTAAAAAAATTATAGATTTATAAGCCTTTTTAACTAGTGAGGACCAGTAAAATGTCCTCAATAGTCGGTTGTCATACTGTTTCATACTATATAAGTGAGGATATTTGGCCCTCCGAGCCTGTACACACACACACACTCAGGTGTGGTAGGTATAATAGCTGAGGCTTTAGGCTTGTTGTCAAAAGCTCTCTAGGGAACACCGAGACCTGTTTTACACCGCGCTCTAAACCTGAACTCATTAAACCAGCAATAACCTAATGATTACTGTAAGCTGTTCAAGATGAGAGAACACACGTGTGTGTACATGCGCATACAAGTTACTATGAACTTCAGGAAGAGAAATGACTTTTAATATAGTTGGCATTGTAAAGTCTTATTTTCATCTGAAACAGATTTGTTCATTTGTGTGGGGGGGGGGGGGGGGGGGGGGGGGGGGGGGGGTGACATGCTAAATGCTGTTTCAGTAATCAAAGCCATGTTTTTAATAACATGTTCTTCTTAAAATAATGTTTAACCTGAAATCTCCATGTTATAGATGGAAACACAGAAATGTGGCTTCATTACACCCAAATGAAAATGAAACCACATAGCTGCGTTATGAGTTATGATCTGATTTTAGTACTGTTATAAAGCATGCGGATGTGTGTGTTTTTAAGTAAACACACGTTTCTTAGAGCCATGCTTGATTCAATCAGCTGTGATTTGTAACAAATGCACTACATAATGATGATTAATTTTCTGTAACTTTCTGCCTTTAAAAGTGCATTAACTCTCTAATATTTAAACATGAAACAGGTCATAATTGTGTGCTTATGGGAAATGGTTACAAACTGCATGTTTTAATTCATAATGTCTATCTGAAGAACAGTTCTGTGTGTTGCATGTACAGTATGATGGGATCCAGCTGTTCAGTAAGGAAGTATAGCAGAAATAACATTTCGTAAAGACTAGTTCAGTGCTCTCTAGGCAAAGATCTTAGATAAAGACAATACCATACTCTGATGTGGGCATTTTCAACTTAAATGTCATAACATTTTTTTTTTTCTTCCATATATTATTGCTATTATTATACAGTATATTATTTTTATTATTTAATTATATGTTATTGCTACTGTACCTTTAAGACTCTGTAAATAATGTTCTATCTATCTATCTATCTATCTATCTCAGGTAGCTGATTGGGGGACAGACACACCTGAAAGTCTCTCTTCCTGCTGTCAGACACACCCGAGAGAGAGAGAGAGAGCGACAGATAGACAGAGAGAGAGACATGTACACAGCAGTCCTGCTCTCCTCCTCTCTGTTTCTCCTGCATGTGACCTGCACGCCTCAGATTCACGGTCACCACGGGTAACGGCTCACATACATACATACACACAGTAGTGACTTTGTCTGAAATCGAATACTTCCCTACTATATAGTAGGTGAAAAACAGTACGCCAAAAGAGTAGTATGTCAGAAAACATAGTATTCAAAAATTCCCCGGAAGACCTACTACTTCTGCTGAGATTCTGATAGACATTTGGTAGACACTTTACTGTCCCATGAGGCCATGGGAGGGGATTTATGAATGGAAGTGAAGTGACATAACTGAAGCTGGAAGGTCACATGACAGTAACAACATAGCGGATGTAGTGTGTCTGAATTTCATTCATACTACCCATATTCACACTATATAGAACATACTTTATAGAACGGTCGTGAAGTAAATTAAAATGTAGTACTTAGTACATGATTTCAAACGCAGCAGTAGTGTCAGGAAGTGTCAATTCACTTGCTCTTGGGCCTCAATGGGGTCATGGGTCACTATAAGGTTAAAGGTCAATGCATGTAATAGCAGCTAATTACATCAGTCAGTCATGTCCAGTTAGAACTGATGGACAGCAAGCTTTTGATACACAAACAACAATGCAAATGTTTTTCCCAGCATTATATTCAACACACATTCATATAATATAATATAATATAATATTATAATACTATAATATAATATAATATAAAAAAATTATAATAATTTTGAGTCAAGATATGTTTACACAAGCTATACACATACACCTTTCACAATATTTATAAATAATCTAAATAATATAAATATATATATATATATATATATATATATATATATATATATACACAAAAGTTTGGGGTCAGTAAGATTTTTTTAGAGCAAGGACACAGTAAAGGTATTTATAAAGTTACAAAAGATTTTTCCTTTCCAATAAACGCTGTTCTTTTGAACTTTCTATTCATCAAAGAATCCTGAAAAAACGTATCAGAAAATTTCCACAAAAATATTATTTTTAGTTTTCAACTAAAAATAATCATGAATGTTTCTTAAGTCGCAAATCATCATATTAGAATGATTTCTGAAGGATCATGTGACACCAAAGACTGGAGTAATGATGCTGAAAATTCAGCTTTGATCACAGGAATAAATTGCATTTTAGTATTTTCAATTGTAATAATAATATAAAATATTCCTGTTTTTACTCTATAAGCAATTGTGTGTGTGTGTGTTTCAGGAGGAGAGTGTGTGTTGGAGATGCGTGGAGTCGTCGTGTGTCCTACAGCACAGAGTCGTTCCTTCAGCCTGTACACAAACCTTACATCACCATGTGCCAAAACCACCGCATGTGTAGCACGTACAAGTAAGAACACACAAAACACAAGAAATATATATTATACTGCATAATGTACCATCATTTGACTGGACTATGCGTTTTACAGGACAATCTACAGGGTTTCTTACAGGCAGGTGAGCAGAGCAGCTCCTAATGTACACATCTACCCAGAATGCTGTCCGGGATGGCGACGTATACATTCACACAACTGTAACCAAGGTAAATGGAGGTCTACAAGCAGGGCCTAAAATTAACGTTTGCCAAGCGTCAAATGCGAGTAAAAATTTGTTGCCGAGTATATGAAACACAGTGTCAATCGGCAGTTGGCTGGTAACTTTTTTTTATGAATTCTTCTAACAATGCAATATTGTGAGAACATGAAAAACGCTCGGGGCAGATGACGAGCCAGTGCTGCGTTGCATGAAAGTTTAATTGCAAGAAAGGGAACTCAATTCATTACTCGCACACTGTGTGGGAAGCGAGCGCCCAGAAATCTGCATCTCAGACCGCGTGCAAATACTGAATTGAGCTCTCTTTCACGTCTTCTTGCGCTTGAACAGACATATTCAAAGAAAAGTATGTCAAAATGCCAGTCTTGGCAAGTATCCTCGTAAACATAGTCAGTTATGTCTTAACTGAACGTAAACAGTTGAGAAGGAAAACGCATGTGTAACAGTATATTGGATCCGTGCATTAGCTCTTAAAGTGACAGCAGCCTAATATTCCAGCTGCTGTCTGTCTTTTCAATGTTAATCAAACAACAAAAGACAAAGAAAAATCTCTCATTGCTCTAGACTGAATAACTTTTGCAACTTTGCAATGTTTCATGGCTGGTAAAAAATATTTAAAGGGGACCTATAATGCCCCATTCACAAGATGTAATATAAGTCTCTGGTGTCCCCAAAATGTGTCTGTAAAGTTTCAGCTCAAAATACCCCACAGATCATTTATTATAGCTTGTCAAATGCGCCCCTATTTAGGTGTGAGCAAAATCATGCCGTTTTTTGTGTGTGTCCCTTTAAATGCAAATGTGCTGCTGCCGCTTTCCAGAAGAGGGCGGAGCTTTAACAGCTCACGCTTCAGTTGCTCAACAACAACAAAGGTGGAGAATCTCACGCAGTCAAAATGAGGATTGTCAGTAACGTGTTCAGCCTTACATTGTTCAAACTGGAGTCGACACTGATGGAGAGACTTTACAACTTTTAGAATGAAACTGGACGTTTCTGAATGGTTAGTGGATAAATTTATGTAATTGCTGTGGAGTTGATTCAACTCATCGACTAGCATGTGCATCATGTTAATGTTTTGTGCAAATCCAGCATTGAATTGACCCTCGTTTGTGAAGCAGTCCGGCGTAAAATGACGGCATGGTAACAACACTCTACTACAACAACGCTTCCTCTTCTCTAAAGCAGCCCAACATGGCCTCACCCCTTTTTGTGTGTTCTCGGGGGCAGAGATTATGTAAATTCTGGGGTTTGTGATGTCACTAACCCAGGAAGAAGCTCGTTGTAGTCCCTACCAGCCATTTGTTGTAGTCCTTAAAGTGATTTCTGTAAAAGAAAATATCTCCCTTTGCATTGAACTTTGAGCGTTGTAACTTTGCAGATGTTGTTTATGCTCAAACAGCAACATTACACACTAACTAAAGTTAAAAAAGTGAAATCATAATCAAGGACCGCTTTAAGGCCGGTAAATTTTCTTAAGTCACCAGCAATTGGCAAGTGTGGCAAAAAGTTAGTTTTAGGCCCTGTCTACAAGTCATATTGGTTAACGTGAGCTCTGAATGTGTTTTCGCATTTGGATTCATACATGCATATGTGTGTGTGTATTTCCATTCATCTCTCTCTGTAGCGGTGTGTGAGCAGTCTTGTGCAAATGGAGGGTCGTGTATAAGGCCTAATCACTGTGCATGTCTGAAAGGATGGACGGGACGATACTGTCAAATAGGTATTCACAAACACACACTAATGTTCATTTACAGTTATGTTCATGGCGCAAGACTTTTAAAAGACGTCTTTCTCTTTCAGATGTGGATGAGTGTAAAGAAGGTCATCGCTGCTCACAGAAGTGTGTGAATACGCTGGGGAGTTATCGGTGTGTGTGTCAGGAGGGATTCAGTCTGGCTGAAGATGAAATAACATGTTTAAGAACTCCTCCCCCCTCCCCGCCGCCCGTCGCTCCTCCAAAACCAGACGGTCGCTCATCCAGTAGCGATGCTGGTAAGACAAGACGTGTATATGCATTATAATCAGCCGCAGACATACTGATGTTGATACCCATCATCCACACTGGCTTAACACTCAAACTCAGAGTATCAGATACAAGAACCATGAATCTCCAGACAGATACCAGTCAAACTTTCGAATACATTTCAGAATAAATTGTAAGATTATCAAAATATATATATATATTAATTGCTCCCCAGTTTGCTTATTTGTAATACACACTAAAATGATGTACTTTTTTGTAATGACATCAGGACAAACTACACATACTTTTGAGTATGGAAGCATTGGGCCACATGACTATATCTTAAAATTTCATTGCAATACCACAGAACCCTGTTCGCATCCATCTAAATTCATTAGTTTATAATTCATTATAAGTTCATACATTTATAAACTACTATGGCAGTTTTGTCCTCACATTCCAGACCACTTTTCTGCAACTGAAAATGTGGGAAAAGAACGGTTTCAGATTCCCCTTTTCCATTGCACAAGGGGTTGTGGGCAATATTAACCAATAAAGCATGCACAGATGCATACTTCACAAATCCACTAGAAATCCCAGCACTTTTTGCATACTGCTTGCAAAGTACTATTAATAAAGACACACTTGCATACTATTTAGGAAGAAAAGTACTCAAGCGTTTTTTAAACAAAACAAGTGAAAATGGGCTTAATTGGTAATACAATTACACTGTATCAATATGTCATTATGGATAAGGTTGGGCTACTGTACTGCAGTATATAAGTGTGTTTCCCCTCTAGCGCCCCCTGCAGGTGGAACCCTGACCAGCCTCACGGTTCATTATTACTTTTGGTACGCGCTATGCCACTCTCAACTCGTACCGTGAGTAATAGTGCACTGTGACTGGTGACCACAGCGACAACATACGGGCCAACCACAAACCTGGACCACATCTGTCTGCCTCCACACAGCAATAAAAGACCACCTGCCCAACCATGGTTTCTTTAAAAATACGAGCCTCTGCTGCAATGGCTCTCATTGACCTTATTTGTTAAGAGCAAATCACTCCACAGATATGTTGTCTTTTATTTCTTTAACACACTGTAAAATATTATTTTCATACATTTTTTTCTTTTGTCAAATCAACTTAGATCATTAATGTACAACCGGAATTCCGGAAAAGTTGGGACATTTTTTAAATTTTAATAAAATGAAATCTGTGAAAAAAGATTGTGGAAAACAATGTTGCTCAATGTCAAATTGCAAAGGCTTAGTGAAGAAAAAAATCTCAGCGCGTAAGGGACAAGGCCGAAGACCTTTATTGGATGCCCGTGGTCTTCGGGGCCCTCAGACGACACTGCATCACTCATCGGCATGATTGTGTCAATGACATTACTAAATGGGCCCAGGAATACTTCCAGAAACCACTGTCGGTAAACACAATCCGCCGTGCCATCTGCAGATGCCAACTAAAGCTCTATCATGCAAAAAGGAAGCCATATGTGAACATGGTCCAGAAGCGCCGTTGTGTCCTGTGGGCCAAGGCTCATTAAAAATGGACTGTTTCAAAGTGGAAAAGTGTTCTATGGTCAGATGAGTCCAAATTTGACTTTCTTGTTGGACATCATGGACGCCATGTCCTCCGGGCTAAAGAGGAGGGAGACCTTCCAGCATGTTATCAGCGTTCAGTTCAAAAGCCAGCATCTCTGATGGTATGGGGGTGCATAAGTGCATTCGGTATGGGCAGCTTGCATGTTTTGGAAGGCACTATGAATGCTGAAAGGTATATAAAGGTTTTAGAGTAACATATGCTCCCCTCCAGACGACGTCTATTTCAGGGAAGGCCTTGTGTATTTCAGCAGGACAATGCAAAACCACATACTGCAGCTATTACAACAGCATGGCTTTGTGCTGAATTGGCCTGCCTGCTGTCCAGATCTTTCACCTATAGAGAACATTTGGTGCTTCATTATACAAAAAATACGTCAAAGACGACCACAAACTCTTCAGCAGCTGGAAACCTATATCAGGCAAGAATGGGACCAAATTCCAACACCAAAACTCCAGAAACTCATAACCTTGATGCCCAGATGTCTTCAAACTGTTTTGAAAATAAGAGGAGATGCTACACCATGGTAAACATTCCCCCGTCCCAACTATTTTGAGACCTGTAGCAGGCATCAAATTTGAAATGAGCTCATTTAGTGGATAAAAGTGTAAAATTTCTCAGTTTAAACATTTGTTGTGTTATCTATGTTCTATTGTGAATAAAATATTGGCTCATGTGATTTGAAAGTCTTTTAGTTTTCATTTTATTCAAATTTAAAAAACCTCCCAACTTTTCCGGAATTCGGGAACTCAAATTTTTAAGGCAACCGGGTAACTTACTTTTTTAAGTTAAACCAACAGTTCTTTTTTACAGTGTATGAGAACCTACTGAACATCATACTCTCCCTTTGTCTGTCTCTATATTATGCCAAAACTAGCTTGTGTCTTTGAGCCTGTTGGCAGCGTCTCGCTCCTCTCCCCTCTTTTACTTTGTTTCTTCATCTTTTCTCTCCCTACACTATTTCATATCTGTCTATGATTTAAAATAACAGCAAGAACAGAACCTCCTCTGGCCCTAAATAGTAATGTTATCTGTTTCCAAGCGACAGGCTAAAATAATCGCCACTCGTTCTGATTGTTGGCTGGAGCTCAAACACACATTCCTGGAGTTTGCTCAGTAGAAGAGAGCAGTACATTTTTTAATCTGAACAATAATGTCTGAATCCAGGCAGCTGAAAGCTAGTAGTAAGGTAATCTAATGTAAACCAGGGTTTGTTGAAAACCTTGTCTCTATGGGAAAAGCTTAATTTCTTTATTTATTTTTAGATATATAAGGAAAAATATTTCAAAGTAAACCTTAGAGTGACCTCACACGCTAGTTTCTCTGTTCCCACGCTGGTCAAGCCTCAGTGTTGTTGAGTTTGACCCCGACCCACCCGGAGTCATCGACATCTGTCTGGTGGGACGTCCACTGGGACTCAAGGTGCAGAAGCTCAGTTTACTCTAAACCTGTCACCAGCAAGAGTAGTTCCCTTACAAACATGTACCATGGTAAACACAGTTTACACCAAATATGTTACTTGCTACAGTTACTGTTGCTACAGTAAGAATCAAAATTAACTAAAAAATGTAATTAATTAATAAATAAAAAAATTATATTTTACAGTTTAAACATAATAATAATGATTAATATAAATACTATTTATTTAAACTATAATAAAATGAGATGTCTTTCAAATAGTGTAAGCATTTTTATTATTATTATAATTTTTTTTTTTTTTAGAGTAAAGTAGTTTGCTTACAGTTAAACATTTAGCTTGGTAACCACAGTTTACACCAATATTTAATTATTTATAAATTATAATTATTATTAAAAATTATTACTAAACAAACAACATTTATTTAATTATAAATTAAACATTACTGATTTACTTGTACTTTTCTGTCTATAATTTGACTCTCTTGTACCAGTGTTATTTTAGTATTATTTATATAATATTGTTGTTTTTATTAATATTTTTAATTTGCTTTTTTAAAATTTCCTTTTAGTTTAAATTTGAGTAATTATGTTATGTGCTTTTGTCATTTTTATCCTTTTGAAATATTACTATTTAAAATTTCATTTTTATTAAAAATATAGTTTTTAAACTGATAATTATAATTTCTAATTTATGAGTTTAAACTAATAATTATAATTAATATAAATATTAATTAAGCTATAATAATATGAGATGTCTTTCAAACAGTGTAAGCATTTTTTATATATTTTTTTTTCATTTTATCAAAATTATCAAATTATCAAAATTAAAATTAATGTAAAAATTATCAAATTAATTTAATAAAAATATATAAATAAAAAAGTATAAAGTCTTTTTATTTGATCTATTTTATTTTTTGATGACAGTGATAGCTATTTCCAGATGATTACAGTTTTCCAGATGATTTTACAGTTTCATCCATTGTTGTGCATTTCTACGACTTGCTGATTTAGCATATTTTGCATTTTTACTTAAAATGTTATTTTATTTCAATCTAAAGGATCAGAGAAAGACAGACACAGAGAGAGAGCCCTGATCTCTAGTTATAAAGTCATTTTGACCTCATCAACAACTTTGTTGAGTTTATGGGGCCCAAAGTCCCTGAAACCTTGAGTTTAAAACTACATTAGTGTCATCAGATTGCTGAATGTTTAGCTGTATGATGATGGTGATTGTGCTTTTAAGGAGGCTGAACACGATTTGTAGCTGCTGTGTCTCCGTTTTCGCTTTGGCTCAGTTCACAGCTCGCATTCCAGATCTATCAAACTCAGACTGCTGGGGGTCACTGTTTTCCCTCACACAAATCACACACACAAAGCTTCTCTCGCTCTCTCCCACGTGTCTTCATAACACACACATCTGGGACAGATTGCCTGAGCTTCAGTGTGCGTGTGTGTCTGTGGAAGCAGCCAAATCAAACGCTGAGGAAAATGTGTGTGTGTGTGTGTGTGTGTGACCCATTGACTAGTTTTTAGATTGATAGAGCACACAACCTAAAACATTCAGAACAACAGCCAAGGGGCGGGACTTACTGGGCTAATCTCTGATGTGATTGGGTCTTAATCACATCTGTTTACATAAGAACCAATCACAGTCATCGGTTACCCCTTACTGTGATGAAATATGACCTGATTTCATGTACTGTGGAGTGCAAAAGTCTGAAACCACTGGGATTTTTTAAATTTTAACCTGAAAATTAACAAAGTTGTAGATTTTTTAAAATCATTTTAAGCAAAGAGATACCGTGTGATGTGACATGACGAAATGTTTCAGATTCTGCACTCTTTCTAGGTCACAATAAACATATTAGTGATGATCCTGCTGATATGATTAGATGTTCCTGCTTCCACTGAAGCTCAAGATGCTCTTTTGGACATCTCAAATTATGCTGTAAAATAATATTTTGGTCATCAGATTTTCCTCAGGCCAATCTGAATGCTGCTGTCATAAAAGCAAAAATGGAATACAAAATGGCACATAAAAAAAGAATAAATACATTATTTATTTAAAGGTACAATATGTAAAATTTTTGCAGTAAAATATCCAAAAACCACTAGGCTAGTGTTATATATTTTGTCCAGCTGATTACAAACAATATCTCTAATGTTTTCAACTACTTGTAAATCATGAGAAAATTCCCATTCTAAACAGTGACACGGGGCAGTGCAGTCGCCTGTCAATGACGTCAGTTACCTTTGTTACCGCCTTTACTGACGTAGAAACCACATGACAACAATGCCGTGGACAAATGCGGAAGTAGTGTCTAGCGTTCAGCAAACCACTAGCTTGCTTCAAGCAGTTCCTTATTTACTTCTTGCACGTTTTATGGTGGATTGTGTTACTTATTTATGGAACATAATTACTGTTTACCATCTGCCGCTGGTTCTGTCGACAAGGACAGCTCCCGTAAACTCATGACCGGAAAAGCGGAAGCGGCGCCGGCGACTGTGTCATAATAAAAGTCCCGCTGCTCGTGAGGCGTGTGTTGATCAATCACTCCAGCTCCTCGTTCAGCTCCCGCAACACTCGGTCCTGCTCTGCTTCATACTACAGTAACGTTAATAATCGCATCCACGAACATGAGTTCTTCCAGACTCCAATCCCTATTCTTTTGCACCGTCCGCTGAGATGGAGACCACATGTTTTTTTTTTTTTTTTTTTTTTTTTTTTTTTTTTTTATTAAGAACATTATATAGACAAAGAACGAAGCAGTCACAATGTAGGACAAATAACAAAACATAAAATAAAATATAATAAAATAAAATAAAATAAAATAAAATAAAAGGTACAAGACGGGTATATAACTAAACACAGAAGGATGGAGACCACATGTCCCAAGTTTCCGCTCTAAAACTTGGCGTCATCAAACCACGCCTTTGTTTTGAATTGGCTTCTAGCGACCTCTAGGCGGAAAAATATATCACAAATTGTACCTTTAATAAATAAATAGTTTTAATTTAATAAATAATTTAAAATACATTTTAAAAAATGTATAAAAAACAAATACAGCAAATAAAATACATATTTTATTTAATAAATAATTTAATAATTTAAATACTTAAATAATTTTAAAATAAACAAAATAATGTAATAAAAGTAAATAAAAATAAACAGCAAATAAAATAAAATATATAATTTGTGTAATAAATAATTGAGTAAATAATACATTATTTAAGAAATTAATTTTATAAATAAAATACTTTAGTTAATAAATAAATAAAATAATGTAACTAAAATAAATGAAAAAACAAATAAACAGCAAATAAATCAAATACATAATTTGTTTGATAAATAATGTAATAAATAAAATACATTATTTAATAAATAAATGGCAAATAAATAAAATACATTATTTATTTGTTTATTTATAAGTTATTAAATAAATAATTTAAAAAATATATAAAACACTAAAATAAACATTAAAATTTTACTCAAACCGCTATGCAGATAATAATTTATGTTAAAAAAAAGTTTGATTAAACTGGAAAACAAAGAACAAAAATGTTCACTAGTGGTCTCAGACTTTTGGACCCGACTGCATAAGTATTTGCATCATATTCTTGCCAAACCTCAAACTTTCCTCCTTTGTCACCCCCTCCGCTCATTCTCTCTTTCTTTCTATATTTATTTACGCCTGTCTTTCTATTCTTCTGAGGTCTTTGGTCTGCTCTGGGAGCGCTTCGGATATTAATCATGGATTCAAGCAAGCAGAGAACATTCAGAAATATAACATAAAACATCGCTTTCTGGAAGTGTGTTTGCATGTTGTCTGAATAAAAGCATTATTTATGTTCAAAGCCTGGATCTTAAAACATCACAAATAGGGTTTTAATGAAGACTGAATGTCAGTGTGTGTGTGTGTGTGTGGTCCATCTATAATGTGTGTGTGTGTATTTCTTTTGTTCTTAAAGGTGGAGGTTTGGGATTGGTGGAGAACGTTACCGAAGAAGTTCAGATGCTTAAAAACAGAGTGGAGCTCCTTGAGCAGGTCAGAAACACACACACACACACACACACACACACACACACACACACACACACACACACACACACACACTCACCCCCTCAGGACACATCCTACTTCAAACGACAGGAAACTGTAGCATGTTTGCCAAGAGAGGTTATTGGTTCAAAGCCTCGCTAATGGTTTAATTAAAAGCAGTAGTCAACCTCACACATCACAGGTTCTGAAAAATAACACACAGATACAGGTCTTAACCGTCTTTGTTGGTGGGAAAAGAGTGTGTTTGGCACATATTACTTGTAAAGAATAGTTTGTTTTTGTTTAGTCAGTGCCACAGAGGAATTAATAACACATTAATAACAACATTAGTTGCCAGAAAAAAGTTATATTAATTTCAGTGCTTTTAAATATTACGTTTTCAGCTCAGCACTTCCAAAAGGTTTATGTATAATTTAAAGTCATTTAAAAATGTTAATAATTTAGCAGTCATTAACCTCACTAAATTAAGATATAAACAAAACAATATTCAAATACTGCAAAAACTCTAAAAAGGTATGCATTATATAAGGATAAAACAGAAGTTTAAAACAGTAATATGCATATTAAATTTCATGTTCCTTATTTGGTGACAAGCAGTTTTCACCTCAGAAATAAATGTATTTTGTAATGATAATAATAACATATTTTGATGATAAAATATAGAATATTCTGCTGCAGGCATGAGTCAAGGCTACTGCCAAAACATGAACATAAATACAGTGAATATGAATAGGCTCCAAGCCGCTGCAAGGAAAGTAGGGAGAACCCTATAGCAGATCTAGGCAGGTGGTGCTGGGGAAGGTGGAGGGCAAATTCCCATGGCGCAATGCACTGAGTTGTGCTGGTTCGGGGCAGAAATAAATGGGTTTCGTAGATAGAACAAGCAGATTGACTGATCAGACAGACTGCCCAAAGCAACTGGCTTTAAGAGAACCAATCAGCTTCTTGGAAGAGTTTCATGATGTACGTGTATATTAGGGGTGCGACGAGATCTTGTGCCTCGTGCAGATCTTTCTTTTTGAGGTGAAAAGCTGTCTCGTGATATTGCCATGACAGCGTGTGAGGGTGTCAACAAATAAAACCTTATTCTCATATTTGCTATTTGTTTAATATTTAGTCATAATTTCAATGTCCTCAAATGTAAGAATACCTTCCTCTCTCTGTGTGTGTGTAGAAACTAGAGATGGTTCTGGCTCCCTTCACCACACTCTTCCCCTTGGATGGTGTGGGAGACAGTAACAGCTTCCTGCCTGAGAGGACCAACTTCCTGTCGCATTCTCTGCAGCAACTAGACCGTATCGACTCGCTCAGCGAGCAGGTCGGATTCCTGGAGGAGCGTATCGGAGCCTGTAAGCATATATTTAAGTGTATGAAACTTATCTGTACAATCCGTTTCAATAGATAAAATAACAAAAACATCTTATGTGTGTTTTTATAAGGTGCTTGCCAGGAAAACTAGATGATCATTCAAAGATGGGCTGGATCCTATGAAACCAATATCTGGTGTCTAAATGAACAACTGCAGCACTGATCAAAGAGTCTGAACCATTTTAACATGTTCAATCCACTTAAAGAGCATGTAGGGAAGCACAATTTCAAACCCACAAACTTCCGTTTGGCCAAAATGGAGTTTTATGGAGGATGACCGGGTGCTTAGAATGATTCATAATGTTTTTCAATGTATTTCTCTCATTTAATCTTGGTGTAAGTGCAGCTGTATGGTCTCTCCATGGGTAAGTTTGGGTCAGGAGATATGTAAATTTATATATTTATAATTCCATGTTCTTCTCCTGAGTATTTCTATCGGGAAAAAAATACAAAATTGTATTTTCTTTTTTAAAATATCATTTTTTTTTTATGTTTACATTTTTTAAATAAAATTGCTTAAACTTTGAGTGTTTGAGTTTGTTGTTCGCAAAATTTACAATTTGTACAAAATTTTGTACTGTATATAGTTTGGAGAAAAAAAAGTTTGAGAAGTTTTCTTAAAGGTGCCCTAGAATTAAATATTGAATTTATATTGGCATAGTTGAATAACAAGAGTTCAGTACATGGATATGACATACAGTGAGTCTCAAACTCCATTGTTTCCTCCTTCTTATATAAATCTCATTTGTTTAAAAGACCTCAGAAGAACAGGAAAATCTCAACATAACACCGACTGTTATGTAACAGTCGGGGTGTACGCCCCCAATATTTGCATATGCCAGCCCATGTTCAAGGCATTAGACAAGGGCAGAACGTCTGGATGTGCACAGCTGAATCATCAGACTAAGCAAGCAAGAACAACAGCGAAAAATGGCAGATGGAGCAATAATAACTGACATGATCCATGATAACATGATATTTTTAGTGATATTTGTGAATTGTCTTTCTAAATGTTTCGTTAGCATGTTGCTAATGTACTGTTAAATGTGGTTAAAGTTACCATCGTTTCTTACTGTATTCACGGAGACAAGAGCCGTCGCATTTTCATTTTTAAACACTTGCAGTCTGTATAATTCATAAACACAACTTCATTCTTTATAAATCTCTCCAACAGTGTGTAATGTTAGCTTTAGCCACGGAGCACTATCAAACTCATTCAGAATCAAATGTAAACATCCAAATAAATACTATACTCACATGATCTGATGCATGCATGCAGTATGCATGACGAACATTTTGTAAAGATCCATTTTGAGGGTTATATTAGCTGTGTGAACTTTGTGTTTGCTGTTTAAGGTAAGCGAGAGCTCTGGGGCAGGGAGCGCAAGGATTTAAAGGGGTCGCAGCCTGAATTAGTGCATAGTTAATGATGCCCCAAAATAGGCAGTTAAAAAAAATGAATTAAAAAAATCTATGGGGTATTTTGAGCTGAAACTTCGCAGACACATTCAGGGGACACCTTAGATTTACATTACATCTTTTAAAAAGAAGTTCTAAGGCACCTTTAAATTTGACAATCTGCTTTTTACTATGGCGTCTCAAAATTAATTTACAAAATATGCAAACAGCAATTCAAAAACCCATAATTAGGTTTTTTATATATAAATTTATAATCCAGATACGTTCTAAAAGTTGTAACTTCTCCCCGAGTTTCTCCATCAGTGGTTTGAACAATGTAAGGCTGAACACCGTTACTGCCAATCCTCATTTTGTCTGCGTGAGATTGTCCAGCTTTGTTGTTGTTGAGCAACTAAAGCACAAGCTGTTAAAGCTCCGCCCTCTTCTGGAAAGGGGGCCGGAAGCAGCAGCTCATTTCCATTTAAAGGGACACACACAAAAAAAATGAAATCAGGATCAGGTTATAATTGGGTAAAGGGTAGGTTTAGGTTTTTTGGGTTTGGGCTAGGCACTTAGTTCAGATGGGTAGGGTTAGGGTAAAGAGCTAGAGATTGCATTGTGTCAATGAATGTCCTAACAAAGATAGATGTACAAGAGTGTGTGTGTGTGTGTGTGTGTAAAAAACAAATTAGAGATTCACAGATGACATCAAGAACAATTCCTAACATTCCTATTGGAAAAACAGACGATTTTATTGACTCTTTGTCCTAGATGTTCTTAACACAGGTCGCATCCAGATTCTACCACAATCAACATTTTTTATATATAATCATCGTCTTATATGACTTTACAGATTTTACAATGGGCTTTAGTTCATTTGTGTCTGGTCACCATTCAAACACAGACAAAGGACCACACACACACACACACACACACACTCATACACACACTCATACACAAACGTACACAAGGCTGCCCGTGAAATGTCTGACAGGTTCATCTAACGGATCTTATAATCAGAGCTTTTACAAGCTTCACTTGTTTTACATCCTTAATAGCTTTGGTGAAAATCTCACAACACCTTGTACACACTTTTGTACATTGATTTGTGTACGCAGCACGGTTCTCAGTCAGCAGGGCAAAAATTACATTGAAAACAAAGGAAAGGGGCTTATAAAATCTGTGACCTAATACACAACATAAAAGTATTCAATAATTGCATCAGTGTTTAAATTTGTACTACTGGTGGTAATAATAATAATAATCACTCGGCCTAATTTGGACATTTAGCAAAAAACCAACTCAAACATTAATTCAAATCAAGTTCTGAAAAGCGTTCAGCTCAACGAGCCGTTATAATGTAATGCGTACAGTACAGACCTCTTAAATAATATTGTACATATTATATTAAAGATGTTACACATTCTTAAACAATAAGAACCGCAACACCAAGCATTAAATATAAGATTCAACAATGCAGCGCAATTAGAAACGTCTTTGAAATAATTACAAATATTTAATTTCCTGCAATAAGCTGGTGATACAATCCCTTTAATAAATAGGTGTTAAATAATTGGTCATTTTGAGAATAAATTGTGAACATTTTCAAATATATTTTTCATATGGATTTCCTTGGTAAAACGTAAGGTTTAAGATAAAGTTTAATATCTGATCTAAGAACGATCTGCGAATACGGTTCATTTCTAGAGCGCCATCATGTTTCTATATGCCAATATCCACTTAAAAAATATTACATACCTCAGCGATTTACATTATAATAAGTTCCTGGGATCATTTTATAGCAGGTGTTGATGCTACCATCTGCTGACAAATGTAAAATAAATTTAGATTTTTGAGGTTGTCCTTCAAAAGTCTGAATAATAATGACTCTTATACACATTTTAGTCAAGTTGGCTCCTTAGATAATGCCATAGTCTATATAGTGTGTTAGATAATACTTATTCCATCAGTTATCATAATAATAGTTCACTTGTAAATGGTTTCTACTTTAAACAATAGGACTGAACAATGTTAAATACATTTTTAAGAATGAAAATCTGTTGTTTTGTAACCTGAAAATGAACAAAAACAAAAGAAACGAGCAAAGCACTGAACTTAAGCCAACAGGAACGTATTTCTATCCTAAACGTTGATTAAAGATCTTGATCACAGATCAATAATCAATAGTGTTTCTCACAATATTCTAGGCTGAGACACTTTTGACACATGGCACAGGAAGAAGCCGCACTTGATAATGCTGACAATGGACCTGTTCGTTAAGAACTAACCTTTCGATGACAAATAAGGAAACCGAACAAACAAGCAGCGCACAATCTCTTTGCATTTTAGGAAATCCTTGGTTGTGACGACACAAAAAGCTTTACTCTGGAGTGTATAGGACATTTCCGAATTAACTTTTTGGTCAAAAGTTTTTCCTTTAAATCAACTATTTATAACAATAAAGGGCATCTTTAAGTGCTCGCACTGGAAAAATACTCTGGCAAACAATACGAAAAACAACAGAAATAAAACAAGCACAGATGTTCGTCACCGATTTCCCATAATGCAAGCAGAGTACCTCGAGAAAACGTGACCTACACAAACCAACGAAATGAGTCCTTGTAGATCAGTGAAAGGAAGAAAAACATAGAAAGTCAAAAGGCATGCATGTCGAACGCACATCCAAAATGTTCTCAGGGCGTCGCTCCAAAACTCAACCCGTCATCGACAAAAGCAGTCCGACGTCGAAAAGGACACGGAACAAAAGCGTCATTCCGGGCGAGGTGAAAAGTCACCCCCTCCCCCATAAAAACACTGTTCCGCTGCACGGCGCCCCCTGAAGTCCAACGGGAGATCAAAACTAGGCTAAGATGACACCTTCTGTGTGTAGTCAATGTGAATGCTTGTGTGTTTTGTTTGTATGGACATGTGTTCCTGCTTCATTAGGCCATCGGAGAGGATACCAAAGCGCCTGGTTGCCATGGTTTCCGTCGCCACGACGAAGACGACAACGTAGTCTCAAGCCATCCTTGCTGTCAGAGCGAATGAAAGGGCGCGACAGCAGCAGAGCGCTCAGTGGGTCGACGGCCCGTTGCACTGGGTGGCTTGGCCGGAAATCTCCAGGAAGGCCGAATGCATGACGCCGAATGATTGGTCAGAGAGTGCCGTCACATCATCTGCCGTTAGTCCCTTTGTCTCGATCTTTGGAAGGATTTTCAGAGTGATGGTTCCTGTTAGAAACAGTGTGGAAATGTTCATTACAGTCATCAATTGTCAAAATGTTTTGATTCATGTTTTAAAATGTAGAAATTGCTTAATTTGATGTTTCTGCAAAATATTTGTAAAATATTTAAATATGTGAAATATATGGCAACTATATTTGAAGTTTTTCAAAATGCATTTTAATATTTACATTTTGATATACCATTTAATTGTTATATTTAACATGAATTGAACCATTTTAAATATTTTTTATATTTCACACACTATATATATATATATATATATATATATATATATATATAAAGAATCAACTATGAATTTATTTAAAAATTCAAACTTATTCAAACTTGGTTTAACTTATTTTAAAATACATTTAAAATAAGCTAATAATTATTTAAAATGATTATTCAGGTTTAAAAATATAGTTAAATATAACAATAAAATAATACCTTTTAAAAAGCATTTTTAAAAATATTTGGCAAATATTTCTACATTTCACATGTATAAATAAATATTTTACAAATATTTTGATGAAACCACAAATTAAGCAATTTCTAATTGTTCATTACAGCCATAATCACCATAATTATCAATAATAAAAATGTCTCACAATGCATTTCAAGGAATAGTTCTTAAAATAATAATTCACTAAATATTAAATAATAACAACAACAACAACAATTGAAATTTCCGTTTTCAGAGGACGTGGAATAAAGTGCATCAGTCATATGGACTACTATTTTGACGGGTTTAGATTAAATGTAATATTTAACATCTGATAAATGGTTTTAAAATCCAACTGTTAACATTACATTCTGAATATGTATTCTATTATGTTGCAAAATAATCAGCTAGAATATTGATCTAAATAATTGGCAAAATATTACCAATTCAATATGCAGCATTTTTTAAAAACTGCAATGCTAAAAATACAGGAATTAATTTAACTTTATTTATTTTAAATTCAAATTATAAGCTTTAAGGTAATATTGTCAAAATAATAAAATAATATTGATTACATTCACGTTTTCACTGACTGCATACATTTTAAATAAATTTGATAAAATCTGTTAAATTTACTCATACGTTTTATAATAATATAATCACTGATTACATTAATTCAGAAAATATTATTTTCAAAACAACTGCAGGATTTCCTAGTGTAATAATGTTTGCTCTACTATAAATTTACTGATGAAATCATTTATTTGTTTAATGAAAATATGCATTTTGAATTCATTTTGGCTGCCTGCTCCAAATGCCATTAAAAACAAACTGCTTGTACAATAATTTTTTTTTTTTGGTATTCACATTTTTAGATTTTAGAAATCAGAATAGAGGCAATATTCTGGAAACAAATAATTTCACATATGTGACCAGAATTGGAAATGACTCAAATCAAATTTCATACTTTTCCATACTGTGCAGGAACCCTGTGTTTCTCCTTGACATACATCTGTAATGTGCATTACCTGATTTGAACTCTTTCTCTTTTCGTAGGTAGAAGTTACTGTAGGAAGAGAACACAATGGGTATGATGGGAGCCTGAGAGAGAGAGAGAGAGAGAGAGAGATGGTTGGTCGATGTGCGGTGCAGCAGACAGTAAGTCAGTCAGCAGGGATTAGAAACGCTCTCACACAAAAATATCATCAGACACAGACTCAACTATCCTCCCAGACTAATAATAGATGCGGAGAAGTGGTCAGTTCTCATGACGACACCGCTGGACAGTGTGTGTGTGTGTGTGTAAGGGAAGTTAACTACTAATTTATATTTTAAAATCCTAAAATACAAATATATATTTAAAAAGGTTTAATTCTCGTTTTACTTAAATATTTTTTTAATTCATGTTGTATTTACATATACATTTTATATATATATAAACTTATTTTAGATGAGATTAATCTATTTGACAGTACTAAAAAATACTTACAAATTGACATACATTTTTTAAATGTTTTAATTCATGTTTAAAAATTTAGTTAAATGTAACAATAAAATGATAAATAAAAAATACATTAAATTGCATTTTTGGAGGTTAAAATATTTTGCATATATTTTACATATTTTATAAATGTATACATATGATAAAAAATAATATGTATATTTAAACTAAATAAATATTTAAAATGTTTTACTTCATGTTTAAAAATGTAGTTAAATATAACAATAAAATGATAAATTAAAATATTAAAATGCATTTTAAAATATTTACGTAAATATGTGAAATACATGCAAAATATTAATATTTTGCTGAAACCCTAAATTAAGCAATTTCTACTAAACTTCTCAAAGTCTAGACCAGGTATAAACACTGTCAGGTCACACATGGCGTAGCTGCATAATGCCAAAGTGCAAAACACAGATAAAAGATAAGAAAACAGAGACTGTTCACATATTTTACCTTAACTAATGAGAACCATCAGGGCTCTATTAGTCTAGTCTAGATTAAGTGATGTCTGTCCGCCTTAACTCACACGCTCATCTGGTTTTGATTATGATGGCCTGCCATTTTGATATCAGTATGCATCATCATCATCATCACACACACGCGTGTGTAGATGCTTGATTTAAGTTCAGAATAAAGTAAAATGACTATTAACTACAACTACACACAAACTCACAGACACACACACTTTCTAAAATATTCGTTTTTAGCACAAATTGACATTACCTCATATGAACTTTTTGCATTTAGAAGCATTTCTCATTTCTAATTCATTCCACCTGCTCATTCCCGAAACCTCTTTACACCAACTACAACTCTGAGGGGAAAATGCTGTCAGAAACCCTTTCCCGCCCCTCTTGTTTTGTCTGTGATCTCATCTGAATCTCAAAGTCACGCTCAAATATTTGGCTATTGACAGGTATGTGTCAACATTACAGCAATTATCCAAAATATTTTGTTGTGGTCATAGAAATGTAGCTTTAGAATTTCACTTTTAATTGAGAGAGACAGGAAAGGCTGAAGTATTGTGGTTAGATTAGCATTGAGTCTAATCTATATGCTGCTAGCATTTGAGCGGATATATGCATTTAACATGTACAGTCTTCCACTTCTGAGAAAATAACCAAAAATATTGAGCACATCTTGTGTTTAGAGGCATGTATGATTTTTTGTTAAATCAAATGCCCTCTAGATTGACAACACAATAAAGTGGTTTAGCTATTACAAAACAAAAAAGAGAAGCATTTCTTTGATAACTTCCTGTTTCGAAAGGGGAAAAAAAAAATTAGCAAATCAGAATGATTTCTGAAGGATCATGTGACACTGAAGACTGGAGTAATGATGCTGAAAATTCAGCTTTGATCACAGGAATAAATTACATTTTAATAATGTATTTTTTACTGTATTTTTGATCAAACAAATGCAGCCTTGGTGAGCAGAAGAGTCTTTTTCCAAAAAAAACATTTAAAAAATCTTAATTATTAATTAATAATAATACAGTACATACACACACATACAGACCTACTTTTCCATACAAAATAAAGCCTATAAAGTTAAACAGGTTTTAAGTGACAAAACTGCCATTAGTCCAAAACAAATATAATCCAACTGGTTTAACTTTATTCACAAGCCTCAAGAAAGGAAGAAACGCTGAAGGAATGTTTCATGTGGCTT
The DNA here is from genome assembly GCA_036281575.1 of Ancherythroculter nigrocauda. NCBI lineage: Eukaryota > Metazoa > Chordata > Actinopteri > Cypriniformes > Xenocyprididae > Ancherythroculter > Ancherythroculter nigrocauda. The sequence continues at coordinate 30,378,299 of VTFQ01000017.1, forward strand.
TGAAAATGTGCAGATCAATTGCATAAGAGTAAAAGTTTCTATGTGGCTGCAGCAGAACACCACAGGAGCCGGCACTAAACAATATAAGAAACAACGACTCCCTCTGTTGGTGAAGGTAACACACAACACCTACATGGGTAAAGCTAGTCTCCCTTACGACCTCTGACCCCTGACACAGGTTTCATGGGTTAATGAGGGACCTTTAAGCTCAAACTTGTTCAGGTTGTGCCAGGTAAATTACTTGAGCTTTGTACTTTGCACCTACATGTCAGGTTAAATCAGGTCAAGTACAAGGAGTCAAGGAAGTTCTTATCCTTGAGTTTCAGAGCTTTATTAAAAAACAAAACTGTTCAGGGGGAAATTGTTTTGTTTTGGTATAAGTCTACTGCATTTGTCGAGAAAATACTCAGCAATGGTGTTGAATGATGAACTGACATACGGTTTGTCTTAAAGTAAACACCATATAAACATATAGGACCCTATCATACACCCGGCGCAATGCGACGCCAGGCGTGGCACAAGTGATTTTTTCTCGTTTCAGCCCAACACATTTATCATTTTCACATCCAGCACCCCCGGTGTTTAAAGGGTAAGTTCACCCAAAAATGAAAATTCTGTCATTTATTACTCACCCTCATGCCGTTCCACACCCGTAAGACCTTCAATCTTCGGAACACAAATTAAAGACATTTTTGTTGAAATCCGATGGCTCAGTGAGGCCTCCATAGGGAGCAATGAAGTTTCCTCTCTTAAGATCCATTAATGTACTAAAAACATATTTAAATCAGTTCATGTGAGTTCAGTGGTACAATATTAATATTATAAAGCGACGAGAATATTTTTGGTGCGGCAAAAAAAACAAAATAACGACTTATTTAGTGATGGCCGATTTCAAAACACTGCTTCATGAAGATTCTGAGCATAATGAATCAGCATGTCGAATCATGATTTGGATCGCATGTTATACTGCCAACGGCTGAAATCACGTGACTTTGGCGCTCCGAACAGCAGATTCCACACACTGATTCATTTATGATCCGAAGTAGGCATGTGACGGTATCAAATTTTCATGTTGCGATTAATTGATGAAGCTTTTATCACGGTATACGGTATTATCACGATATTAAAATAAGTTGCAAAACCATTTTTGTCATAGTTTAACAGGTTTAAGAACTCTTTTTGTAATAAAACAAAAACAACTCTGACTGAAATTTTCAAACAGATTAAAATGCAAAAGAATTTGGCTATAATGAACAACAGATCACACTTTACTCTATTTAATGCATTAACTAAGATTGAGCAATAGCTACATTTGTTACAGAAAGTGTTATTTTTTGTTAATGTTAGTTTAGAAACACAACTGATCATTGTTAGTTTTATCTCAGGTCCATTAAATAAGTTATTTTGATTTTAGTAATGTTATTAAACAGTAACCAAGAAATTAATATTAATTAATAATAATTAATACTTTATAAGTATTTTTATTGTCAGTTTAGTGATAATGAATTAACATGTTAACTAATGAAGCTGTATGTTTTCAAAGTTTTACTGAACAATAACAAATAATCAAAACATTTCTAATCATTAGGGCATGTTGTAGTCCAGATTAAAATATAAAAATGAATGTCTGTTTGAAGCATTTTAAAAACTTCACTAGCACAGTTACTTTGTTTGCACGGTTTCCGTGGTAACCGCTGCACGCTGCTGTTCCATCAGCGCCCTCTGCTGTCAGAGAGTGAACGCGCACTTTCATTCAGCTCGTCTCCTTCACTGGTTCCGCCATGTGCTTCTCGTGCACGTTGGGATTGTTTACATCTGAGCGCGTGTCCTTTTGACGCAGAATACAGCGGTGTTGTGCATTTTATACGATTGATGGGTAAAGTATTCTTAATTGCCTTATAAAAAAATTAATAATTGGTAATAAATTATTATTTACGGTATTCTGAAGTGCCGACGATTACAATATCGTGCATATTCATTATCGCGATTTATCGCATTACCGAATATCGGCACAAGTCTAATCCGAAGCTTCATGAAGCAGTGTTTTGAAATCGGCCATCACTAAATAAGTCATTATTTAGTTTTTTTTGGCGCACCAAAAATATTCTCGTGGCTTTATAATATTAATATTGAACCACTGTACTCACATGAACTGATTTAAATATGTTTTTAGTACATTAATGGATCTTGAGAGAGGAAGTGTCATTGCTCCCTATGGAGGTCTCACGGAGCCATCGGATTTCAACTAAAATATCTTAAATTTGTGTTCCGAAGATTAACAAAGGTAATTGGCTAATTATTTGACCAATCGCGGCAATACACATATGTATTTAAACTGACTCATCAGGTTGAGGGTGTCTATATTCAGCCATGTAAATAGCAATCCGCCATGGTGCAAGCACACCTGACTTTTCAAGGGAATGGGAGATGAGACTTTGATTGGTTTATTGCACGTTATGCCCAAAACACACCCATGACTCATTGAGAGAATATGGACAACCCTTTTAGACCATACACCTGGTGCGCTGGCCATTTTTTCTGTCGTTAAACTAGCAAAAGTGGATTCGGACATGCCCTAAGTGCACCTGCGCCATGTGCTTCAGGCCATGCATTTAGATTGTTAAAATAGGACCCATAAACATTAAAAACTTGATTCTCACCTGTGCTTGAATGGCCAGATGAAACGCTCCCTTTTTAAAGGGCAGAAGCCCACCGTTCTGATTCCGTGTGCCTTCTGGAAACACCCACAATCGGATCTACAGAAAGTTTAATGTAAACACAAAATGAGATTGTTTACAGCACCCACTGAAAATGACTAACAAATAATATATAGATGGATAAATAGATGCAAAGAACCAAACCACAATTTAGTATGCTAAATATTACAATGACATCATTGCTGTTAGAATGTTTGGTATTAAGAAATCAATAGAAATATTTTCCAACTCATTTTCTCCACAGGGATTTCAAAGAATTCTTCATAAACAGTTCTAACTTCAAGACACAACATCACATGGTTAAAAAGTTTAGGGTTCGAACTTGTTAAGAGCTTATATTTTTGAAAGTAGTAAAAATGTAATTTCTGTGATCAAAGCTGAATTTTCAGCATCATTACTCCAGTCTTCAGTGTCACATGATCCTTCAGAAATCATTCTAATATGCTGAAACATTTCTTCTTCTTATTATTGTTGAAAACAGTTTGTGCTGTTTAACATTTTTGTGGATACATGATACATTTTTCTCAGTATTATTATTTGAGAATAGTTCAAAAGAACAGCATTTATTTGACAGTAAAATGTCTTTACTGTCACATTTAATCCATTTATAGCATAAGGGAATGAAAATATCATACAGACCCCAAACTTTTGAACGGTAGTGTATTTATACAACTATATAATAAATTTTAGACATTATAAAGACCTTGGCTGCATCCAAAATCGCATATTGCCCTACTATATAGTAGGTGAAAAACAGTATGTGCCAAAAGTAGTATGTCCAAATTCACAGTACTCATAAGAAGCAGGCAAAAAAAACCCCGCATGACCTACTTCTTCTGGCGAGATACTGAAGTGTGCGTATGATGGACACTTTACTATCCCATGAGGCCACGGGAGAAGATTTGTGAATGGCAGTGAAGCAACGCAACTGATGCTGGTAGTCACATGATAATGACAGCATGGCGAATGTAATACATCCAGATTATTAATTTTACACACATTCATAATATATAGAACATACTTTTTTTAGCAGTTGCAAAGTACATACTTATTCAAAATAAGTACCTACTCAAGAGAGTATGTGATTTTGGACACAGCCCTTGTCCTGATATGTTTTCTCTTATGGATTCATGGGTAGTGTAGTTCTTCACCTGAAATTTGGCTATTAAATATGATTTTTTTAATGACATTAGCAAAGAAACTATGGTTCAAAAGGAGCATATATCATCAATTAACATGGATCAAGTTGAGACAATTCATTTTATCTCAGTAAAGACAGACCTTGTCGGCCAACATGGTTTTAGCAGCGTCACTCATGACGTTCTTGGCGTCGCTGGTCTTTTGGCGGTTGATGAAGACGATTCCTCCCAGCCAGCAAATCATGCCCACCGTCCCAGCCCATATCAGCTCCTTCTTAGCTATCATCGTGCAGCGGTCCGGCAATATCTCCATCATGCCTGCAGAGATGAGGAGAGAATCAGTACAGAAAGACTGATTGCGCAAGTATGATCATGTGACATCTGGGTGTGTATGTGGAAAGAAGTGTATTCATGCAGGTCTGGTCATGTCGGCAGAGCTCTTTAAACAGGATTTTGACACACAAAGCTTTTTTGCCATGTCATGTTTTGATAGGTAAGAGTGGTAATAATGGTAATACCAAACACATTGAGTGTTGAATGTTTGTGTGTATTAGTTCACCTAGCACGTCAAGTGATGATTGGTGGTTGGAGATGATGACGTAGGGTCCATCTGTCTGTAGATGCTCCCAACCGCTGACCTGATAGCGCAAACCCAGGAAGTACTTCACATGACGAACCATGAACCGGATTACCCTACAGGAAGTAAAAAAAAAATAAAAAATTACAATCCAGAACACGAACAATAACAGTCATTTTCACAAATATAGCTTCTATACCTCTTTCAGTGCAAGAAATTATTCCATTGTTTTATCGCTCACCAAGCAAAAACGTTTTAAACTCGCCAAAAACGCGGATTTTACCCCACAGAACGTGATTTTTACCAGGGGATCCCCCTCTGAATCACCATTGGGCTAGTTTTGAGCAATTGGGCGGGTTTTGTTGTGAAATCCTGGCAACCCTGGCTTCAGGGATTAAACTGATCATCTCTTCTGCTTTATTACTAGTTATAGCATGAAATGAACATGAATGAACATCAGAAGGTATGTTGAAAGACACAGTACAACTTACTGAAATATATCATGTCTCATGTAATTGCTTAATCAGTGTTTCAAGCATGGAAAAAGCTTGTAAACAATATGTCATGTAACATTTACTTTTACCTCAGAAAAGCCATTTAATGTCCATAGCTCGATAGCTATCTAAAAAAAAAAAAAAAAAAAAAAAAAAAAAAAAAAAAACTCTAGAGGGGCATTTTGCTAAATACATTCATTATATTACATATTTGTTATATTTTTGCTTAGACTATTCTTCGGTATTTAATGTTTGTATAAATCCATCATGAAAACAAGTTATCATCAATTGTTTAAACAGTTTAAATGTTTATATTTCAAAAAATAAGTTGAGTAGAAACATAAGTCATTAAAAGTTATTATTAAAGCATTATTATAAAAACTGCCTTATTTTCAATTTAAATGTTTGTATACAAATCAATTAAGTTTTTTTCCTTGAGAAAAATAAAAATGTACTGTACCTAATATATATCCAAATGAATCGTTATTGAATCAAAATCGTAATTGAATCAAATCACGTCACAAACTTGTGAATCGAAATCGAATTATGAAATTTGTATCAATGCCCAGCCTTACATTTTAGTAATAAAATGTGATAGAACAAGTACAAGTAAAAAGTAGATGGCAACACAAATAAGATCCATTAAGGTCAAAAGTTCAAAAAGTCAAAAAGTTTGTTTTAATCTCTAAAAACAACATGTTAAGACAAACTAAAGTACTAGGTAATATTAGGTATTATTCTTTAATCTTCTGGATAATTTGATGTTTACTGTGATGTTGCACGATAGAACAGAGATTACAGATCTGTGAAACCTTTGTACACATAAGGGCTTCATATCAGTAATGTGAATAAGTGGAGCAAATGCGGGCAAAAGACATCTGTGGTTATGTAACACCGCAGCTGAAGAAAGAGTCAATAAAACTCACTTCATTCAAACACTTCAGGAACGTGAATGACGATTATCTATAAGATGGATTTATGACAGTGAGTTACAATGAATCGTGTTCAAATACTTAGTGTTAGTGGTTTAGTACAACACTTCATCCACAGTAATAAGCACTAAGCAACAGTGAAGCGATGCTTGACTTAGCAAACACTAAATATAAATATTTACTTGTTAATTTGTTTTTAATGAGCTTTGGTTCATCAATGCACCAAAATGCTTGTCTGTTTCCTGAGTTTACACAGACATTAATTTCAGCAATGCTTTGACTTAATTCTTTGTGCCTATTACACATCACCACAATAGTGATGGTTGTGAAATTACCCAGAGGGTTTGAGTTTTGACATGTTGTGAATAGTAAACTACAGTTCTCTACACAGAGATTTCGATCTTAGCAGTCACTGCATGTGCGTTTTTAAACACAGAGTATAACGTCTTTGAGACAGGAATCTAAGCCTGTTCTGGAGTAAATCTGGACTGTACTATGGTTACTTTAGGTTTATTTAAATTTGTTTAGCTTAATGATCTGAAAGAAAGAAAGTTTTGAACTGTAGTGTGTACCTTGGAGTAACATGTAAATAGCATAGTATATGAATATGATAATGATACTGTATCATGGTGTTTATCAATGCATTTGCATCTAATACTTTCACTATACCAACACTGTGCATTACGCATTCTTACTCAACAATATCATCTAACGAAAAGAAAAGTATTAAATACAGTAAACACATAAATTTGGCAATCACACGACCAGGGTTTAAAATAGCTCGGAATAGAGTTCTGCAGAAATTACATATTTTTGTAGGCCAACCTGGAAGTTAGCATCACCCTGGTTCCCTCGACAAAAACCCAATAGGATTTTTCCATTGGCTTTTGCATTATTGTAGAAAATAAGCACTGTGACTAACAAAAAGTTATGATTATCATGATAATGTTCACAAATGATCACAACTTTCATGAATTTTGAAGCGTAAATGGAATCGGCAGAAGAAAAAAGGTAAACGTAAGTGTAACAATGTTCAAGGAGGAGGCGGGAACTGCCGAATGTTCAACATAACTTTAGTCATAAAAAATAAACAACTAAGCGAAAGTAACGCGGCAGCCCCTCATGGACGACTGCAACATAAACTAAAACAACAACATAAAGTCCAGGCCAAACCTCTCTTGTCCTTCAAATTTAGCTACAAACCATTCAGAAACGTCCAGATGCATTCTAAAAGTTGTAACTTCTTCCTGAGTCTCTCCATCAGTGTCCGACTCCGGTTTGAACAATGTAAGGCTGAACACCGTTACTGACAATCGTCGTTTTGGCTGCGTGAGATTTTCCAGCTTTGTTGTTGAGCAACTGAAATGTGAACTGTTAAAGCTCCGCCCTCTTCTAGAAAGTGGGCCGGGAGCAGCAGCTCATTTGCATTTAAAGGGACACACACAAAAACGGCGTGTTTTTGCTCACACCCAAATAGGGGCAAATTTGACAAGCTATAATAAATTACCTGTGGGGTATTTTGAGCTGAAACTTCACAGACACATTCTGGGGAAACCAGAGACTTTACATCTTGTAAAAAGGGTATTGTAGTTCAGGTTTAAAAACATTTTCCCTGAAAATTGGAGTTATAATAGTTTGCAAGAGTGCAATTATAAACACATAGTAAGTAGATGAGTTTATCTGTTCAGCTGATGACGTTTAGTGTTCAGAGACAAGATCTGTATAGTCCCATTTAGGCAGTTGTTAGCAACCACCTTTAAAGGTGCCATCAAACATTTTTTTTACAAGATGTAATATAAGTCTAAGGTGTCCCCTGAATGTGTCTGTGAAGTTTCAGCTCAAAATACCCCATAGATTTTTTTTAATTAATTTTTATAACTGCCTATTTTGGGGCATAATTAGAAATGCGCCGATTCAGGCTGCGGCCCCTTTAATTGCTTGCGCTCTCCGCCCCCTCCCGATCTCTCGACTCTATCATTGCATAAACAAAGTTCACACAGCTAATATAACCCTCAAAATGGATCTTTACAAAGTGTTTGTCATGCAGCCTATCGGATCATGTAAGTATAGTATTTATTTGGATGTTTACATTTGATTCTGAATGAGTTTGATAGTATGCTCCGTGGCTAACGGCTAATGCTACACTGTTGGAGAGATTTATAAAGAATGAAGTTGTGTTTATGAATTATACAGACTGCAAGTGTTTAATAATGAAAATAACGACAGTCTTGTCTCCGTGAATACAGTAAGAAATGATGGTAACTTTAACCACATTTAACAGTACATTAGCAACATGCTAACGAAACATTTAGAAAGACAATTTACAAATATCACTAAAAATATCATGTTATCATGGATCATGTCAGTTATTATCGCTCCATCTGCCATTTTTCGCTATTGTCCTTGCTTGCTTACCTAGTCTGATGATTCAGCTGTGCACAGATCCAGACATTAATACTGCCTGCCCTTGTGTAATGCCTTGAACATGAGCTGGTATATGCAAATATTGGGGGCGTACACACTGACTGTTACGTAACAGTCAGTGTTATGTTGAGATTCGCCTGTCCTTCGGAGGTCTTTTAAACAAATGAGATTTATATAAGGAGGAGGAAACAATGGTATTTGAGACTCACTGTATGTCATTTCCATGTACTGAACTCTTGTTATTTAACTATGCCAAGATAAATTCAATTTTTAATTCTAGGGCACCTTTAAAAAATAAATAAATCACAAGAGGGTATTTGTGATGTATTTTAAAATGCAGAATAAAATGTGAAAATATCTTGAGCTTGTTCACCACAGACTTTATTTCAAGCATTTAACCAAAAACCCTTTCAAAAAACCCACTGACTTCAGGAAGATGGAACGAAAATGCTAAAATGATAACTCATTTCTAGGTTTTGGCCTAAAAAAAACAAAAAAAACATCATCCTACAATCTCATCCCCCACTCTATAACCACCAGCTATGGAACCGCACACACATTTTATTTGTTACTACACACATCGTAAATAAACTCTGTTATCACAAATGTCAACCTGTTCTCTGACACGTTAACCTAATACACAAACACAAAGAAAGAGTTTAAACCCTGCCAAGCTTGGCTGTTATCAAAGATTTTAAACTTAATGAGTAGCTTATCAAGACCACAAACCAACTCAGACTGAAGGTTACCACGGTCTTTTTGAGATGTTTATTTTCTCATCATTTACTCTCATGTTATTTCAAACCTGCATTACTTTATTTCTATTGTGGAAAATAAAAGGATATTTTCTGAATAATGCACAAGCCAGGGTTATTGCAATTAATTAAAACTAAAATCATAAAAAAATCATCTTCTTGTTTGAAAAAAAAAAGTTAACTAAAAATATAAAAAAATATATTTCAAATAACTGCAACATTTTTCATTTTCATTTAGTTTAACTTGTAAAAAATAATTAAAAACTAAAATGAAATTACATAGACATAAAAAAACAATAACTAATAAAAATGATAGAAACATAAGACTAAGACTAACTAAAATGAAAATGTAAAATTCAAAAATAACAACTAATTAGGCCAATAGGTCTAAGGTTATGAAGGTCAATATGGAGTTCAAATATTGTTTTAATAACGTTGCGAACCTTACACATAAATGCACAGTTAAGATCAAAGTTAAGAACCAAGAAGAAAAAGAAGGAATCGAAACAACAAAAATAACGGGTGAGAAAACAGCAGTTAAGAAAGATATATAGTATAGAGGGGAGATAATGAGTAAAGAGAACCACTATAGAGGGAAGATAATAAATGAACAACAAATAAAAATTGTTCCTCATAAGTCATCACATGACTTGGAATATACTTTTTATGGTGCTTTTGTGTCCTTTTAGAAGCTTTAAAGCTCAAATCTGCATTCATTGCAAGTGCATGTAAAAGAATAAAAAGATTTCCTCCTTTTATGCTACAAGAAAGAAAGCCATATAGGTTTGGATTAACATGAGAGTGAGTAAATGACAAAATTTTCATTTTTGGGTCAACGTTTTAACTTGATAAAATCTGTCCTCTACCACCTCTATCTCTAGTAGCCTTGTCATCTCTCTCCTTTCACCTAATAAGTTTGGCATCCTTGCATCACCTCCGCGTGTGGCTCAATCACTCTTTCCTATCACACTGATAAAGGGAGAGACACAGAGAGAGAGAGAGAGATAAACTTAAAAGAGAAGAACAAGACTGATGCAACAAGACACCACCCGTCGTCCCCACGTCATGTGGTGTGTTGGTTAATATGGGTGTTAGGTCATCCTGACTTAATAGCCATGACCAAAACACTTAAGCTTGCATAAATTAGTTTCCACATATTTGCCACGATCAGATTCTAGTATGTACAGTATTTGCACGCATGACAACACGTCAACACTTGATAGTCAAGGTACAGTAAGTCTACACCAGACCTGACACATGAGATCACCCTGTCCTGGCGTAATTACCGGGTAACGTCGCACCCCCACATTCAAACACTGTCCTGAACAGACCTGCTCATCTGGACTAGTTTACCTGTGAACTACATGGCACTGAATCACTAAACAGGTGGTATAAAATATCAGTGAACTTCAACTTGGGATAGATGATTGTGTTAATAACCGCAATAAATGGGTGTCTGTTATTCTGTGGTACCCATTGTACCCTGCGTGTGAATGAACTGACTGTTATGAAGAGTAGAAATTGTCTAGTTTTTAGTGAGCATGTCAAATGGTCTCTTTCAAAGTTATTCAAAAGCTGCAGAACATCGTAACAGGCGCTGACGGGAACTTTTGTGCAAATGCAGTCAGACCTCAGGTCTCCAATTTTCATATCCCATGCACACTATTAGGGAAGGCCACAAACACAAGGTTGCTTTTCATATCACATAAGAGATCCTGTCTATGCCGGTATGTGTGCAGTTGACATTACAAACTTGGCATGACCTGTAAGTGTAACAACACTTATTTTTTTATTTTTATTTTTTTTTTAATAAATAAGCATGCATTCAGATTTTATGGCTACTTAATTGAGATTAAAAAAAGTCACACTCATGCAGAACTATATAAAATTTCCTGAAAACATTCATATCAATTGTAATTTAACATGTTGATATTGAGTAACACAATGATTCTGCTATATTTGTGAGGGCCAACTTGCCAAAAATCTGTCGACGACCCCCACTAAATGTCCTATTTAAATGAATGTCCCAGGTTCAGTTCTGAATTAAGCTCACCACAGAAAATAACTTCGACTCATTCCTCATTTTGTAACTTACAATGGAAATATATGGGACAAGGCATTCTGGGAAAGTTTAAAAGTAGAAATGTAAAGCTCATCTTTTGTTAAAGCACTTATATACATTTTTTCATACAAAATGTGATTTATTTGAGCTGCTCATCTAAATCTTTCTTTTAGTGGTGGGACTACTTTTCTAGGCGGATGAACATTGTTGGTGGAATTTCAAATTTGACGCAATAAACCAGTAAATTCTTCAGTAATTTTTCATTCTTTCCTGCGTTAAATTACAGCACAGGTACGGTCACGCATGCCATTCTGCGAATTTTCGCAGACGAAATCCATTCATTTCAATAGGAATTCACATGATCTGGAATTTGGAATCTGGAACACTATTGACAATGGAACTTTTTTTGCCTGAGAAATTCCAGACCTTAACCAATCAACTCTAGAAAAAAAAAAAAAAAAAAACAGTCAATGATAAAAGTCCACCCAAAAATCATAAGCAGTATCTGAAAATGCGCTGTTCCAGATTTCACCGGTAACGGGCGGGGCTTTCCCCCTACTGTGACATCACATACAGTAGGGGGAAAGCCCCGCCCATTATTGGTGAAATGTGGAACAGCGCATTTTCAGATACTGCTTATGATTTTTGGGTGACAATCTGCCCTGTTGGCATAGATCCCGCTATGAGTGAGCTGCACAGTCCGCCATGTTTATATCCTCACTATATTGATATAATGTCTGCGCCACATAAACATTACAAATGTTCCTCTCTCAAGATCCATAAGAGTATTAAAAACATATTTAAATCAGTTCATGTGAGTACAGTGGCTCAATATTAATATTATAATGCGACGAGAATATTTTTTGTGCGCCAAAAAAACGAAATAACGACTTATTTAGTGATGGCCGATTTCAAAACACTGCTTCAAGAAGCTTCGGAGCGTTATGAATCAGCATATCGAATCATGATTCAGATCGCGTGTCAAACCGCCAAACTTCTAAAATCACGTGACTTTGGTGCTCCGAACCACTAATTCGACACGCTGACTCATTATGCTCCGAAGCTTCATAAAGCAGTGTTTTGAAATCGGCCATCACTAAATAAGTCATTATTTTGTTTTTTTGGCGTACCAAAAATATTCTCGTCACTTTATAATATTAATATTGAACCACTGTACTCGCACATGAACTGATTTAAATATGTTTTTAATACTTTTATGGATCTTGAGAGAGGAAATGTCATAGCTGGCTATGCAGGCCTCACGGAGCCATCGGATTTCAACAAAAATATCTTAATTTGTGTTCCGAAGATTAACAAAGGTTTGACGGGTGTGGAACGGCATGAGGTTGAGTAATAAATGACAGAATTTTCATTTTTGGGTGAACTAACCCTTTAAGTAAAATAGCTAAAATAAAGCAAACATATTTTTAGGTATTTGTTTTATTCTCTTTCGTTGAACAAAACTACACACACCCACAACATCACAATCAATTTTAATGTATTGACAGCCCTAGTTTCTGTTAATCAGTTTAAATGTTGACTTTGACAGCGGGGGACCTTTGAGACACTGAGGGAAGATCTGCCATTCTAGAACGTCCGTTACCATGGCAGCGCAATTCTAGACTGGTACGGAAGGTTTCAAAATGATTTTCGGCGCGAACATTGATTCTAAACTGATGGCCTGGAATCCGCAATTCCATCGATCAACTGTCCAATGTGTGGAGCGTGTGTGAGCGTTGGTTTAATCTAGCACCATCGACCAGGATGAACTCTGCTGCACCAGCTGAGCCATGAAACCAATCCATCATGGCCTCATTAATACAAATAGGAAGTCTTGGATTAGACAAACTAGAGCATGTGTAACTAGCAAAGCAACCTACATCCGTTTCACACGTTTCCAGCACATCATCAGAAAACAAACACACGCTTCGGTCGCCATCTCTGGCTAAACAGCACGCGCTGCTTAAATACACACAAGAAGGATATGCACGCGCTCTAACAGCATATTTACATTATCTAGTGTGGATAAAACACACAGAGCTTAATTTATGCATGCATCACTCTGATTTCGTGTTAAAAACAGAGGCCTGTGTGTGTTCTCGCGTACACTCTTCTTAGCGAGCTGGCTAAAGATTCACTGCCGTGATCCGAACATCTGTCCGGGGTAAACAGATGCAATGCATTCCGTTACAAATGCATTCATAAAAATATGTGTGGGTACATAAACGAGCCATTTACTCCATGCATATGACGTGTAAATGATGAAAGGTGTGTTTGTAGCAATGTTTCCCAGTCTTAAAATACAATTTAATCTATATTACAATATGTTTCTTTAGCCAGATTTTTGGTGTAACATTCAATAACCACATAAAACGACAGCCCGGTGTCCTGAATCAATAATCGAGTTCATAATATTGTGTGATTTGCGTTGTTGACAACTTACCTCATATTCTCAATGTCTCTGCCGCCGCTTTTCAGAATGCAAATCGGTATGGTGACAACGGCCAACAGCATCATGTACGCCACATAAAAGCACTTTTTGAAATAGTAAACGAACGTGCTGCTGGTCCATAACAGGAGCGGGAGCACCAGCAGCACAGGCAGCATCCACACGGTATCCATACCCGCGACCAGCGCCTCTTTCCCGGCTGTCGAGAAATGATAGAAGGCCAGCGGTGTGGAGCGGAGGAAAGACCGTACAGGACCAACTCTGAGCCGAGTCTACATCAGAAACCACGTCCAAGTCGCACACTTGAGCAACTTTACCGATCCTCCTGCTTGTCGTTTTCGTAATCTCACGCGAATGATGTGGATGTCAACAAGAACCGGAGGTTTATGGAGAGCCAGGCGCGGGTTATCCACTGAGAGCTCTGAGTGTAACCTTTGGCCGTCTACCGTATGAGTCAAGCGGTGTTCGATTCGCGAATCGTTCTGTTCGAGATGATTCTCTCTAGCGTTTGTGAATGACTCCCATAATTTTCCACCAATTCTACAGTTATTGTAAGCTCGATAAAACTTGTTAAATGTTGTATTATCCAACAATATCATGAAAAATAAGTAAATAAAAGTGAATTTGTTAACATTACGGGCATTTAATTGATTTTATGTGTAGCCTGTATTTATTCTTTGACAATACTGTATGCAAAAAAACCCAAAAAAACAATATGCAATAATACATAGTTACAATACACATCTTTTATGAGACTGACAAAAAAGATGCAGTGTTATAATAATGCAATGTTTTTATTGCAGTCGAATGATTACGTTATTGTGTCAAAAAGAAGAATTAAAACAATATTTCAAAATATGTTCACGACACATTGTTAATGTGAAAAATCTTGTTCTGAGCTTCTAAGCTATCTTAAAGGGATAGTTCACACAAAAATTAAAGGAACACTCCACTTTTTTTGAAAATAGGCTCATTTTCCAACTCCCCTAGAGTTAAACAGTTGAGTTTTCCGGTTTTCGAATCCATTCAGCTGATCTCCGGGTCTGGCGGTACCACTTTTAGCATAGCTTAGCATAGTTCATTGAATCTGATTAGACCGTTAGCATCTTGCTCAAAAATGACCAAAGAGTTTTGATATTTGAAAACTTGACACTTCTGTAGTTACATTGTGTACTAAGACTGACAGAAAATGAAAAGTTGTGATTTTCTATGCCGATATGGCTAGGAACTATACTCTCATTCCGGCGAAATAATCAAGGAACTTTGCTGCCGTACCATGGGTGCAGTAGGCGCAATGATATTACGCAGCGCCTGTGACCCCGTTTGCACGGGGAGCGTGCCTTGCACCCATGGAGACATTTGTGAGAGATGCTGCTTATTACGCCAGAATGAGAGTATAGTTCCTAGCCATATCTGCCTAGAAAATCGCAACCTTTCATTTTCTATCGGTCATAGTACATGATGTAACTACAGAAGAGTCAAGTTTTAAATAGGAAAAATATTGAAACTCTTTGGTCATTTTTGAGTGAGATGCTAACGGTCTAATCAGATTCAATGAACTATGCTAAGCTATGCTAAAAGTGATACCGCCAGACCCGGAGATCGGCTGAATGGATTCGAAAACGGTAAAACTCAACTGTTTAACTCTAGGGGAGTTGGAAAATGAGCCTATTTTCAAAAAAAGTGGAGTGTTCCTTTAAAACATCATTTACTCACCCTCAAGTTGTTCTAAACCTGTATGAGTTTCTATTTTCAGCTGAACACAAAATAAGGTATTTTGAAGAATGTGAGTAACTGAACAATTGCTGGTCCTCACTGACTTCAATGGTATGAAGAAAGTCAATGGGGACCAGAAACTGTTACTAACACATTTCAAAATATCTTCTTTTGTGTTCAGCAGAATAAAGAAACTCATACAGGTTTAGAACAACTTGAGGATGAGTAAATTATGAAATTATGAGTTTTCATATTTGGGTGAACTATCCCTTTAACTAGCTACCAAAACACTAATGTGTGATGATTCGGTTGAATGAATCGAACCAGATCGCTGAAACGAACCGATTCGCTCAAATGATTCCCCACGCTCTGTTTTATGCACAAAAGATTCTGCTGCAAGTTTGAATCCCTCCGGTATGTGTGTGTTTCCGGGTACTGGTTGCTTGTATTTCCATGTCATGTGTGTTTGGTGCAAACAGTTTATTACAGTACAGTACAGTTTATTTAGCATATTAGATTATGGCAATATTTGTAGTTTGTATCAATACCTCCACGGAACGTTCTGGAACAGTCGAGAAAGTGTGCTGTGTCTTATGAAAATTTTCAGCACTGTTAACAGGACGATCCAGACAAGTCTTCTTGAGCACGGATCACACCGAACTAAAGTATTTACATCTTATTTGATTATGTAAAATAGCCTACTGCTGGGAAAGACAAAGGTGTTACGCTGTGCATACTAAATCTTTGTGGGAGTATATTCACTGCAAAAAACGCTGTTCTTACTTAGAGTTTTTGTCTTGTTTCTAGTCAAAATATCTAAAAAATACTTAAATCAAGAAGCATTTTCTTGTTTTTAGGAAAAATAAGTCAAAATTAAGTGAGTTTTTCCTTAAAACAAGCTAAATAATCTGCCAATGGGGTAAGCAAAATAATCTTATTTCAAACCAAAAATAAAATATATAGGCCTAATCTTGTTTTCAGTTTGGATTAAAGGTGCTAAAGAGGATGTTTTGTTTTATACATTTTTGCAATATTACTTGAAACTGTCTTTACTAACTGATAAAAGACTATTTATTAGGTGCACTGAAAAGAAAAATATTAATATCAATATATATAATATCAATATAATATTATATCAATCACTGCCGTGACGTTCCTTGTGAGAGACGAGCGTGGATTGGCCCTCTGGCTTGTCAATCACTGCCGTGACGTTCCTTGTGAGAGACGAGCGTGGATTGGCCCTCTGGCTTGTCAATCACTGCCGTGACGTTCCTTGTGAGAGACGAGCGCGGCTGCGCGCTCCAGTAACTTTCCACACTCCACAGGCGCCGCATGCAATGTTTTTGTCCGGAGACAGGAGTAACAACTGCAGATTATGAGTTACCTGCGGTGAGTCCGACATAATGAATCCACTAACACGACACAGCGAATGCCGGTGGTAAACACTCGTGTTCCAATACGAGTGCACGAGTTTTGGGAGGTGTTCCTTCGAAGGAGGGGGGGGTTGTTCTTACGCATGCGCTCATTTCAAAAACTCAGTGACAGTCTTTGGTTTCTCAGTCGACGAAAAGATCCTCTTTAGCACCTTTAAGATTATTTTTCTTACCCCATTGGCAGATTATTTAGCTTGTTTTAAGGAAAAACAAACTTAATTTTGACTTATTTTTCCTGAAAACAAGAAAATAATTTTTACTTGTCAAGAAAATGCTTTTTGATTCAAGAATTTTTAGATATTTTGACTAGAAACAAGACAAAAATTCTAAGAACAGCATTTTTTGCAGTGTTAGAAATGTCTTATTCCTGTTCACTAAAATAAAAATGAGTTACAGTGTTATTTTAGTATAATCGAGATACTATTATAGTTTATTATTCAGTTTTTATTTTTATATTTTCACTTTAAAATTTTAGTATTTTGTCATTTTTAATATTTTTTAGAACATCAACCCTGCCATAGACACACACCTACAATACAGTCTGTCAATTTTATTACAAAATTATTTCCCCTAAAATGTAATTTCCTGTCATTTTAGAATGCTGGTAAAAATGATGCCAAGTGTTGAGAAGTGAATAGCCAGATTACCGATTATAGGAGTTGCAGTTAACAAGATTAAATGGCTAATCAGGGTGTGTAATCGGATACAGCAGATCTTCAGTGCTGCATGTGGTCACAGAGTCATTAAGGTGTTTAAATGTGACCTGACCACAATCACTGCTCTGTGCCAGTGTGTGTGTGTGTGTATGTTTATTCCCTAACATTGCTTTAGTTCAGTATGCATCAATGTGTAATATATGTGGTCTATGATTATGTCAGTATGAAAATTGTTGCCTGTCATTTTAAAATGACACAATCTTTATATGTATTATCCAGTATATTGAAAGAGTTGTCTTGATGTCACAAGAAGACTAATAAAAACGACGTTTTCTCAGCTGAGCTAAACAGCCAATCACAGCAGAGCTTCTGCTTCCTATCATGGCGTCAGGGAGTAACGGTCAAGGGAGCGCATCGTGTCAACATCTAGGGTGACAAATTTGAGCTAAACTTTGTCCTCAGAGGAGATGTTGCCACACTGATGAGATACTGTGACCTTTTATATAATGGATGCCATCCAGAAATGTGAAAACTGTTGTTTTATTATTAAAGATATGGATTGTTTAAAAAATGAATTGATCTTGTGCATTCCTTATTGATTTTTTTCCATGAACCTTTATCGCCGTCTGTTGTCCGTAACATGAATTGCAAGAAAGTAAGTTCATGTTACATATAAAATACTACTAAAATACTGTGACTATTTCACTCTCAATGTGCTGCATGCAAGATGAAACCTCTGCAAGTACAAGCCAAGCTGTAGACATGTATACTTACTAAAAAAAGTACACTTTTTTTGTACAAAATTAACAAAATATAAATAATGAGTCAATACACCATCAATCCGTCTTGTTTTTATCTTTCCCTGATTCACTATGGTAAGCCTATTATGGCCTGGTTTCACAGACAAGGCTTAGATTAAGCCAGGCCTTAGTTCAATTGGGATAAATAGCTTTTATGAACATGCCTCAGAAAAAAAATATATATATATATATTACATTATTAATATTACAATATTCATAACATTACTGGTGTGCATCTTGAGACAAAACAATGGCTTTCAGTTAAAAAAGCTCAAACATGCATTTTAGTCTGGGACTAGGCTTAAAGGGTTAGTTCACCCAAAAATGAAAATTCTGTCATTTATTACTCACCCTCATGTCGTTCCACACCCGTAAGACCTTCATTGATCTTCGGAACACAAATCAAGATATTTTAGTTGAAATCCCATGGCTCAGTGAGGCCTTCATAGCCAGCAATGATATTTCCTCTCTCAAGATCCATTAATGTACTAAAAACATATTTAAATCAGTTCATGTGAGTACAGTGGTTCAATATTAATATTATAAAGTGATGAGAATATTTTTTGAGCGCCAAAAAACAAAAACAAAATAACGACTTATATAGTGATGGCTGATTTCAAAACACTGCTTCAGGAAGCTTCGGAGTGTTATGAATCAGTGTATCGAATCATGATTTGGATCGCGTGTCAAACCGCCAAACTCCTGAAATCACGTGACTTTGGCGCTCCGAACCGCTGATTCGACACGCTGATTCATAACGCTCCGAATCTTCCTGAAGCATTGTTTTGAAATCGGCCATCACTATATAAGTCGTTATTTTGTTTTTTTAGCGCACCAAAAATATTCTCCTTGCTTTATAATATTAATATTGACCACTGTACTCACATGAACTGATTTAAATATGTTTTTAGTACATTAATGGATCTTGAGAGAGGAAATGTCATTGCTGGCTATGAAGGCCTCACTGAGCCATGGGATTTCAACTAAAATATCTTGATTTGTGTTCCGAAGATCAATGAAGGTCTTACGGGTGTGGAACGACATGAGGGTGAGTAATAAATGACAGAATTTTCATTTTTGGGTGAACTAACCCTTTAAGCATAGTCTGTGAAACCGGGACTATAAGTGTTTATGTGGGGATAAGCAGGATGGGTTTTTTTTGCGGGAAAATTTGTACATATGTAATTCATCCGTGCATGTCTCGTCATATCCGTAAATAGAGAAAATTTTCTCTGGCTAGTCCGGATAATCGCCCATTTAAAAAAAAAAAAAAAAAAAAAGCTGAAAAGAGAGTCTGCTTTCTCAGAATCAACGCCCCCAGGGCACGGTTGCAACCTTGTGGATAAACTAATTACTGCAAGAAAAAAAAAATTTAAATGTGCATGTGCGACCTGCTCATACAAAGTACACACAGTTACAAAAATTTGGCGGTGCAGGTACAGTATACGCGTACTCTTCTGATGCCTCGCTGATGTAAAAGTGAAGTACACTTTGGTCTTAAAGGGATAGTTCACCCAAAAATGAAAATTTGGATTTGTCTATGCAAGTTTTTTCGACTCTTATTGATTGTGTTCCCATTCACTCACATTATAAGACTGACAGACGGCAGCGGTTGCAGTTAAAAATCATCATTTGTGTTCTACTGAAGAAACAAAGTCACCTACATCTTGGATGCGCTGGGGGTAAGCAGATAAACATCAAATTTTCATTTTTGGGTGAACTATCTATAGGTATTTTATTGACACAGATAAATGAGTTCATTGTAAAGCATTATATTGTGAAGGGTCATTTCTCATTTCATAATCAACTTATTTCATAATAAGTTGTTGTGCTGGAATTTATTTTCAAGGAAGTACCATTTCTATTAATGAGTAAAGCTACAGTAACATCTTCAGCTAGTCAGCTTGAGATCCTTTCTATCGAAACTGGTTATATCTCTTAAGCCTAGGAATGTTTTATGAGCAATAGGATAATTATCTTTTTTTCTTTTTTTTTTTAGTTAAGAGAAAGAATGATATTCATCCGTAAAGCCATGCAAAGCTAAAGCACAACCAAAACAATGTTCTTCCGCAAAATTAATGCAGTTTTGTTTTTAACCGCTAGGGGGCCATAGTGTACCTTTAAGAACATTTATGCATTATTACTCATTTGACACTTCAATTACTTTTAGACTATAAATTACCTTATGCGCAAAAACAAATGAAAATATTTCTCTTTATTTTTAATTCAGATTTAAAAGGATTCCCTATTGATTCCTGTTCTATTATATAATATTGTTGATTATTTATTTTGTGTATATTTTATTCTATTTTTTTTTCTATTTAGTCTCATGTATATGCTTTTAATATACTTGCAATATCCTTTTGTCTTTGTTCAAATTTAAAGGATATTCTTATATTGTCTTTCATTAAAAAACTAAATTAAACACATTTTAAAAAATCGAAAGTAAAGGTATTTTATATAGCCTAATTTTTAATTATATTTTATTTTATTTAATCACATTTAAAGGGATATTTATCTCAATTATATCCTATTGTCTGTGGTCAAATTTCAGGGATATCGTCTTTTAATTACATAAAACGATATTAAAGGCATTTTTAAAGGTGTTTTATCACATTTACAGAGATTTTATTTTATTCTATTGTAATCAATCGCATTTAAAGGGACAGTATTGTTTGTTTTCTGTCGGTAGTGTAGATCAAGGTCTCTTCCCCTTTAAGACGCTTTGTGGAGTCGCAGAGAGGCCGATTCTCCAGCTGATCGTCAGTGATTCTCATTCTCGCACCGTCTCATCCACACGATTCTTTAAGAGAACCAAACATCTGTCTAAATATCGCGCAAATGTCAGAGCTTGTTTTTAAAGCATCTTTGGACGTGTCGCATCTCGTCGCGCGAGGATGATGCCTGGAGCTCGCGCGTCTCTGGATGCAGCGCGTGCAAATGGATGCGTGTGCGAGCGCGTGTCCTTGAGTTGAGCACCACCAGCATGGGATGTTTCTCCATCGCATGGCCGATTGCATCTTGAAACGAAAGCACACAGCGATAAAAAAAAGAGTAAATGTGTATTTTTTTGCTCTTTGATGTGCCGGAGAACACAGGCGTGTCGTCTGTAATGGAGGAGACGAGATGAGAAAGTGACGGCGCGTTTGGAGAGGAATCTGTATTTGTGTTGCGCATCATCAGTGATACTGTGAAGATGCCGAGGAGTTTACGCAGGCTGGTGCACCTGGTGCTCTTCTGTCCCTTATCGAAGGGTTTACAGGTAACTTTCTTCACTCGAAAGACAATGTTTGGTCTTATTTTTCCAACGGAAACCTGATAAAGAATTTGAAACAACACAGTAACACAAAAGTACCATGGTATCACAACGTTTTTGAGCATGGCACCATGATAATATGTTTCCTGGGCATTGTGTTACCATGAATACTGTGGAAATACCATGATACATGAATATGGAAGTCATTCAAACCGGTGCTAGTTCACTTTTTACTTCAGTAAACATATCTCATATCTCTTTGAAAGTCAATTTTTGTAAGCTATTAAACATTTGTACTATTTTTCCCCATAAATATACATTGACATTAAGGCCAACATGCCATTAAATAACCTATTTTAGGCTTTTCACTTCAGCAAAATGAAATAAATAAATACAATAATAATACATTTTAAAAAATTATGCACACGAATTCATGAAACAGGAAATATGCTTAAGGTAGCATAAACATATCAAATAATTTCTGCTAGTGAAAACACACATTTGCGTAATTGTACTCCTTAAAGTTACTGAAATAAAGTCTTTGTGACCCATTGTGACAACTAGCCCCATTCACCCGTATTCTTTCATGTAGCATTGTAAGACCATTTGATACTATCACTGTACCTCCTGATTTGTATGCATTGCATTCATCGTCTGTATTTTTAAAAGACCGGCTCCATTAATCATAAGAAAGTGGATCTGTCATTTTAAATGTTGCAATTAATATACTGTTTTCCCATCTTTAGCTAATCGCACACACACACACACACACACACGGCTGGTCTGAGTGCTTAATGCACACAGTATGCTGACAGTATTTCTGTAGATCCGCACTAAGAGCCCTCTTTCATAAGTGCACTCACCGTAAGTGCACACTGTGACCGTTTGAGACTGTGTAGGTCAACTCTGTCAGATTCATTGCTGAACCCTGCGCTGAAGATGGCACAGATGACAAATGCATCTTTCTTCTCTCTCGTACAAGAAAATGAAAACAGCAGCGATTCAACCTGAAGTTAAACAAAAGCACAATTCCTCATATTAAACAGACCTGAAAATTCTCTCATTATTTACTCACTCTCATGCTGTTGCAAACCCTTATGACTTTCTGAAATTGAGTTTTAGTGGCAGTTTTATCTGGAGTGAAGCTTTCAGTCTTCAAGAATGATGCAAAAGCTTATTAAAATATAAAAGTGATCCTTATGCTATATTCCAAACCTTCTGAAGCCATGCAATAATTTTGTGAGGAACAGAGTAATATTTAATTTGGTAACACTTTATTTTACAATGTCCTTGTTACACGTTACGTGTTGTTACTGTAGTAATATTATGCATACTTACATGGAACTAACCCTAATCACTTTGTTTTGTTTTTTTATGTGTATGCTGGCATATGCGCAGCCTTTCAAAGTATACTCCATTTGATAGCGTGTGTGAACGCAGGCACATGCACTCTAGAAAGTTTTATCTTTGTCCAGTGTCTGCGCTATTTTTCTCCAGAAGTTATGATGGATATCTCATAACCCCCTCACACAAGCGCACACAAGTCTCCGGTATTTTGTTGATATTGTTGCTCTTTGTCGCTTTTTACTTTTGTTTTTTTACTGTGAAACAACGGCCCATGCAGGCCAGTGCTGCCACCTTTTGGAATAACTGATTAGTGCAAAACAAATTCAATGCAAATGTGCGACATGTGCGTAGGCGCGTTCTGGTGACGAAATTTGCACTGTATGCAGACTCTGGCGTACGCATGAAAACTGAGGTATACTTTGGCCTTAACCCTAAGTACTAACTTTGGCCTAAGTACATGTAGTTAATTATTATTACTCTGAACGTAAATGTATAATTACATTGTAACACGGATACCTTAAAATAAAGGTGCAGTAAGCAATTTCTGAGCGATTTTAAAATCAACCCAAACAAACACACCCCTCCCTTCATTGCTCTGCCCCTAAAATGCACAAACATGCAAAGCAAGAGTGGATGTCTCTTTATCATAGCTGAAGCGAAGCAAAATCAGAAAAGAAGAATGCACAAAAAATGCAGAAAAATGCAGCACACCAGCTCCAGACAATGACACTCAAAACTGTCCTGTTATTATAGCTAACATTACAACAACAGCATATCTTGGTTCTGTGAAATGTAGCATAATCAGTGTTACTCATGTATGTAGCAGAAACAAAGCTGCCTCTGCATCCGTTTTCAGGCCTTCCTGCTAAAGTCCAAAGTATACTTCCCTTTTACACAAGGTTCAGCGTAGTGTGCGTGACGCAAATTTCATCATCAGAGGAGTACGCGCGTACTGTACGCGCACCACCGGATTTTTGTAACTGCGCGTACTTTGTGTGCGCAGGTCAAACGTGCGCATTTAATATTTTTTGCAGTAATTAGTTTATCCACAAGGTGGCAACCGTGCCGTGGGGGCGTCGATTCACAAGGTAGTCAAACAAAAACTGCATAAACAGAAAAGACTGGAACACATGCAAGCTACAGAGACAATGGAGGCCTACATAGACGAGAGATTGTGTGAAGACATTAGAAAGTACCCTCATCTGTACAGCTCTAGCATTAAAGAATACAAAAGCCCTGTTTACACTGCAGGAACTTTTCCCAGAAACTTGGGACTTTGTGATGGTACTCGGTAGGTTTCGACCACAGGAACCAGGGTCTAAATTTCCCCCTCAAAAAGTCCCTGCTCGTGAGATAGTACTTTTTCAAAACTTCTGGAACTTCTGGGGGTGGGACTTGGGTGCTGAACATGCTGAGTTCACACAGTATTTTGATTGGTTGACTCCACGCAGCATATTATTTCTACTACCTTTTTTTTAAAGTCTGTTACAGGGCGTGCAGTAAGAGTTGTTCGCTATTTGTATCAACAATGGGGTTTAAAAATAAAGGGTTAGTTCACCCAAAAATGAAAATTCTGTCATTTATTACTCATCCTCATGCCGTTCCACACCCATAAGACCATTGTTAATCTTCAGAACACAAATTAAGATATTTAGTTGAAATCCGATGGCTCCGTGAGGCCTCCATAGGGAGCAATGACATTTCCTCTCTCAAGATCCATAAAGGTACTAAAAACATATTTAAATCAGTTCATGTGAGTACAGTGGTTCGATATTAATATTATAAAGCGACGAGAATAGTTTTGGAGCGCCAAAAAAACCCCCAAATAACGACTTATTTAGTGATGGCCAAATTCAAAACACTGCTTCAGGAAGCTTCGGAGCATTATGAATCAGCGTGTTGGGGGGAAAAAAGTTCTGGGTAATTTAGGTGGAAATGAGACTAAATATATTTACATGGTGTTCTAACTTGTGGCAAGAGATTGCTCAAAACTGCGATTGCCTGTGTACGCGTACGAGTCAAGTGAAATATACTTTGCAAGGCTGTGCGTTCGACTGTGTGCGTATGCAAAAAACGAAGTATACTTTGGGCATTAGGTCTCTCCAGCACTGGAAAGCTTTTCTAATATTAAAGATCTTGCCTGATCATAACCTTACTTTCTCCAGTGAAAGCCCTACAAAACTTTTTGTAATGTCTCTCAGCCCTCTCTCTTTCTACAGTCTTTCTTCAAATCTCCCTCTTGCTCACTCTCTCCTCCCCCATCATGAGTGGACACGCCCCCTACTGCTGATTGGCTACAAGTTTGTTGTGGCGCTCGGTCCGATCCACTTTCAACAGCGTTTATCAAAAATTGCTTACTGCACCTTTAATTGATTGAGTTGAATTTGAGAACTGAGACAGTTCAATTTGTAAACAAATCATTTAGGCTGGTTTTGAGAACTAGATCAATAGATTCATTGAAAAGATTTGACTCTGAAGAATGAATTGTTCATGCATACGGCATCTCTACTTTCATGAACTCTTAATGAATGTGCCAAGAAGAGATAGGGTGAGATTTTTTTCAAGATTATTGTCATGATATGAACACTTTCTATTAAACTTTTATGGTGCTTTTGCATGCTTTTTGAAGCTTGAAAGCCCCATTCATTGTATTTTCATGGCATTTCAATTGAAGTTTTTAGCAACATGAGGGTGAGTAAATGATTATATAATGTTTATTTTTCAATGAAAAATTCAGTAAATTTTTACATGACATGAATGTATTTTAAAGTGTGGCACTGTCAAAACTGCATTTTTTGGACTGCGTGTTCAGGACTTGTTTTCAGAGAGCACACACATGCACACGGACTGAATTTAGGTATCTAATAACAGTTGTCTGTATCAACAGGCAGTAATCAGATATGTGTGTTTTCACAGAGTCACACAACACAAACACACACTCACTTTCCCACTCGAGCACAGAGAACAGTTGCTGCCTTCGGCATTCAGTGCCCTTTTACACCTGAAAACTGTCCAAGAGAAGACGTTTAATCTTGTTAGGACACATGCTAATGACCACTAATATTGTTCACTGTTGCTTTTTCTCTCTAACTCTCTCAAAGTGGGATAAGCTACAGTTACATCACAAGCCAGTGTGCCCCATTCGGATTTTCTGCTCAAATCCATTTTTTCAAATGACCTTTTAAATGTGGCACATACCCTACATAAAACACTCCACCCTGGCATATTCATCATAATGTCGTCAACATCAAGTTTCAACATAATTTAATATCATTTTTTACTTACATGGAAAAAAGTGACTTAGGACTTAGGACTGTTCAAAGCAACACATTTAAGACCTAATGCACATTTATATATATTAAATTTTAATTAATATTATACTTTGCATCTATATATAAATTTTACATATCTTATGTATTTTTATATGCACCTTTTTGTGTATTACTTCATTTAGTTATTTTGTAAATAAACAATTCTAAATAATTTGCCTGTATATCATAACACAATGACAAAAATTGAATTTAGATTGAAATAAAAATTTCATGATGGCAAATTCTGATATTAAGGTCCACATATGAAAGTGGCCCAGATCGGCATTAAAAATGTAATATAAATGAGAGCTTATATATGTCATGTGGCACATACCCCATATTCATAAAACACCCCTCCCTGGCATATTCATCATAATGTCATCAACAAGTTTTATAATGTAATTATATTATATGAAATTAGAACAACTTTGAACTTCTGATCTGCATTTCTACTGTCATTGTTCAAAGCGAAACATTTGAGACATTATGTACATGAATAAATATTACATTTATTAAATTATTTATTATTGTGATGTAGTATTATACACTCTAAAAAATGACTGTAAAAAACGAAACAAATTTACACAGTAAAATACTGTTTTCCAGATTGAAACAGCAATATACCATAAAAAAAGCATTCTGGATAATAAAGAGGCCTATATGCACTGTAATAGTAATACACTGTAAAAAATAATGCATTCTGGGTAATATTTGTCATTTTCAAAAGAAAGTAGCCTATAGGTTATGGGTAGCCTATATTTTCTCAAAAACGACTAATAATATTACCCAGAATGCATTGTTTTTATGTTATTTTACTATGTAATTTTTTTTTTTTTAGAGTGTATATTATTTATTAAATTATTAAAAAATAATGCAATATTAATTTTAAATATCACATATTGCTTCTTTTTTTTATATATTTTCTTATGTTATATTTAAACATATTGTTATATGTACCCTTCTGTGCAATACTTTATATATTTATTGTAAAGAGAGTAAAATGATTATATATTGTCAAAGGTTGAGTTAAGATTGATATAATAATGATTTTTACACTGCACATTGAAAAATTCTGATATTTATCCAATTTATTTCCACATGAAAGTGGAAATAAATTCGGAGTAAAAGTGCAATATAAACGAGAGATTATATATGTCATGTGAAATATTGTTGAGTCTATATTTATGTGTCTCTTTCAGTCCCGTTTACCTGCAGTAAAGGTCAAGTACCTGTTGGTGGCGTGGTTTGGGATTCTGGTGGCCAGCTGGGTGATTTACATGCAGTATTCCTCTTATTCAGAGCTCTGCAGAGGACACGTCTGTACCATGCTCATCGTAAGTCACTGAAATCCTCCATAATGCATGAGTTGAACTGGACGTCCCTTCCCATGAGCGCCATTCCCTGCCACTTAGGTGAAATCAACGTGGAATAGAGAGGATTTGCTACTTTAGACAGAGAGTGAGAGACTTATGATGATTGACAAACACCTCAGTGCGATCTTATACCGTACATACACACAGATGGTGTGATATTTATGCTATTTTGCCCTCTAGTATTCGTCCCTGACAGGAAGTCATTGCACAGAACTGCTGAAACTGGAAAATTAAAAGGAGGAAGCAAGAGAGGTGGCAGTTCATATTTATGCTGTTATGGAAACCACATTTAAATATTCTCAGTTTTATTGTCGCAGTAGGCTAATTATGCTGTGTGATTGAGTTTAATCACAAATTCTGTATACAGCTACAGGATGTAAACACAAACTTCCTCTCACTGTGAGGTTCTGCATTCAGAGTCACACATTCTTTCTTAAAAATGATAGTTTGCCAAAAAAATGATCTCATCTACTCACAATCTACTCGCTCGTGTTTTTTTTTTTATAAGGAACAATCAGCATGTGCTTTTCAGTACAACAAAAGTGTATCGTAACTAGTGTGGTCAAGCTCCAAAATGACAAAATCCATACACCTTGTGCACCATAGTCTTTTAAAGCCACACTATAGTAAATTTTAAGTATTAGTTGCTGGAAACCTCACTTTGTGCTACATTTTCATTTTTCGATGTGCCAGTCTTTTCAGAGCCTTAAAACGTGATGTTATAAAATACTTCTGTACGTCTGTGTCAGTGTTAGACACTTGGTGAGGCCCAGAGAAAGGAAATGCCTTTTCAGCTCTTGTTTTGCAACATGTGTGCTGAAAGCCACATGTTATCTTTGGTAGATATCAGAAATGAAAGCGAGAAGGAAGAGAGAGAGAAGGAGAAGTTATACACTGCATTTAGACTGATCTGTGTGTTTGTGGGTCATTATCTGCACAAGTGCCAGTCCATCATAACATCATGACCCCCTCTGTCCTCTAACTGGCTGGTTTGTCCTCCTGTTGCTTGCACAAGACTGTTAAATTGGGAAAAGATGTCAAGATACAATATTTACAGTATATAGTGTTTGTGATTAATGCCTGTCCATTTTCTGCGTGTGTTTAGTGTGATCATTACCGCAGAGGAATCATCTCGGGGTCGGTGTGTAAGTCTCTCTGTGAGGAGAAAACTCTGTCTCTTCAACACTGTCTTTCAACGACACCAACGCACCAGGTAAACACACACAAGGATGATTCTTACAAAAACACATTTTAATGAAAAGAAATTATAATTTGCATTAGTTTTTTTTCACATTTGTCACATTTATTTTCCATAACAAGCACATTTTCCTATGGAAGCTTGTTTCCACCATTAAAAATAAAAATAAAAAAGGTAAATGCGACTTTTTATCTCACAGTTATGTTTTTTTTTTTTTCTCAGAATTGCGAGATATAAACTTACAATTGTGAGTTGTATTGTCGGAATTATGAGATAAAGTAAGAATTGTGAGATATAAACTCAATTCTGAGAAAAAAATCTGGAATTTTATAGTTTATTTAGCAATGCTGACTTCATAAGACGCAATTGCGAGTATATATCACGCAATTCTGACTATAACTTGCAGTTCTGAGAAAAAATCAGAATTGTGTGATATAAAGTCAGAATTGCGTGATAACGCGCAATTGTGAAAAAAAAGTCAGAATTCTGACTTTATATCTCGCAATTCTGACTTTATATCACGCAATTCTGACTTTATATCTTGCAATTCTGACTTTATATCACACAATTCTGACTTTATATCTCAATTCTGACTTTATATCTCACAATTCTGACTTTATATCTCGCAATTCTGACTTTATATCTCGCAATTCTGACTTTATATCTCAATTCTGACTTTATATCACGCAATTCTGACTTTATATCTCGCAATTCTGACTTTATAACTCGCAATTCTGACTTTATATCACACAATTCTGACTTTATATCTCAATTCTGACTTTATATCACGCAATTCTGACTATATCTCGCAATTCTGACTTTATAACTCGCAATTCTGACTTTATATCTCGCAATTCTGACTTTATATCACGCAATTCTGACTTTATATCTCAATTCTGACTTTATATCTCAATTCTGACTTTATATCTCGCAATTATGACTTTATATCTCAATTCTGACTTTATATCTCAATTCTGACTTTATATCTCGCAATTCTGACTTTATATCTCAATTCTGACTTTATATCTCAATTCTGACTTTATATCTCGCAATTATGACTTTATATCTCACAATTCTTACTTTATATCTCAATTCTGACTTTATATCTCGCAATTCTGACTTTATATCTCACAATTCTGATAGTATCTCGCAATTCTGACTTTATATCTCAATTCTGACTTTATATCACGCAATTCTGACTTTATATCTCACGCAATTCTGACTTTATATCTCAATTCTGACTTTATATCTCGCAATTCTGACTTTATATCACGCAATTCTGACTTTATATCACGCAATTCTGACTTTATATCTTGCAATTCTGACTTTATATCACACAATTCTGACTTTATATCTCAATTCTGACTTTATATCTCACAATTCTGACTTTATATCTCGCAATTCTGACTTTATATCTCGCAATTCTGACTTTATATCTCAATTCTGACTTTATATCACGCAATTCTGACTTTATATCTCGCAATTCTGACTTTATAACTCGCAATTCTGACTTTATATCACACAATTCTGACTTTATATCTCAATTCTGACTTTATATCACGCAATTCTGACTATATCTCGCAATTCTGACTTTATATCTCAATTCTGACTTTATATCTCGCAATTCTGACTTTATATCACGCAATTCTGACTTTATATCTCGCAATTCTGACTTTATAACTCGCAATTCTGACTTTATATCACACAATTCTGACTTTATATCTCAATTCTGACTTTGTATCTCGCAATTCTGACTTTATATCACGCAATTCTGACTTTATATCTCAATTCTGACTTTATATCTCAATTCTGACTTTATATCTCGCAATTATGACTTTATATCTCGCAATTATGACTTTATATCTCAATTCTGACTATATCTCAATTCTGACTTTATATCTCAATTCTGACTTTATATCTCAATTCTGACTTTATATCTCAATTCTGACTTTATATCTCACAATTCTTACTTTATATCTCACAATTCTTACTTTATATCTCAATTCTGACTTTATATCTCGCAATTCTGACTTTATATCTCACAATTCTGACTGTATCTCGCAATTCTGACTTTATATCTCAATTCTGACTTTATATCACGCAATTCTGACTTTATATCTCAATTCTGACTTTATATCTCGCAATTCTGACTTTATATCTCGCAATTCTGACTTTATATCACGCAATTCTGACGTTATATCTCGCAATTCTGACTTTATATCTCGCAATTCTGACTTTATATCTCGCAATTCTGACTTTATAACTCGCAATTGCGAGAAAAAAGTCAGAATTGTGAGATAAAAAGTTGCAATTACCTTTTTTATTTTTTATGTAATGGCGAAAACAAGCTTTCATATTTTCCCCCAAATTTCTCATTGAGGTAATGAATCTAGACATTTTACTTCATATTTATCTTTATTTAATTTGCATTATTCTCAATTATGATTTTTCTATACTGCAATGTGACTTTTTTATTATATATATTTTTTAATGATTTTTTTTTTATTTGATTTATTAAAAATAATTGAATTATTAATAATAAAGTGGGGGTTTTTTGTCACAAAGTGAAAAAAATTAATTATGGTCCTAAATAGGCATGTATATACAATTATGGATGGTTCTTACAAAAATATGTTCAGGTCACATTTTAATGAAAAAAAGTTATATTTTGCATTTAGTTTTTGCTTCACATTTATTTTATAGAACAAACAAGCACATTTTTCTTCCCCAAATATTTATCTAGACATATTACTTTATATTTACCTGTTTTATTTGCATTATTCTCAGTATTGCAGTTTATTGTTTTACTATATTCAATTTTTAATGCATTATTTATTCATTTATTAAAAATAATTTAATTATGAATATTTTAAAGATTTTTTTTACTTTCCATCATTTTTGGTCACAATGTAAAAAAAAGAAATGATGGTCCTAAATAGGCATACATCTGTCACACACTTGTTAATATATGTGTGGTGCAGGTGTACAGTGCTGTGTGGAAGGAGAAAGCCGTGTTGGTGAAGTGTGGCATTGAAGAGAGTATGAGAGGAGAAAACGGTCCAGACACTCCACTACGGCATGACAACAACCTCTATGATAAACCCACCCGCGGTACATCCATGGATGAATTCAGAGCGATGCTGCATTCCTTCCTCAAGGTCTCTTCATCTACTACACCTCCTTTATTGTCAGTGTTTCACATTAAAAGCAAATATCACAGTAAACCAGACCTGCAGTTGACAAAGAAGCCAGTTTTATTCTCATAAAATGCCTGTCCTTAAATTCTGGAACTTGACGTCTTTAACTTGAACTTGAATTGTTGTGGTGCACAACACCTTATATCAATGTTTTTCAGTCATATGACGATATTCAATAGATATATTGATATTAATGCATTTGGTCTGAAATGGGTTTTTAACCATAATTTCAACTTAACAGCCAATGTTTTCAAGAAGATTTAAAATGTTTAATAGAAGTGAAAATCTAGTTCAAAATTAGTGTTTTTCACAAAATGACCATTAGCATATGATATTTAATAATTTTAATAAACCTTTTAAAGTTTTATTAAAACCTCATTTTAATAAAACTTACCACCTCCAATGCCATTTTTGTCTATCTTAAGTTTAACATTTATTGCAATGATTTTAAATGTTGATTAAATGAAATCACCAGTCAAATGATCAGAAATATATGATGAATATTCGCAATATCACTCAGTTCTAATTGTGACTGATATTTGAGAAGTTCATGTCCTGCAGAGGAAAGCAGAAACGGAACTAAAGACAGTCTAACCCTCTCTAAGCTTTCGGCTGTTCCTCAAGGTGTCCTGTAGGAGGGTGAAAATGGAGAGAAATAGCAGGGGAGGGAGTGGGGTAACAGGGAAGAGAAGCCAAAAATAACTGAAGGAGCTTGAAAAGGTCACAGCCAGAACAATACACTCACTCTCAGTGTCACAGGGGAGAACATCAAACACACACACTTAAACACAACCCACACAAAATGCTGTAAATGGCCATGCACACTTCAGTATAAAGGCATATATGTGTACTGGATAAAGACTGTAGTTTAGACATTTCATGAAATAAAAAAATTGTTTTGTGGCTTTTAGTCCATGTCAGTTATGCCCTGATTACACCTGGGGCCTGTACCATGATGGTAGTTGAACAAACTCAGGGTTATAGGATTAGTTTCGAGTTGACAAAACCAAACCACTCCAATCCGGCTTTGTTGGTACCATGATGCCGATCATCAACTTTCTCTGTCAACTCAGGCTTTGATCCTGAGTTTGTGGAGCGCGTGCACATGAATGCGTGACATCAGTGGCAAACAGCCAATCACATGCCTTGCAACAGAAATAAACTGTGATTCACTTCTCGCGAGAGAGCCAGTGCGATTCAAAACTCTTTTGCTGAAAATGAAGAATTTAAACGCATTTACACTAACGGAAAATACTTGTCTGTGAAAGAGGACAAATAAAAGAAATGATCTTTCTCTATCAGTGCAAGTGAAAGTTGTGAAGTTAGTTTATATAGTTGATAATATATAGCGATAGAGACTCAAACATACAAGGTCACATGTAGTCATATTTAAAGAGTATATATTTACACCTTATTCATATTACATATGATCTATATATATTAATATTCATTGAAACTAAATGCTTAATAACAACTGTTAAACTAAACATGCGTGTGTGTAATGGATTAATAAAAAATATAGATCATATAATTATACAAATCATATCATTAAAGTAAAGTAATTATCATTAAAACCAGACAATTTCATCATCATTTGTTTTTACTATATAGTGTTTTTACTATAGGAAGAGAAACTGGGGGAGTGACTTTATTGTGTTGGGTGTGTCAGTGTCACTTAGCTTACATCTGATTGGTTCAATTTCAGTTTGAGATCTCTAAACCAGAACATAACCTGCCCTGGAGCAGGTTAGCCGTGGAGCGTAAGTAACCATGGCGATGAACACCGCTAAAAGTCAAGTTACTTTCATGGTACCTAAAACCCAGGATTGGCGCAAACTAATCTGAAACTTACCTGGCTAGCCAGCTAATCCAGCTTCATGGTACAGGCCCCTGGTATTAGGACATGTTTTGGTCGATCGGATCACAAGTGGACGAGGCAGACACATACCCAAATACACCTGGTATTTTAATCAGTCTCTTTTCTCCACTTTCAACCACTTCAGTCCTGATTTCTTCGAGGGGAGGGTCTATTGGCGGGTAAATGTGTGGGCTTTTTCAGATCTTTCGATCTAATGGACAAAATAAACTTGTGTAATTTACATATGAACATGCACGGAGACAAAAGAAAAACATACAGAGAGCAGCAGCTTTTGTTTCCACTCTGACAGCCGCAAGACCACGCCGAACACAGTTTGTTAGAAATCAGGAATCGGGTGAGAGAACATTGTGCTTGGTACATTTTTCATCTTCAAACCAAACTTGGGTCTTCAGCCGACAAAGTTTAAATCCCTTCTGGCTATCGTGCTTCCCATAATGTTTACGCATTAGTTCAGTAGGCGGAGAGTAGGTGGGCTTTTGTGGCTGTTTGAATGCATTTGACCACATGAGCATTTACACTACAAAAGCAATCCGGTCGAATGTTTTCTCGACTACCTCTGGAAGTGGTTGAAAGTGGACACACTCAAAATGTTTTAGACCCCATTTACACCTGTATTCAGCCTTGTTCATTTGTGATCCGATCAACCAAAAAGCATCTTAATAGAAGGTGTACTTTTTTTTTTCTCCCAGGAAAACAAAAATATTGACAATGATCTCGTACACATACTTTGCTCTCTAAAATGAATTCTTCCCCTACTTCTAAATTATAAATACCACCCAGCTCTGACTAGAAATAAAAAGTAGTAAATCATAGTTCATGACTGTGACAAGAAGGTTATTGATGGCAATTTATTCCAAAAATTTCTCTCCCATTCCTTCACAGGACAGTGTTGGAGAGCAATCGTCTCTTGGCACCCTTGTAAACCGTGTGATTTCTCTAGCTGATGTTAATGGTGATGGCAAAGTTTCATTAGCAGAGGCGAAATCTGTGTGGGCTTTGCTTCAGATCAATGAATTTGTTTTAATGGTGGCACTGCAGGATAAAGAACACGCTCCCCACCTGCTGGGCTTCTGTGGAGACCTTTACGTCACTGAACACGTAGCACACAGCGCCCTCTTCAGGCTGGAGGTGCCTGGCTGGCTACAGCCAGTGTTTCCAGAGGCGCTGGGTGTCGCTCTTAACCAGTGGCTCGCTCCTGCATGGCCCCGCAGGGCTCGAATAACCATCGGTCTGCTCGAGTTTGTGGAGGAGGTGTTCCATGGCATTTACGGAAGCTTCTACATATGTGACGCAAGCCCGAGGCGGGTTGGGTACAATGTGAAATATGACTTCAAAATGGCAGACCTTCAGAGCGTAGCATCGGAGGCAACTGTCAAGGGGTTCCTGCGAGGGAGAACTTGCGAGGCAAATGCCGACTGCACTTACGGGCGAGATTGTACCGCGACGTGCGACCGATTGGCAAGGCAGTGTAATGTGGAGGTGGTGCAGCCTAACTTAGCCAAGGTGTGCGCGCTACTGCAAGACTTCCTGCTCTTCGGAGCGCCATCAGACCTGAGGGAGGACCTGGAAAAACAGTTACGCACCTGTGTGACTCTCAGCGGACTTGCCTCGCAGATGGAGGTGCATCATTCCCTTGTTCTGAACAACCTCAAAACACTACTGTGGAAGAAGATCTCGAACACCAAGTACTCTTGAGACCAACATAGGGATGATCAAGAGAAAGGCAACGAAGAGCAGGAGAATTGGAGACATCCTGAGAGCAAAAGTGGGGTCAGCACAGCAGCCTCTGAAGGGCCAACAGAATAGCTGAACTCTGCCAGCCCCTACGGACATAAAATCTGTTGAAAATCAATCACCTTTAAGAGAGAATATAGTGTATGCTCTGAAAGGACATACACTACATCCCCACCCACTATTTTGATCAAGCGACTTAAATCAAGATCATTTAATCCAATAGAAACACCCCTTAGCCTGAAAGACCTACGATGAAGTAAGACTGTCCAATTAGGAACAAAGACAATTGGAGGACATTTATTTAACTGTGCAACCCCTTCCCAGATTTTTCTGAGTTCTGCTTGGTCAACTTTTGGTTAAGGACCTGGGCTGCAAGCACAATGATAGTAAATTCCAAGTAGAAGTAACCCAAGGAAAGGAGAGTTTCTAAGAGGATGGTCTTGCTCTACAACCCCAGCCTCTATTTTACTTGAGCAATTAATCTGAAAACCCTTTAAAGCTATAGAAAAAACATCGGAAGAGTCTCTTTCCTAGATTTCCTAGCCGAAATTTCCAAGGTGAAGTTAAAGTCTAATTGGGAACAAAGACAACTGGAGGATGTTCTTTGACCATGCAAACCCCTTCCCAAATGAAACCTTGAGTCCTGCTTGGTGAACTTTTGGTTAAGGATCGCGGCTGCAAGCACAAAGATAGTAGGGTTTATTCCAAGAAGTAGTTTGCAAGAGGACCCTTGCCCTTGAGCAAGTCGCGCAAATTTTGGTTGCGACTGGGGGACTGTTCCTGGAACGTTTTTGTGATGTAAACTACATCCACACACCTGTTTTGACTTTCAACATGGAACCAGAATGATCTTTAGCAATGTTTGGAAGCACCTTTCTTTCAAAGTCAAGAAATGACTGGACTCTAGGCCAAAACCTGCAACACATCCAAGACGTCAACATTGGAATGAGTATGAGTAAAGGACTGAGAAAAGGTTATACATGTCTTTTTACAGAGTGTATGGTGTGTTAGTGTGTTTGTGTGCTTGTTCTAGGAGGATGCTTTCTCTCATGTTGTAGTTTCACAGGAAGGAATTCCTTTTCCGAGCGTTCTGAAGCATTTGTGATGGGATTTGCTATGCTTGAACTGTGAGATTACCTACTGTGTTTCTCAGGGTATGTGTGTTTATGTCTGAATGTGTTTGGTAAATGATTACTATTAACATTAAGACAGAATTGTGGTGTCAGTACACAGTTTGAGGAATCACGGTCCAGTTACCGTGTATGTGCAGGAAGTGTGTGTGCACACTGTAAACACTTCCACTTAACTCACAGTAGCCACTTTTATAAACATCTCACACTAGAATAACTAACAGATCTCAGATTGCATCTCATTAATACTAAACAATGTGCACTTTCCACAGATAACCAACAGGAAGTACATCAGAGTATTTACATTAAGAATCATGTGACCAAGCGCACATTTTCAAGATCAATCTCCTCCAAGACTTTGTGGGAACAACCCTAAAATTTAATTCTTGCACAGATTAACACGCATCTATGCGAGAGTTGATTTTGCAGACATAAGGCACGAAAGGACGATGAGCTTTTGTCTTCTAGTGTGTGCTAGGCTTTAGTACAATTACATGTTGTTGAATGAAGTGATTTTATGTACTTTTAAGTCATGTTTCTTATTTTATTCTGTGTCTCTGTATGGAGAGCAGCACAATTGGCATCTGGCCTTGTTCAGGCTCCTAAAAACTTATTTATTTTACCTCCATCATTCTGTTCAACTATTATTCAATGATTAGTAAATGTTTGAAACTCATATTGTGTGTATGTGTGTTTTATTAAATAATTTTGTGTTTTTTGAAGTGAAGCACAGGCACACAAAGTACAGCACTTGGTGGGAGGTCAAACACAACAGCACGTATCCTTTTACCCGACCTTTAGAAAGAAACAAGGAATCAGCATATATTAGTGCAGGGAGGCCTCCCAAACCCACCTCACCTTTAAAAGGACATGTTACTAACGGGACCAAAACTGAAGAGAAAAAGATTGAAAACTTGAACCAAACCTCAAACAAGCTGTTATTTATTTGAATATTTTTATGGTAAAAGAATTATCACATCAGACTTGTTTTATTAGTTCCATAAAATATGCAATAATTTGACTAGATGGATATACTGAATTATTGCATATTTACTTTAATTATGAGTGTAATTATATAGTAGTCAACATTTGAAGTGGATCAAAACCTTTCATCAAAGTTGTCCTAAAACCTTCTTCTTAGGACAACTTAGTTCTTAAGACAACTTCGATGAACTTTTTTGATCCACTTCAAATGTTGACTACTGTAGTATATCATGTTTAATGTGAACAAATGCCACTGTTCAAAAGTTTGGGTTTGGTGATTTTTAAAATGTTTTTGAAAGAAGTCTCTTTTGCTCACCAAGGCTGCATTTATTTAATAATAATAACAACAGTAAAAACAAGAATATTGTGAAATTTAAAATGACTGTTTATTTTTCCTGATTTGAAGCTGAATTTTCAGCATCATCACTCCAGTCTTCAGTGTCACATGATCCTTCAGAAATCATTCTAATATGCAGATTTTTTTGCTCAAGAAACATTTTATATTATCAATGTTGAAATCAGTTGCTTCATATTTTTGTGCAAGGTTTAAAAGAACAGCATTTACTAAAATAATAATATTATATAATAATATTAATATTATAATAATAATATTAATAATATTAATATATTATAATATTATATATTATAATATATTAATATTATTAATTATTAATATTATATAAATTATATATTATATAATATTAATATTTAATATTATAATTATAATAATATTAATATTATAATAATATTATAATATCTCACATCGGTCAATTTTATGCATCCTTGCTAAATATAAAACTTTTTTTTTTCAAAAAAAAAAAAAAAAAAAAAAACCCTTGCTTACCCCAAACTTTTACTTTTTCATGAATAATTATAGGGAAAAACAAACAAACAAAAAAACATGAAACAGTGTGGTATCAGTCTAAAGAGGTTTATTTTCTGATAATTATCTCTGTTATGAGATTATATTATTGATGTGAGTGAAACAATTGTACAGTTAAGACTCATTAAAAAGCTGACCAATCAGAATGAATTATGTCGTGGGTGAGGGTCATGTGATCTTGTTCAGCTGGTCAACATCTGATCTGGTTATCCTGGCCCAAAGAGAAGGTGGAGATCAACAACCTCAGTTGAGTCAAATACAGTATGTGACATGTCGCAGATGTAAATATTGCAGTCAGGTGACTCGTTCCATATGGTTTGTCATGTTTCTGAAATCATTAAAGCAAAATAAAGATTAAAGATTAAAACCTTACAGGATTCAAATCACCCCTGAACATGGACTTGTGCTGGATTGTAAGGGCTGTCATTCATTCTTTGTACCCATAATTCAACGGTGCAAAGTGCAGATTATAGCGCCCTTCTGCTGTACGCTGCCTCATGACACAGACACGGCACGCTCAGCTGTGCTGCAACGCCTCGAGGAGCAATAAAAACTGTGTGTGTGTGTGTTTACTGCAGGAAAACTTACTAGTCCAGCTTGCTGCAGAGTCGACCTTTGACCTCTGTTCAGGGTCGTACTGTGTTAAAGTGCCCCCATTATGCTATTTTAAAGGGATTGGTCTGCTCTGCTCTGATTGGTCAGATGGCCCAGTCTGTTGTGATTGGTCTACCATTTACAGCACATGTCGGAAACGAAATGCCTATTGCTATATCTATATCTTTCTTTTGGTAGACATTAACTTCAATATTTGAAACTTTGCAGACCTTTTACATCTATATTACACACTATATGAAAGGTAATATACAAAAAAGCATAATAGGGGCACTTTAAGTCACCACCCATGTGAAGCGCAGCTCCATTTCTTGTGTCTGTCTTGAGTTCACGAAGCACATAGTTAGAATCTAGAATATTCAAATACACAGACAGTTTAGGAGAATTAATGGGGTATTTGGAAAGAGTTTAACAGACTGAAATGGGCTCTAACACACACACACACAGAGGTCTGGGTTGGGTTATCCGGCCTCGTTCCAAGCCCCTGGTCCACCATGCAGGACAGCAGGGTCGATCACAAGCCAGTTTCTTTCTGCCCACTTTTGGCACAACAGTGACATCACAGCCAGAGTTACGTCTCAAGGGGCAAAACCCAGAGAACACAAACACACAACTACACACACACTACACAAGACAACACACACTGACGGACTAGACTCCTAAACATCTTTTTTTCTGTGATTTGTATAGAATTATTATGCACATTATATGTATATTGTATTATATTAGTTAAGATATTATGTAAAATAATTGTACTTTTAATAATAAAAAGGTGATTAAAATACGATAGATAGACAGATAGAAGTCTTTTCTGCTCACCAATGCTGCATTTATTTGATCAAAAATACAGTAAAAACAGAAATATTGTGAATTATTATTACAATTTAAAATCACTGTTTTCTATTTGAATGCAAAGCTGAATTTTCAGCATCAATACTCCTGTTTTCAGTGTCACATGATCCTTCAGAAATCATTCTAATATGCTGATTTGCTGCTCGAGAAACATTCATTATCAATATTGAAAACTGCTTAATATATTTGTGGAAAACGTGATGCATTTTTATTCAGGATTCTTTGATTAATAGAATTAAAATGTTCAAAAGAGCAGTACTTTTGATCAATATTAATGCATCCTTGATGAATAAAAATATTAATTTCTTTAATACTAAACACTAAGACCCCAAACTTTTATGAATTTTAATCCAAAATATTCATTAAAAACAAATGTGTGAAAAATTAAAACCTATGCATGTTTTAAATGATTTAGTAATGATAACAGAATATTATTTACTTACTTTTTTTTCCTTCTCTGATGACTTTAAAATGTCTTTAAGATATAATTTGAGCAGAAGTAGGCTAGTAAGTTCAATTCAATGTATCCAGGGTGCAACACAATTAGGATGTCCTTTAACAGAGACCCATTTAAACATATTGTTGACAGTAAATCTTTACCTGATGGTGGAAAATTATGGTGGTTTCCAAACAGGAAGAAAAAGACCTTCATTCAGGGTCTGTAGTGGAGTTAAAACATAAATTATAACAGTGTGGTTACAGTACTTTGGATTGTGATTGACAGCAGCGAGTGTCACTTTGAATCGAAACCACGTGTCTTGAGCAGAGCGCTCACGCCCCCTACTGACACGAGCACGCTACTGAAAGCCACGCTGCGTCGCCTCAAAAGGCACTGCTGTGGTGTGTCCGAGAATAAAAATAACCCACAGCAAAAAACATGACAGCACGGTTACTTTTAAAGTTTTTAAGAGCCTAATTCAGGATTTTGCACTGTAGAGCAACGTTTTCGTGTTATACTACAGGTTGGCGTATTTGCATGCAACACGTGGGCGGTTTAAGCCAGTTTTAAGCAGGAGGAACAATTATTGCGTTGTGTCTGTCTGTAAACATTGCATATGTGTAACATTAGACCATATTAACTGCGATTAATGCATCGTAAATATTATTGCATACATATTTTTATGACGCCACGCTCATTACCATTACTAAGTATTCTAATGCACAAGATCTAATGTAGTCAAGATCTTATACAATATAATAATAAATAAAATGCTTATAACGTCTAATATAAATCGAGTGAGCAAAGTAATTTGCTATGTAATATCAGGAAATATGTATCATGCAATATGTAGATGTTGTTCTCACCTTCATTGCGGAAAAAAAAGAATAATCCAGTGTGTCAAGAGGAGTGGCTAAAGATATAGTGGATGAACTACGGCAACCTGCTGGACCATAAAAGACGGATTTGCAGAGTCACGAATTAAAGCTTGAATTCCTTCCCAAATAGGTCAAACAAAAGGTCGAGGGTCTTATTGAACGGTATTTAAAAAAAAAAACCACTTATGTATATGTTTCAAACATTTCAGTAATGATAAAGGTTATACGTCAGAACAGGCATTTTTACGTGTTGCCAAAAGGTCGCTATCGATCTCGCGTTCACGTTACGAAGATAACCATAGCAACAGTACCTCATCACACGCTTTCCATTGCCATCGCTACAACGATAAAGCAAAAAAAAAAAAAAAAAAAAAAACGTACAATAGCGGTGTTTGACTCTTGTAGATTTACATATTACAAATATTATATATGACAAAAAAACAGTAATATTTTGTTTTAAAATATTTTAAAATTTAGCTAATGAGTGGCAAGAAACTAAAACCAAAGTCCCTTTAAGACAAGTCATTTCACTCGGCGGCCATTTTTGACGCCTCTCGGACATACAAGTGCAGCTTGAATGAAGAAACATCAAATTCTCCAAAGCTGTTTGCCAAGCTTTCGATTAAATTTAATATTTAAAATCACAAATGAAATATAACAACTGTCTCATAAATTTTGTTTATAAATGCTCAAATCATGACAAAAAACTATTTTTCAAGCTAATACGCATGTGCAGTCCTAAGTGCGCATTTCTATAGGATACGCGTCTCACTGTCTCTATAGTTTAAATTAATTAGTTAAAGGCTCCGGTATACTTCAAACGAACTTCTTTTTCGTTCTTCGTTTAGGAGTAAAACGAAGTTCGAAATTCGTGACCAGCGATATACTAAACGAACATCTGACGCCGCCCACACTGCTGAGAGCGACGGTTAGATGAATATGTAAATATGTGCCACGCACTTTCTTCTTAGTAACAAAATAAACACAACAAAAATGAGAAAACAGTAAGCATTTATTATAGAAA